>CAJGYO010000010.1:38198146-38571019 GCA_904845875.1 Miscanthus lutarioriparius | reverse complement strand
ATTTTAAATATTTGAATTTATATTAGATAAAACTTGAAATACGGATATTTGTATTTGCATTTATTTCTAATATGTGGATACTAAATGGATGTATCCAAACTGCTTTCCCATGTATTTCTATCCGCTTCAGGATCCAATTTTAAAATATCTGAAAAACTTCTGTACACATGAAGAATATACTAGTAGGTGAAAGTATCTAAAAGTTATTTAGGTGACTAGTTAGATTCAAATTGATTTACTATAGTAAAAAGCCAACGATGTTGAAGCAGAAAAATACTGAGATTGATATTTGGAAACTATTAAAGGCACAGGCCATAAAAAGCATCAAATGGAAAAGTCGAAGGCTGTTGCTGGGAAGCTTCCAGGTAAATGCCGAAAGCAAAAGAATACTAAGGGCCTGCTTGGTAGGGCTCATCCATCGGCTCCAGCTCTGGCTCCGAAAACAAAAGAATACCAAATGTTTTATGTAGGAGCCGCTTTTTAGTGAAAAAAGAGGAGCCAGAGCCATTTTGAGGGGCTACGATTCTCATGGAGAAGCTTCTCAGAGGAGCCCTGCCAAACACTCTGCTAAATGCTATTTGGCCTACTAATTCCAAACAATCCAATTCATGTCCTAGAAAGAAATTTTAGTAGCCAAAAGCGAGGACGGAATCATTCTCATTCATCATTGTCATTTTCTCAACATGTATCATATATGCCTATGCCATTTATATATGCCTTGTTTCAACATACCTTTATTTATCCACCATGGACTCTCATAATTCTTTTGATGTCATCACTTCCTAGATCATTTTGTCCAGATTACATTACATATAGAGATAAGCCATCAGCTAGAAATAATGATCATTTTGACAAGAAAAATTCTATGGAGAAAAAGAACCGCAAGGTGATTAGACAAGTCTATCATGTTAACAAGGATTGGAATTTTAGTAGAAATTCAAAACTGACACTATGTGAAGAAAAGATGGTAATTGAAGAGACATCGTCTAGATCTATTTATCAAATTGTCGCCAATGATGAGCATGTTTCAGAAAACATAGCATAACAAGAATCGAGTTTGTCTGGAGGGTGAGACAGAAGCGAAATCACCACAGCTAGCTACTAGAAACCAGCTTAGCTGATTCATCCATAAAACCTAAGAAGAATTCCAAACCTATGAGCTAGTAGAGGACGATCCTGGAAGATTTTTTTTGCCAAGTACAAGAAGAAAGAGGTTACCTATACCAGGGGCAGAAAAGGCCATTCCAGCAACAAGAATTCAAAGCCATTGTGAAGACATCAAGAAAAACTAGGTCATAAATCACGAGGTAATTATATGCCTCTGCAGTTTATCCTATTTTTAGGCTGATCACGTACTCCATGGACTTGTGCATATCATTGAAATTACTCGCTTTGGGACTATAGTGGTATGCATACGCAACCATATTTCATTCAATATCTTATTGCATACTCAAACTATAAGTCGTCGCTAGGATTGATTATTGTTAACAACAATCAGGTCAAAAGCACATTTTCTGATAAAAGAAAGTGAGAAGGAAGCAATTAATGAAATCTAAAATATCTACAGCCGAGGTGTTGCACATCAGGTTTATCTCACACAGAAAAAAGTAAATTGGATCAGATCGAATGAATGCAAGGTTAAATTTGGGTCAAGTTAGCATGAACAAAAGTCAGGCAAGGTTAAATTTGGGCCACGTTAGGAAAAATGTGGGGTCAAAATCATTAGCTTGAGCATGATTAGATGGAAAGGCTATTGCTCGGGCTTTTTATGTTTTTCTACCATGGGTCATTTTTTTGGAGTTGGGTGGGATCATAGGTCGAAAATCATAATTCATAACCAGAACCCGATCTAATGCACTGAAGGTTTGTGTTGTTTTTTTCAGAGGTATCGCGTTGGGGGGCTCATGATCAGGTCAAGCAAGGCTTTGTCCATCTCGCAATTTATCCTAAACCAAATTACTTAAAGCTCCTGTTGTGGCCCTCTTAAGTTTGACTTATCAAATTAAACTACATCTTATATATATTTTTATTTTTCTTGTTGCAACATATATGGGCAATCATCTAGTTTATATACAAATTAGGGTTATTTTATGTATTTTCATAACAATAGAGATGGACATTTTTTTTCAAAACAAAACATATCCAATGGCTATTGTTTTGCATGATGATTAGAGTTTACCAAATTAAAGTCAAGATATTTCTGATTATTGTGAGAATTTTTAGAATTTTAATCTTTTTCTCACGCATCTGGTGAGAATTAACGTTGAAGTTTCTAATTAGTAATAGTAAGTTTTGGGCGCAAGAAACATAATATTTTGAGCTAGAATGAATTTACTATAAATTTTCAGTGATTAAATTAAAGCCTTATATCTGGCAGCTCTGCCTCAGCCGTGGGCCACAATGGACCTCTACTGCTAGAGAGAGAGAATTTTTTTTGACGCACATGCCTGTCTAGGAAGTCCATTGACAGGTACATTGTTTATTCATACATACATATATGCCATTTTAACTTACTTGTTGTTATCACGTACATAGTAGTTCACGTATACAGGTTTGTACTAATAGGTTATTGACAGACTGCGTGAATTATTATGACTAACAACAAACATGACATGGTACTGACGATGGTACTGACCGAATGCATTTTGTTATGCTCAAAACGAGCAGACTGCATGCATTGTTTTCACCGAGAAGAGCCAAGCTACTATACAAATGTCAGAGTGGATATATACACACATAAGCTTAGAGAACGTATCATCGCCATAGGCTACTTGTTGTTATCACATACATAGTAGTTCACGTATGCACGTTTGTACTAATAGGTTATTGACAGACTGCGTGAATTATTATGACTAACAACAAACATGACGATGGTATGACGATGGTATTGACCGAATGCATTTTGTTATGCTCAAACGAGCAGACTTCATGCATTGTTTTCACCGAGAAGAGCGAAGCTACTATACAAATGTCAGAGTGGATATATACACACATAAGCTTAGAGCACGTATCATCGCCATAGGCTACTGCGTTCTTCTTCTTCACCGGAGGTTGTCATGTATTTCTTTGTTAGTTATTGCTTTTAAAAAATTCACTTTTAACATTTTAGTAGACTGTTTGCGTTGCTGCTCGGATGGTATATGGTGCAATCGATTAAGACATCTGCTTAGTTTGAAAGTAGGATGTCTTTCGCAGTATGTCAAGTTTATTCTTGCCAAATTAAAGCATTAGGTCCAAACATCATGTTATGTTTCTATTGATTATGTCAATGTTGCTCGATTATTGATTCTTATTGGTATTATTACAGTTTCAAAAGAGAGAAAAGCTAAGGATAGTACGCGATCATGGCTGTTCCAGGGAAGGTAACGTGGCCCGAACTGGTTGACGCGGAACTTCATGGGTCAATTCAAATTATAACTCAAGAGCGCCCAGATATAACATTTGTAGTGACACTTCTAGAGGGTGAGGATCCACCTTCACCCCGAAACGGAGTACGTGTTACTATCTACTTCGAGAAAGACGTAAACGATTATGAATGGATTATTGCTCCGGCTCCATTTATTACTGAATACAATGCCCCGGCTCTGGCTCCGACTACTGGCTAGGTTACTTAGCAAAGGCGACCTTTATACTTTTGTATGCCTTGATATATGAAAGGCAAGCATCAAATTGAATAATGCGATCGAGTGAGAGATCTGAACTTGCTTTCATGGTTGATTTCAGATATGTACGTGTCTGTGATGAATCTACTGAGTCCTATCCTACTCAATATATGTAATAATAAACAATGAGATGTCTTGTGTTGATGAGTAACATATGTCCGGTGAAGTATTTACATATAGTCCTTTTGGGCATAATTATGTCATGAGAAATTGGCGAGCAATACCTGACACACTTGTGGATGGTTCCGAATACTGGCATTGAGCATTATTTCTGAGACACGAGTAATAAAATGAACACCTTAGCATTATTTCCTCAAGTCCGGATCATGGATTAATGCCGCCTTTAGCTTTTTGATCCAATTTATACTGGCGGTTCATAGTCATGCAATACTATAGAACGAACAATCACCATTGGCCCATCGCTACAAGAATTTTAAAACTAACACTGATAGATGCATCATTCCCGGTTTGTAAGGAAAAAACCTATCACTGCCATATTTTCTTACCATCCACCAATGACGGACATTGTCATTGCCGGTTGGTAATACAACCCGCTAATGATACATCACTGCTGGGTTGTATTACCAACCAGCAATGATCCATAGCCCCTAGATCCAAAATCATTATTCATCCCGGTTAACTCCTCACCACGTCGTCCAAAGTCAACCAGTTCACACCTTCTTCCCCCTCTCTCTTGGAGATATTCACTCTGCTCCTCCCAACTCCCCAGAACTTCTCCTCCTCCCCAGATCACCTCCCTTTCCTCCAACACACAACAGTAGCCCGACGCTGGCACTGCGCTGGTGTGGTCGGCAGGGACCAAAACACGGTGCGCCTAAGCGGCCCGATGGAGCTCCACCCCAGCGCGAGCATGACTGAGCGGGAGTAGCATTGCGGTAGGTAGGGTAAGCAGATGCTTCTTCCTCACATCTCATGGTGATCTCTGTTTTCTCACTCTTTCTTTTCCCCGACAATCTCCCCCGTCCTAGTGCTCTCTCTCCTCTCTCACACTCTGTCTCCTCAGATCTATCATGGGGCGATGACCGGTGCGCGGCTCAGATTTGCATTGAGATGCGGGGATGGCCTTCGCATGAGACCAAGCCCGCCTGCCTGGCGACATCTCCACTCCATCCCCCTCCTCTCCTGTCCGTGTATGTTGTATGAACCAATTTGTGGTTGAGTTTATTTGTGATGTGTTGAATCCCTTATCCCTTGTCTGTATAAATCGATTTGTGGATAAGTTCATTTGTGATGTGTTGAATCCCTCCTCCTTTGTTTGTGATGTATAAATTGTTTCTTGGATCAACAGCTTGATGGAGCGGCCGGGTATCATCAGGCATGCATGGAGTTGGCTGTGGTAAAGAGCATGCTCCAGCGAGCATGCTGCTGGATTTCTTTTTTTTTTGTTTTTTTAAAGCCTATCACTACCGAGTGAAGTACCGGCAGTGGTAGCTCTAGAGGCATCACTGCCATTTACCCACTGCCGGTTCCAAAGTCCATCAGTGTTTTCCTGTTCTGGCATAGTGATGGGACCACAAATTCATTTCTACTAGCGCCTATACATTATGAACCGTCAGCTAAAAGAATTGCATGCGTCAGCAAAAATCAATTTTGTACTAGTGTCACTGCCAGATGGTAAGCTTGACCGACAGTGATGTCCACTTCACTACTGCCGAATCCTACACCGGACTAGAGGGGATGGAGAGGACGTCATCATTGGAGCATACACCAGACTTGTGGTGATGATGTTCGTCACTGTCAGTATTGACAAACGCCGAAAAAACCCAAAGGACTGCTATATCTCTAGCCCAGCAGTCCTTTGGGTCTTTGGATTGCTTATATGTCCTGATTCAACACTATGCTATTGATTTTCCACTTGGGCTTGAACCACCAGAAGCACATATTCTATGTCTGATAGACAATGAAGTTGGATTCATTTGCTTTGCATTCACATACATCATTCGTTGTAACAATTGAAAACATACGTTTACTGGTATTCTGGATTATTATCTTGTTCTTGCGACTGATGAGATGCTTATATTTCAGATAGAACTTTGGCTTCTACATTATTATTTATGGAACCATGGCATCTTGGCTTTGTATTTTCACTTTTTCAGTAATGCATGTTTTCTTAAAACAGAAGGTTACGTGTTGAAGTCTGTTGTTGAGAGCACCTACCTGACCAAAGCTAAAAATTATGGAATACTGAAACGCAAAAGGTGTCGTTGAGAACCAACTACCAAGACCAAATTAACGGGGACAAAAAATACCAGCATCACAAAGGTGTCCTCATCATTAACCAACCATAAACAAATTCAGCTTAAACCATGCAAGGATAACACACATGTTCCATAAATAGGATCAGACCTGCAGAAATTGTATAATGACAGCTTCCCAAAACTCCTGAACTAGCTACCAAACACCACTGAAACCCTTGCAGCCTTGCTTTTACTAAGCCCTTGCGCACCTTGATTTCAGCTTAACTCACCAAGATCCACCTTCACCCTGGGCACGGTGACCTTGAGCACCCCATCATTCATCTCTGCAAGTGCCTAGTCCACCCCAAAGGCGTCCGCAGATAGGTCAGTTAGCAGCAAGGGGAATTGGGAAGCATAGGAATCGGAGTTGGGGATTGGCAGCACAGCACGGGGGAGGAACCAGAGGAAGAGTGCTTAGCAAGAAGAACAATAGTGTTTACGATTTTGTTCGATCCCTCTTCCTGTCACATCGTTTCACATATGCTCAGTTCACCATCTCTCCTCTCTACTTGTTGGACCAAACTAGGCCAAGAATCGAGTGTTGGGCTTCCTGGGTCGACACACTCCTGGGCTCGACAAACTCGGCCTGCTCCTCAGCTTCGTCCTCGGGTTGGCGCACTCCTAGGCTCGACAACCTGGCCTGTTCAGCGGCTTCTCCATCGGGCTGGCGACTCCTGGGCTTGATGACCCGATGGGCTCTTCTTCACCGGTAGAGAATGAGCTTTACTCCCGTGGGAACCCCTCTAGTCCCGGTTCCCCACCCGGAGCAAGCATCCGGGACTAAAGGGGTCCTTTAGTCCCGGTCAGAACCGAGTAAGGGGACCTTTAGTCCCGGTGGGTAACACTAACCGGGACTAAAGGTGCCTCCTGACATGCCACGATGACCGGCACCCTTTAGTCCCGGTTGGTAATACGAACCGGACTAAAGGTTTTTTTTTCTTTTTCTTTCTTTTTTCATTTTTGTTTTCTTTTCAAAATAGGTTTTCAAGTCGTATTGTACGCTGCTAATTATACATTTATACACGCCATATAGTATGTTTCGTTCAAGTACAATGCACGTATTAAATCACACAATTCAATCATAGAAATATATATATATATATATGCATGCATGCATCATATATATATTTACATGCATGCATGCATATGTGTATTTTACATTATATTATTTCATGTGCATATATTACAAAAGATTGCATTACCGTTGTTGTGATATAACAAGTTTCCTCTCATCCTCTAGCTTGGCTTCCATAGCATGTTGGGTCAAGTAGAACTCGCCTTGGAATCGATGACTGCTCATTAAAAAAATCCGCTATAGACTCTTGAATTGCTTTGATTTGGTCTTGCAGTATGCCCTTTTCCTCCAACCATCGAGCCTATAGGTTTGAATTAAAGGAAAATAAATTAATATATGTACATACATATATATATAAAAGACATAGTAACACAATCAATAATAATAATTAAATGAATATATAGTGTATTTTTAACGTACTTTGAGTCTCTCTCAGAGGAGTTCTTTGGGAGACCACCTTTGATAAACTTGCAAACATAGTAACCACAGTAGTTGTTCCCTCTGTTCCTACCTCGCATACCACCACTTTACGAGAAAAAGATTTGTCATCCAACTGGTGATCCGGTAAAAGCTATATGTTTAATTAATAAAGATGATGCGATTTAGGGACTTACTTTCAAAGGGATTACATTCAAATGGCGCTTTGTATTTTCCCATGTGTTGCTTCTCAATAAAGGTTTTCCAAACACCGCCCAATAAAAAATTTACCACGCCATCGATATAGTTAATCATCATGTTTGTGTGTATATATAGTTGCTAGAGATACCAAATTACCTCTAGATAATATCTATCATATCTTGGTAGTCTTGTTGTGGTTTTCTCATCGAGTCATAGATTATCAAGTGACTTTTCACCGGATCGATGTCCATCAATATCCAAAGGATTGTTGCATGTGTTTATAGGATATAACGATAACACCTCATTAATTAACTAGAATCAACATATGAGCCATTAAGGATGATCGACATTATTAACACTCACTTGAAGTCATAGGAAAGAGTATATCCTTCTTGTATGCTGGTTCACTAAGAAGTTCATGAGGTTACTCTCCGACTCAGACTTCCAATTAGTCTTTGGAGTAACTCGGTCTTTGAATACTATATGGGGATCAACAAAACCAATTTCATTGCAGCAAATTTTCCTTTCTCGAGCTGTCATTGTAAATCAGCATATATATAGTACTTGTTAGGATAATTTATATGCATATACACACATATGATGAGTTTAATAATAGATCGAAAAAATTATTACTTACAGCAATAGTAGCTAATGATAACTTTGTCCAGAGAGGTCGTGGGCATAGTTGATGAAATTCTGCAAAGTCAACATACATAACATCATCGCCACGGAACCAATGTTCGCTTTCTAATTCTCGACACCAACGCAGAAGTCTCCACCGGTAGACGCCGCATGTACCACTTGTTTAGCAGTGTACATTTAAGTCCCTGCATCGAGATAAGGCTTGAGGGTTGTATAGACTCGCCTAGTACAAAATTTTTCTTCCAAATATCAACCTCCGCCAAGACTCTCAATGTTTCCATCACCAAACATCTCGGTAAAGGTCGAGACCAGGTCTCATCAATAAATTCACCAAGGTGATCCAAATCGACATCCGGAGGTATGTTTGCTCGATGCATTAATCCTAAATTCGAACCATATTCATTACCAACAACTAGCGGGGGACCGATTGGTGCGATTGTTGTCCGAGTTGTGCAACTCCTTTTTCCTGCCCGCTTCTTTTTTCTGCCGCCTCCAATTGACTTGGTGAGAGTGCGGTCATAGTCCGTTAACGTTGATTTGGATGGCTTACTTAGATTCCCACCGTTGTTGTTGGTAAGAAGCCACCTTTTTCTTAGAATATCCGGAGCTACGAAGAAGTACGGTTTCTTCGCTTTTCTCCTTGCTTCTTGATTCTTTTATGTTTGTCATAGAATCTGGATATATCTTTTTATATGCATCAGCCTCCTTCTTCCTTCTCTTCGTGATATTATTTTGGGAATAGCCCTTGGTTTCACGGTGGCTTTCTTTGCCAGGCCGGGACCTGGTTCTTCGCTTATGGGCCGGGCCTCTTGCTAGTACTTGGCTTCTTGGTAGACGGGGCGGGAGGTGTTGGAGACCTCCTTGGAGGTGGTGGTAGCGGCGTTGGAGACCTCCTTGGAGGTGGCGGCTGCATGCGCTGAGACCTCCTTGGAGATGGTGTGATGCAGCCTCGCCTTCCAACACATTGTCATCGACAAAGCACTATGATGATCTAGCGATTGAACAATTGGATTTAGGTTGGGGAGGATCTACTACAAAAAAAGGGAATGACATATTATTATGAGTGCATTGTTAATTATTTAAGCCAATATAAATTAATGATGTAGTGTTTTCATCCGCACCTATGGTGAGGTAGTTCAGGAGGAGGTGGAGGCGACATCCCGGGAATGATGATGTAGCGCTTGCGCCATAGAATGAATGTCTTCTCTGCTTCTCCGAGAGTCTTCTCACCATCACCTCTAGGAATGTCAAGAGGCAAATCACTAAAACCTTTTCAGCTTTATCTACCGAGATGGTAGCATATCCTTCTTGGATTATATTCCCATGAATCCTTGGTGTCTTGGTTTGGTCGATAGGATTAACAAGACCGATAGCCACCTTGATTGTGGAATTTCCCTTCGGAATGTGTAGCTCATATGATGTACAAGGTTCAGTGACGTCATCCACAGGGAAGCGCAGTCCTATGTCCCCTTGATTTGGTATCTCTGTGGAAGTGTAGCTGCTTTTCAACTGAACAGATTGGCTAATATTGATTCCTGGCTCTGATGTCTGCTTGCTTGCACTCACTGCTATTTGCACTTGCCTTCTGATTTCCTCCTACATTCTCGCTTCAAGGTTTTTTCCTGCTCCTATGCTTCACGCACCGCTTCCTCTAACCTCTGGAGCCGCTGTGCCTCTTCTTCCTTCTTTCTCTGACGGCTTCTATAGAAAGGTCTGTCCTAAGGGAATCCATGCTCCCATGAGACACTTCCTTTGCCTCTAGTTCGGCCACCGTGTTCAATAGTCCCGATGGCGTATGTCAGTTCATCCTTCTCTCTGTTGGGCCTGAACGCACCACTAGCAGTAGCTCTCTGAGCATAAAACAATCTTTCATCGCTTCTTGCGCCTTGCGCCATAAACGCACTTCCCTATCTCCCGGTCCAAAGTTCCTCCATGAGCAAAAACCAATTCTTTGCATGCTCTCCCCACTCGAGTGATTCTCGTGTGATACCCTTGGCAAGAAGGTCTGCGCTTCCATTTTGTTCCACTTCTTAATGGCGCTGGGTAGCCACCGATCCCAAGTTATGGTGGTATGTCTTCCATTGGGCATTACGTTGGTTCTTTATCACCCGACTCACACCCTCTTCCGACGTCTTGTACTGTACAAACTCATCCCAATAGGGCCTCTGCTTTGAGATCGGGCCTAGGACAGTAAAATCTGGTGCTATGTTCTTCTTGACATACGTCGTGTATAGGTGTTTCTTCCAAGTCTAAAACTAGGTGGCCATCTTCTTCATTGCCCAATCCCTAACTCGCTCCTTCAATTCATCACCATCTATTATATCATCATAACCATCTATTTGGAGCGTGAAATGTTCCAAGACATCATCCCAAATTTACGTCTTGTCACGATCGGAGACAAAACTAATATGAGGAGCATTGGTCTTCTTCTTCCATTCGCGAGTACTGATCGGGAGCCGGTCCCGTACAAGGTAACCACAGTGGTGCACGAATTTCATTTTATTTGGCCCTCCCAGTTCGCCTATATCCACATTGAACTCCGAGATGATGAAGCGGCCCTCTAATGGCTTTTTGGGACCTCGAACATTTTTACTCTTCGTTGTAGTTGTTGATGTCGGTCCAGAGGGCTACAAAACATAAACATTATTTTTAATGTCATGAGCACACATAAGACATATGATAATATATATAGCTAATAATAAAAAATATATACTTGGCCAATATGTTGTTGCTCATTTTGTTCAAGAGCTAAGTACTGACTCCCGTCATCTGCATCCTCTTGCATGTTATTTTTAGCACCATCATCGTCGGCAACTTGAGTGCTAGTGTTGATCAAATTCATCATCAACTCCTCTTCATCCATGTTTCTCAGGTCGGCCATCTAGCTTCAAAAAACAAAACCAATATATAGTACGTCAAATCTTTGCTTACATGCGTAAAATCTACGAACAATATGCATTATTAAATCTTGCCCCTCGGTCACGGACGCAATTCGCCACACTAGGGCGAACTACGTCGGTACTAGGGCAAATTAGGGCTATACATAAATGGTCGAGGGCGAATTACATCGGTGACTAGGGTGAACCACGTCGGTGACATCAACAACGTGGTTCGCCCTAGTCACCGACGCAATTCGCCCTGGTGTGATTGTTTAGCGTTAACGATAACGATAATATGAATGTTGATCGACTAGGCCGCGAGAGAGGGTGGTGTGACAAGAGTGGCGGTGCTCCACTCCACCGTATATATGTTTGTACACATGGGTGAACGAGGGCGGCGGTGCTCCGCCGTATACATAGAAATGCATGGGTGAACGAGGGCGACGGTGCTCCGCGATGTATATATACATTCATATGAATACAAATGACGTATATATACGTGTCGGCGCAGTGGCCGGTGTGCTGACGACGATGACGTGAGGTGGGCCGGCGTGCTGACGACGACGACGTGAGGTGGGCCAGGGCGGTGTCGGTGCGTGATGTTGTGATCCTATGTACCATGTGAACCATGTAGTCATTCATCATATATCTTAAACTAAACATAGTCACTTTATTAACTACAATATATCTTATGCCGACACGTAATACGAATGTTGATTGACTAGGCCACGAGAGAGGGCGGTGTGACGAGAGTGGCGGTGCTCCACTCTGCCGTATATATGTTTGTACACATGGGTGAACGAGGGTGGCGGTGCTCTGCCGTATACATAGAAACGCATAGGCGAACGAGGGTGGCGGTGCTCCACGACATATATATACATGCATATGAATACAAATGACGTATATATATGTGTCGGCATGGTGGCCGGTGTGCTGACGACGACGACGTGAGGTGGGCCGGTGTGCTGACGACGATGAGACTCTCTTGTGCATCCTCTCCACACGCGTTGCGCGCTCGCCGATGACACTTTTGTGCATCCTCTCTATGGCTATGGCAAGATGGAGTTCCACTTGCTCCTCAAACCCCTGTACCCTGTCCAGGGCCGGTTGTGGCGAGCCCACGCTTGGTCCACGATGGCCGAACCTAAGAGCTCCGCTGGAAGGCATCGCAAGATTCACCAGTGACTTCTGGAGACAACAATTAAGGGCCGTCGGAGTAGGTTCGGGCGTACAGCCACTTGGACGGCACGGCTGTTGACTTGCACGTGGCGTGCTTCAAGGAAATGATTCGCGCGCCGTAGCTTCAAGAGGCCACCTACCGTTACCAGGATGTGGGTGATGGCTCCCAGGCGAGAGACCCTTATATCTACGGCATGGTTGAGTACATGCTCCCTAGCTACCAACATAAGGCTTGAAAGGTACGGTAAGATTGCTCTCGTCGTTGCTAGCATTGTCTTCTCACTGGTTTTGGAACTCGCCAAAGGGCTATGACAGCCAGTGCGCCATTGCCACGAAAGCCGAGAGACAAACTCACCTCAAAGGGCGCGGTGGAGGCCCACCAAGGAGCCGGTGGAGGGCCGCACGAGGTCACTCACGTCTCCACACGAGGGCGAGGCACGGGCTCACGGAAGACCCGCAATGGCGTGGCGGTGTTCGACGAGGAAGAAGAGGAGGGGATCGATCACTGAGGTTATATACCAGTTGGTAACACGCACCGAGTAAAGGTTTTTGAATTAGCTTAGCCACTTTACTCCGGTGGGCTTCCCACCCGGGTAAAGGTGGCCTCATAGCTTGTTTCCCACTGGAGCAAATTTTTAATAGAAATATGGATTTTCTTGTTAAATACATAGTAAATTAAATAAAAGGCATAAAATTATTTTGTTAAAATATGGATTTTCTTTTTCTTTATTGCACATAGGAAAAATGTATAACCTAACTTTTTTTATTTTTTGTTATAATTATAAAACATAATGTAACTAATATTTATTATTTCGTTAATGCAAAAATGTAGTGTTTAATTAAAATTATTAAAACTATTGGTTTTGGACAGGAAATTTGTTTTCACATCATTTTAACGTTAATATTTTAATTTTTCATCACTCAATATCCTAATTTAACTTTTCAAGAGAGAAATCCCACCAAATCAAACATTGATTTAATTTGAAACACGACATAATAAACATCTGAATTCACAATTATTACATAATATCTCAAACACACACTACATTAAATCACTATATCATCAAGTGGGCACAATAGTGAACTTCTTCTTTATGTATGTCCCTTGGTTATGATCGCGTCGTAACCATGGAGTGTCCTCATCATTTACCAAGATGCTAGGGTCTTTGTTCACTTTGAAGGGCGGAATTCGGTCATACTTTTCATAATCTTCTGACATGTCCGACTTGTCCTCAATTCCCACGATGACTCTTTTCCCTGAAAGAACTATGTGGTGCTTTGGCTCTTTGGTTGAGTCATTATCGTTTTTCCCTCTTTTTGGTTTGGTAGACATATCATTGACATAGAACACCTGATTCACATCCTTGGCAAGGACGAATGGTTCATCTTTGTACCCAATATTACTAAGGTCTACTATTGTCATTCCATACTCGTTGTCTACTGTTACCCCGCCTCCGGTCACCTTGACCCATTGGCACTTGAACGATGGGATCTTCAAAGTAGGTGCATATTCTAGTTCCCATATTTCATCTATGCGGCCATAATATGTCTGCTTATTCCCATTCGGGTCTGTGGCATCTATGCGGAGACCACTATTTTGGTTGGTACTCCTTTTATCATGGGCTGCTATGTAGAATATGTTTCCATTTATCTCGTACCCTTTGTATGTTACGATATGCCATGATGGTTGCATAGCCAATAAATACAGTTGCTCATGGATGCTCTCATCACCTTGACATTTTTTTCGCAACCAACCGCCGAAAGTTTCCATATTCTTACGCATAATCCAAGCTTCAGTCTTCCCTGGAAACTCAGATCGTAAGAGATCCTTGTGTGTTTCAATATACGAATCTACCAAAGAGGAGTTCTGTAGAACTATGTAGTGCGCTTTATTGAAATAATCATCCTCCGTACCAATATATGTTTTCCTCCCTAGTGTCCCCTTTCCGCTTAGTCTCCCCTCATGTCTCGATTTAGGAACACCAATCGAGTCAAGGTCGGGAATAAAGTCAACACAGAACTCAATGACCTCTTTTGTTCCATAGCCCTTGGTGATGCTTCCTTCTAGGCGAGCACGGTTGTGAACATATTTCTTCAGGACTCCCATGAATCTCTCTAAGGGGAACATGTTGTGTAGGAACACAGGACCGAGAATGAAAATCTCCTTGACTAGGTGAACTAGGAGGTGTGTCATGATATCAAAGAAGGAAGGAGGGAACACCAACTCAAAGCTGACGAGACATTGAACCACATCATTCTGTAGTTTAGCTAGATTAGTTGGATCAATTGCCTTCTGAGAAATTGCATTGAGGAATGCATATAGCTTCACGGTGGCTAGACATACATTTGGAGGTAGAATTCCTCTTAATGCAACTAGAAGTAATTGCATCATGAGAACGTGACAGTCATGGGACTTTAAGTTACATAATTTCTTCTCTAGCACATTTATAATACCCTTTATATTCAAGGAGAATCCAGATGGTACCTTGATGTTGTTTAAGCATTCAAACATGATTTCCTTCTCCTCTTTGCTTAGAGTGTAGCTGGCAGGACGTAAGTAATGGCGTCCATCATCTGTCTTCTCTGGATGTAGGTTGTCTCTTTCTGTCAAACAACGCAGGTCCTGTCGTGCTTCAAATGTGTCCTTAGGCTTTCCATACACACCCATGAAGCCTAGCAGGTTCACACAAAGATTCTTTGTCAGGTGCATCACGTCAATCGAGCTGTGGACCTCTAGGACTTGCCAATAGGGTAGGTCCCAAAATATGGACTTCTTCTTCCACATGGGTGCGTGACCATTAGCGTCGTTCGGAACAGGTTGGCTGCCATGTCCTTTTCCAAAGACGACTTTCACATCATTGACCATATCGAGTACATCCTCACCAGTTCGGTTGCAAGGCTTGGTCAGGTGGTCTGCCTTCCCTTTAAAATGCTTGCCTTTCTTTCTTATGGGGTGATTTGCAGGAAGAAATCGACGATGGCCAAGGTATACGACCTTTCGACATTTTTTCAAGAATACACCTCTAATATCACCGAAGTAGTGTGTGCATGCATTATATCCCTTGTTTGACTGTCCTGAAAGATTACATAGAGCAGGCCAATCATTGATTGTTACGAACAATAATGCTCGTAGATCAAAGTGTTCCTGTTTGTACTCATCCCACACACGTACACCTTCTTTATTCCACAAAATGAGAAGTTTGTCAATAAGTGGTCTCAGGTACACATTGATGTCATTGCTAGGTTGCTTCGGGCCTTGGATGAGCACAGGCATCATAATGAACTTTCGCTTCATGCATAACCAAGGAGGAAGGTTGTAGATACTTAGAGTAACAGGCCAAGTGCTATGACTACTGTTCTACTCTCCAAAAGGATTGATACCATCTGTACTTAAAGCAAACCTTAAGTTTCTTGCGTCATTTGCAAACTCCGGGAATTCTCTGTCGATTGCTCTCCACTGGGACCCATCAGCAGGGTGTCTCAACATATTGTCTACCTTACGGTCTTCTTTGTGCCATCGCAACAATTTTGCATGTTCTTTGTTTCTGAACAGACATTTCAAGCGTGGTATTATAGGAGCATACCACATAACCTTGGCAGGGATTTTCTTCTGCGGACATTCTCCCTCAACATCACCAGGGTCATCTCGCCTGATCTTATACCGTGATGCATGGCATATCGGGCATGCATCCAATTTCTCGTACTCTTTGCCACGGTACAGGATGTAGTCATTAGGACATGCATGTATCTTCTTGATTTCTAGCCCCATAGGACAGACAACTTGTTTTGCTTCATAGGTAGTGGCGGGCAATTCATTGTCCTTCGGAAGCATCTTCTTTTGGATTTTTAGTAACTCTCCAAATCCCTTGTCAGATACACCATTCTTTGCCTTCCATTGCAGCAATTCTAGTGTGGTTCCTAACTTTTTCTGCCCTACATCACAAGTTGGGTACAACAATTTGTTGTGATCTTCTAGCATCCGCTCGAACTTGATCTTCTCCTTTTCACTTTCACATTCTCTTTGTGCGTCACGAATGACCTGACAAAGATCATCAGCAGGCTCATCTTCTGTGGCTATCTCTTCTTCAGCTTCTCCCATTATAGTATCATTGAAGCACGCACCATCGGGAATAATATCATTGTCGTCCCATTGTTCTTCTTCACCTTATTCCATTACAACACCGGTTTCTCCATGCTTCGTCCAACAAATATAGTTTGGCATGAAACCCGACTTGAACAAGTGTGAATGAAGAGTCATTGAGCAAGGATATTCCACCGTATTCTTACATATGGCACATGGGCAGCACATGAAACCGTCGCGTTTGTTTGCCTCGGCCGCACGTAACAAAGAATGCACACCGTCAATGAACTCTTGGGAGCGGCGATCAGCATTGTACATCCAATGCTGGCTCATCTGCATTACATGACATAAATACCATATTAAAACCTAGATCATACTTAATTATTTATACAACATGTGTGCCACCACAAAAGGTACAAATTTATGAAAGCATCGCTACAATGTAGATAATCCCAACTACCACTAAAAGAACTAAAGCTAAAATACATTTCAGGAGCACAAGGATTTCACGACCAATCTCAATTAAAACAGACAGATCCCTCGATTGTGCAACATCTTTGGGCTTCTTCGGCTGGATCACTGCCTCATTAGCCGCCGTATCTGCCTGTTGTGCAAGATATTTTTGCACGAGTTCAACATACTCTTCCTCCCAGTAGAAGCCTGAACATCGTCCACTGCCATCCCACTGAAATTAAAACAAAAAATTAGAACTTTAATCACAACCATCATGAAAATAGGTATAAACTAACCATAATCATTAAATATGATAAAATAACTCACATTGCGATCCGGACTCTTGTAGAATATACGATCCTTGTTGGGACCCTCTTTCTTCACTCGGTACTCCATCACAATCTTCGTCTCATCACGACACTTGCCGCATGGAATGAGAGGGAGGCCCATCCTAAGTCGCTTTGGAAACCCATGAGACGCCGAGGACCCGGAAACAGTTGCCATCTACTCTCTATACTCATTTTTTAATACACTATAAATTTCTTATTTTATAAACAAATAAAATTAAGAAACTATAAAATTATCTATATCTCTAAACAATGATATTTTTAATGGTCATTGTGTTCTCGTCTTTTACTGCGGCAGGTAAGTAATTCACATGATATTTCCGCAAATTAACAGAAGAATGGGAGTGTACACACATAACAATCGATTATCGTTTATATTTATATATACTACGTTTGGGTACGGTGATTGATGAGACTCATCGCGACGATATCGGGACGTGTGAATAAATAACCATCAGTACTAGTTGACCTTGCTTACGTGATCATCTCGGCGAGCATTTCTCCACCGGACGGCACCGTACTTGTCCACGGAAGAGCTCCGATTCTACGAGGAAGGAACACGGTCTTCCATGACCGCGTTGCCGCTCTCCCTCGTAGAATCAAAGCTCCTCCTTGACGTCCGTTATCGCTCGATAGAGAACATGCTCGCCGAAATGAACACGGTCCGCTAGTTCAACTAGCTACTTTAACCTTCCTTCATGTAAATATGCAAGCTTGAAGTGATTTTGAGCTCAAATTGCTTACAAATGAAAAAAACCACAATAAAGAACCATATATATAGTGAACAAAATGGGATAAGACAATGATGAAACATGAGAGTATGAAGTTGGTAACCTTTAGAACCGAAGAATCGATGGAGGAATCGAAGAAATCGATAGAGGAATCGAAGAATGGATGGAGAAAGAGCAAGAACACTGCTTAAATTTGAACTTAAGCTCTCGGGCGGGCTCGGGGAGGAAGAAGACGGCCAGCAGGATTTATAGCTCAAAAACATGTTTTAATAAATAACCATCCGTACTAGTTGACCTTGCTTACGTGATCATCTCGGCGAGCATTTCTCCACCGGACGGCACCGTACTTGTTCAAGGAAGAGTTCCAATTCTACGAGGAAGGGAACACGGTCTTCCACGACCGTTGCCGCTCTCCCTCGTAGAATCAAAGCTCCTCCTTGATGTCCGTTACCGCTCGGCAGAGAACATGCTCATTGAAATGAACACGGTCCGCAAGTTCAACTAGTACGGATTTTCTATAATTTTCTAACTATTTTCTAAGTTTTTCATTTCATAAAAAGTTAAAATAAAATGTTTAGTCATGGAGTCCATAGAAATGACCATATTTTGACCTAGCAACGCATTGTCAATTGTCATTGCGTTGCATTGCACCCCGGACCGGACTCCGGACAATAAAATACTATGGTCGATCGATGCCGTTCTTTGTCGTACAGTCACACGGCGACGGCCGACGGACCCGTTCAACCACCAAATCTGTCAGGCCCGGCTGTTCGGGCGTATCGTCAAAAGAGAACGGATTTGCTTTCTATTGCACGGCCTTGCATTGCATCTGTCATACCAGTCGGAGGCACCTGTCCCTATACTCATTTTTTAATACACTATAAATTTCTCATTTTATAAACAAATAAAATTAAAAAACTCTAAAAATCTCTATATCTCTAAACAATGAAGTGTGCTATGCATGCTACAAATGAACGGTGAATACTAGTTTTTAATAGCTACTTTAACCTTCCTTCATGTAAATATGCAAGCTTGAAGTGATTTTGAGCTCAAATTGCTTACAAATGAAAAAAAACCACAATAAAGAACCATATATATATAGTGAACAAAATGAGATAAGACAATGGTGAAAAATGAGAGTATGAGATTGGTAACCTTTACAACTGAAGAATCGACGGAGGAATCGAATAATGGATGGAGGAACAATGGAGGGAGGAAGAACACTAGTGCAGTGAGCTTCAAAATGTGCTGAGCTCGGGCTCGGGGAGGAAGAAGGAGACGGCCGATATATAAAGGGGAGACCTTTAGTCCCGGTTGGTGGCTCCAACCGGGACTAAAGGTCCCTCCCAACGGCTCCTGCGGTGGCAGAGACCTTTAGTCCCGGTTGGAGCCACCAACCGGGAGTAAAAGTCTACCTTTAGTCCCGGTTGGTGGTTCCAACCGGGACTAAAGGTCCCTGCCACCTCTGTCTGGTGCAGTAGCCATTGGGAGGGACCTTTAGTCCCGGTTGGAGCCACCAACTGGGACTAAAGGTATCTATAGTCCCGGGCGCAAAAAATACTGGGACTAGAGCCCATTTTGGCCGAGGATCAAAGGTCTGTTCTCTACTAGTGCTTGCTGCTTCTGGCTGTCTTGGTTAGCGATGGTGCTAACATTCCCCCCCATCTTGCGAAGCGGCATGTCTCCATGCTGGTGCCCTTGGGAACTACTCACCAAGATGATCTGCAGATTCCCAGGGTGCCAACGAAGCTGGCATATGCGACCACTTGACGTATACTTGCTCAATTGGGTGATCACCAGAGGTCCACCGTCGCTGCAGAATACGTTCTGGAACCTGATACATGACAAGGTCAGAAGAGGGAACTGAAGCCACCTGGTTGTTGCCTGGGTTGCTCTTAAGCTGAGAGACATGGAAGGTCGGATGAATGGCTGCCGACGGCGGCATGTCCATCTTGTACGCCGCGCCCCCGAGTTTCTCCAGAACACGGAAAGGGCCGAAGAACTTAAATGAAAGCTTATGGTTGGCATGGCAAGCCACTGATGATTGCACATATGGTTGGAGCTTGAGATATACTTGATCACCAGCCTTGAAAGAGTGCTCGGACCGGTGCTTGTTGGGTTGACAGACATCCGATCTTTAGCACGTTGCAAATGAAGGTGAACCAGGCTTTGCATTAATTCACGTTCTTCCAACCACTGCTGCAGGTCCGGCACAGGAGCAGCCGCCGATACATCCAAGCCCAAAAGTCTTGGAGGATAACCGTAAAGAACTTCGAATGGAGTACGGCCCAGAGCAGAATGCGTGCTTGTATTGTACCAGAATTCCGCCAACGAATGCCAATGACTCCAGCGGCTAGGACAAGCATGCACGAAACAGCGCAAAAATGTCTCGAGGCATTGATTGATGCGCTCAGCTTGCCCATCCGTCTGTGGGTGATAAGAAGAGCTCGTCCTCAATTGAACACCTGCCAACTGAAACAGCAGCTGCCAAAGTCGACTGGTGAAGATCCGGTCACGATCAGAGATGATTGATTGAGGAAGGCCATGCAGATGGTAAATGTTGTCAATGAACAACCTTGCCAATAAAGCTGCTGAGAAAGGATGGCATAGAGGCAAGTAATGAGCGTAGTTAGAATACTTATCCACCACCTCGAAAATAGCATTAGAACCGCCTGACAAGGGAAGGCCTTCAACAACGTCCAGCGAGATGATTTCCCAAGAAGAACGAGGCACCGGAAGCGGTTGAAGGAGCCCCGGGGATTTGGCTCGGTCAGGTTTGGCCTGAATACAGACTGTGCAATCCTTGACAAAGTTGAGGATGGTTCAAGCCATACCAGGCCAGTAGAATAAGCTGCGAACTTTCTGCAGAGTCGCTGGTGCGCCGGAATGACCTCCGACTGGGCTATCATGCAAGGCAGACATAATTTGCTTCTGTAGGGCCCTGTTGGAGCCAATCCAAATTCTGTTCTTGTAACGGATAATACCTTGCTGTAGAGAAAAGAGTGGGCGAGCAGAACTGTCCAGAGCCAGACGAGAGAGCAAGTCTGAAGCCTCAGGATCTGACGGGTACCAGTCTTGTAGAGCTGAGAGCCAATCATGAGAAGGCGAAGACAGCGCCATAAATGTTTCCTGGTGTTGACGACGGGAAAGAGCGTCAGCAACGCCGTTGTCCACTCCACGGCGGTAGACGACTCTATACCGAAGGTCGAGAGGTTTGTAAAAGACCTTCTGCTGCCAAGGTATATGCAGTCGCTGTTCATTGAGATGAACCAAGCTCTTTTGATCAGTATGGATTATGAACTCGCTCTGCATCAGATAATGACGCCAAGTATCAACATCCAATAAGATAGCCAAGCATTCCTTTTCATAGGTCGATAACGACTGGTTGCGAGGGCTGAGTGGTTTACTGATGAACGCAGAAGGGTGACCGTTTTGTTAAAGTACGACACCCACACCGGATCCAGATGCATCCGTTTCCACATGGAAGGGTACTGAGAAGTCTGGAAGAGCTAGCACCGGGGCTGATGAAAAGGCTGCTTTCAATGTGTCAAAAGCCGACTGGTGAATAGATGTCCAAATGAACAAGGAGTCTTTCTTGAGTAAATCTGTCACGATGCCAAAGTGCTGGACGAACTTTTGGTAATAACCCGCAAGGCCCAAGAATCCCCACAGAGCGTGAACAGTAGCTGGAACTGGCCATTCTGTGATTGCGCGGACCATAGCTGGATCTGTTGCAACTCTGGCTGCACTAATAATATGCCCCAAGTAGGAGATCGAGCACTGCGCAAATGTGCATTTTGACAATTTCATCTTCCACTGATCTGCTGCTAGCCAAGAATAAACCAATGCCAAATGTTCCAAATGATCCTCAAATATGCGGCTGTAAACCAGAATGTCATCGAAAAATACAATGACAAATCGTCGGAGACCAGGCGCCAGTGTAGTATTCATTGCCCCTTGAAATGTTCCTGGAGCGCCGGTTAAACCGAAGGCCATAACACTGAACTCATATTGCCCCAAGTGTGTTTGAAACACCGTCTTAAAGGACTCGCCAGGCTGCATGAGGATATGATGAAAGCCTGCCCGGAGATCCAGCTTAGAAAACCAACTAGAGTGTGATAACTCATCCATTAACTGAATGAAAACTGGCACAGGAAATTTGGACTTGGCCGTCAATGCGTTGAGTTGCTTGAAATCGACGCAGAAACGATAAGAGCCATCTTTCTTCTTTACCAACAAAACTGGTGACGAAAAGGCACTGGAGCTCGGCTGAATAATCCCCTAATCCAGCATCTCCTTTACTTGACGTTCGATTTTATCTTTCAAGGTAGGAGGATTGCGGTAAGGCCTGACAAACACTGGTTGAGCCCCGGGCAGCAAGGGTATAGTGTGATTGCAACTCGATGATGGAGGCAAAGATGACGGGGGCTCAAATAGGGTAGCAAAGGAATCAACCAAATGCTCAATTTGTTGGGGCAAGGGCTCAGCTGATTCTGAAGTTGGGCTCTCCTCCTGTGCAGCGAAAAGATGAAGATAGACTGAATCAGTAAGTCGGTGAAGGACCGAAACGGCGACCCCAGAGGGGGGGTTGAATGGGAGCCTCAAATTTCTTTCGAAATCTTCGACCACTGTCCCAATATCAATCCCCAAAAAGCATACATGATAGACTTGATGACCACGACCCTAGAGAAGGGTGGATGCTCCCTCAGAACACAGCAGGTCACCACAAAGCAAACGGAACACAGATCGGAGCCCAAACGAGCAAACTCCCAAAAGAAAACAGCACTGCCCCTGCAAATATCGGACACGTCCGGTATTTTCGGACACGTCCGGTATTTTTAGCAGCAAGTTCACCAAGGGAGAAAAATCAAAAACCCCGTCAAACGGTGTCCAAAAAACATGACATTTTTAACCATAGCTCTTAGACACCAAGGGAAGGTCTCCACCAAATTTCAGCTCAAAACTCCAAAGTTAGAAATATCGGACACGTCCTAGATCATATCGGACGCGTCCGGTATGAGCGAGCAGTTTCTCGGGAAAAATCAAATCAAGCCATAACTTGATCAAAACAACTCCAAATGACTTGAAACTTTGCACAAGGGTTCACAATGGAGTAGAAAGGCAACCTCTAAAGGATCATGGCCTGAGACAAACTCTAACTCTGTGAATCGAAGGAATTGAAGAATCCCCAAAAAAATTGGTCAAGAACTAAAATTGCCCGGATCTGCGATCTCGTGAGGAATTAGTGGATTTCCTTTGGTGGAAAGCTTCCACTCATGTAATTGATCGATCCAAGGCGACAAGAATGAACCAAAACAATCCCAAAATGAAGAATCGAGAGGGGAAACAAGAGGGGACAAAAGGAGCTCGTGAAGAACACCAAAATCACATCAAGAACACAACTAAATCATGAATCCCGGAGGGCATACGGTGGTTACGGCCACCGATTCCTTCAAAACCAAGTCACAATTTGAGTAGTGGACCTCTCTCATACATGGAAGCAAAATAGAGGAAGAAACCCTAAAGGAGAAAATGAAAACTAGAGGAGGTGAGGGAGATGGGGGCTCCCTCATCCTATTTAACAGGGCTATTACACATTCCCAGTTTTGCCCCTGGATACAAATGAGTTGAACCGCTAAGCCCAAGGGTGTTGTTGTCCAACCCGGTGTAATCTTGATCCGACGACCACCGCACCTTCTCACCGGTAGCTTCGCTTCGACGCGAACTCCCCGATGCCACCACGTGCCGTTCGTCCCTCCTCGGAACCTCTGCCCGGGTTTTGAGGCCCAAACCCGTAAATCGTCCATCCGATGGTTTTGAGACCCAAACCATCAAACCGTCCATGGGTAGCGTACTCCATACGTGTCCCCAGCCATCCGACGCGTGTCACCACCGTCCTCGACCGGCCGGCCCGCCAAGTCCTCCTGAGCCTCACTCGACTAGCGCGTCCGCTGTCTTGACCCGGTCAACACCGTCACTCCATGTCTTCTTGCACTTGTCGATGTCCCAAGTGTCAGCCACCGCGGCTAGTCACCCGGCCTGTGGGTCCCTCGGTCCAAGCCTCACGTCCGTCCTTCACCGCTCCCGGTCTGTCGGCACGGCATGTCCTCCTTGACCATCACCTCGCCGTCGACCACCGCATCCGAGCTCCACACCTGCACAACACAAGCCAAAAGACATGTCGCACACATAGCTTTCGCCATGGTAGGGTTAGTCACCACTCAACCCACTTCGTGGATCACATTGACAATCACTCATCACAAAACGAACACACAAGGGTACTTGTCAACCTTGTGTTCGCAATCTCCCCCTTGATGAGTGCATTGTCAACACCAATACACGAACAGCTTGAGCAAAAGAAAAAGAAGAAGAAGAGAAAAGAAAGAACTCACCCAAATGACCAAAAGCCAAGAACCAGGTCATTTGAAAATGAGCAAAACTTGGTCCCCAAAGACATGGGCAATGGCTCGACGCAACCAAGTAAAACAAAGCTAGCCCTCAAGAAGAGGCAACGGGCTCAACACCACTAGCAAAGCTCAAAAAGTGAAAACACCATAGACCCTCCGGAAGAGGCAAAGGCTCAACACAGAAGAGGCAAAGGCTCAACACATCTAGCAAAACACCTTAAATGCAACTCCCCCTGAACAAATGCAATCTCTCTCAAATGAATGCATATCTCTCAACTTTAGGTGAAATTGGAAGTAAGTTTTCTCCCCCTTTTCTGAATATTTCTCCCCTTGTGTCCCCTTGTGACATTGTGAGTGTGGAAACTTCTCCCCCTTGTTGACACATGCACTTATCAAGCTAGAGCCCAAGAATTGCAACTCCCCTGCAAAACAAGCTATGAATGCAGAAATGCACGAATGCAGAAGCTTCAAGATTATAGCAAGTAGATTGAAAGAATGCTCTAGTGGATGCTGTCATGTATATATAGCAACACATACAAGTGCTAGCAAATGCTCAAGGTGACCAAATGAGACGAAATATGGCATTTAAGCAAGTTTGATCAAGTTTGAGCAATTTTAAAAGAGGGTTCACCACCAAAGGAGCACATAGCAAAAATAGACAGGAGATCGACCTTGTGCTACACATGTATGCAAAGTGAACTACCCCAAACAAAGTTCACACATCATGTCAAGAGACAAACTGGTGGTTTGATCAAATTTTAGACACCAATTGAAATTTATCGGAGTTATGCAGCTTATTACCAAAGTTTGTCAGACAAGTGTGTGCGGGAGGTTATCTGTGCCATCAAAACCTGACTTAGCGACCATGTCAAGCCTATGCCAAAGGCAATTAGAAGCTTAAGACAATGATCTCGGTATCCATTACAGAGCTCAAGTTCACCAATAAGTGCAATTTGGAGCTGTCTCGATACTCTAACATAGGATAGTACAGACCCATCCCGATCTTTTCAAATCACTGAGTTTGATTTTCAAGTTTTAGCACAAATTCAAGTTTCTCAAGCAAGTGTGTAACTCAAAGTATGAGCCGTAGCAACTAAGCATATACATGAAGCAAGAAAAAGATCTCGACACATTCTACACATGCTAGTGCCACAAGTAGTGGTGAACACATTTCATGTTTCAACAAGTTTTAATCAAGTTCACAGTTTGGAAAACAAGCTTAGCTCATAACATGCATCAATTGATCAAAACGAGCCTAAGCCAAAAGCACATCATGTATATCCATAACATCCCCAACAAGAGCATAGTGTCAATCTAGCTACTATAAGGATGAAGCTCAGGATGCAATATGATACATGATGATATGATATGCAAGTATGATATAAAAACAAAGGCGAAACTTCAAAGAAAAGCAAAACTAGAATACAACAACCAAAATTTCCCTCCTCTAAAAAGGGAAACAAACTCCAAGCTCCCCTCGCAAGCGAGCAAACTGGGCTTGGTCAAGTGGTTTGGTGAAGATATCTGCGAGCTAGTTTTGGGTATCAATGTGGTGCAGATCAATATCACCTTTCTCATAGTGGTCATGCAAGAAGTGAAAGCGAACTTCTATGTGCTTTGTCTTTGAGTGAAGGACTGGGTTTTTGGCTACACTTATGGCACTGGTGCTATCACAAAACAAAGGCACTCGCCTAAACTCTAACCCAAAGTCTCTCAGAGTAGCTATCATCCAAAGCAACTGGGAACAACAAGCAGCAGCAGCAACATACTCAGCTTTTGTGGTGGATTAGGTGACACTAGACTGCTTGCGAGAAGACCAAGACACAAGAGAAGATCCAAGAAACTGACAAGTCCTCGAAGTGGACTTCCTCTCAACACGACAACCAGCATAATCTGCATCAGAATACCCACAAAGGGAAAGAGAGGAGGAGGCTGAAAACCAAAGACCAAACTTGGGTGTGAAACGAAGGTACCTGAGGATCCGCTTGATGGCTTGACGATGAGATGTGCGCGGTGAAGACTGAAAGCGCGCGCACAAGCAGACTGCGAACTGGATGTCTGGTCTCATCGCCGTTAGATACGGCAGGGACCCGATCATGCTTCGGTATTCCTTCTGGTCCACGCCTTCTCCCTCCTTGTCCTCATCTAGGGCCGTCGTGGTTGACATAGGCATCGAAAGAGGCTTGGCCTCACCCATATCAAATTTCTTGAGCACATTCTTGGTGTACTTGCCTTGGTGCATGAACGTCCCCTCACGAGTTTGCTTGATTTGCAGCCCGAGGAAGAAAGTCAATTCGCCCATCATGCTCATCTCAAATTCCCTGCTCATAGTATCTAAAAACTTGGCAACAAGAGCATGAGAAGAGCCACCAAAGATTATATCATCCACGTATATCTGAACCAAAAGGATGTCTGTGCCTTGCTTGAGGAGGAACAAAGTCTTATCTACGGAACCCATCCTAAAACCCTTATCAAGCAAGAAAGCTTTCAAACGCTCATACCAGGCTCTCGGGGCTTGTTTCAAACCATACAAGGCTTTGTGGAGTTTAAAAACATGGTTGGGGTACTTTGGATTTTCAAAGCCAGGGGGTTGCCTCACATAAACCTCTTCCTCTATGTACCCATTCAAGAAGGCACTCTTCACATCCATCTAATACAGCTTGAACCCTTTCGAAGCTACAAATGCTAAAAGAATCCTAATGGCTTCTAGACGGGCAACAGGAGCAAAGGTTTCTTCATAGTCTATTCCCTCTTTTTGGCAAAAACCCTGAGCCACTAATCTCGCCTTGTTTCTCACCACCACCCAATCCACACTCTGCTTGTTCTTGTAAACCCACTTTGTACCTATGGGGTGGCACTCTGGTGGAGGTGGAACTAAAACCCACATTTGGTTCCGCTCAAAGTTCTCTAACTCCTCGTGCATAGCATTAACCCAATTGGCATTAGATAGTGCGTGTCCAATATCTCGAGGCTCAAAAGAAGCTACGAAAGCAGAATGAGCGAAATGGGAAATATGATAAGACTTGGAACGCATTACCCTTTCGTCGATATCGCTGATCAAGGTCTGAGGAGGATGGCGTCGCTGGATATGTCGAGGTGCACCCAAAGACGAAGTTGCCTCCCCATCATCCACAACTAGGGCCTCCTCAGTCGATTGAGGAAGCGGCTCACACGGACCCCATGAAGTAGAGGTGGAGGGCTCGGGGCCGTGAGCCAAAGTGGTCGAAGCGGGCTCGATCGGGGCAGCCGGTTGAGATGGCTTGGGATCATCCCAATCAATGTCATCGTCATCCTCAATGAAAATGTTGTCACCCATCTCTTCATCACCTGCACGTTCAAAGACAGAAATAGAAGAGGGCATGGTTTCATCGAAGGTGACTTCACAAGTCTCCACGACACGATTAGTCTCAAGATTAAGCACACGGTACGCATGTGAATGAGAAGCGTAACCGAGAAATATACCGTCCGAAGATCTAGATTCAAACTTGTCAAGATTACCTTGCTTAAGAATGAAGCACCTGCAACCGAAGACTCAAAAATGACTCACCTTGGGTGGACGCCCAAACCGCAACTCGTAGGATGTCTTCTTTAAGAAAGCACGAAGAAAAATGTGGTTTGAAACATGGCAGGCGGTGTCGATGGCTTTGGCCTAGTAACGCCTAGGAGTCCTATGCTCATTGAGCATCGTCCTGGCCATTTCAACCAAAGTCCAATTTTTGCGCTCAACAACACCATTCTGCTGAGGGACATAGGGCGAAGAAAACTGATGTTCAAGACCCAAGGAAGCATAGAAGGTGTCAAACTGAGAGTTTTTGAACTCAGTGCCATTGTCATTGTGGATAGCTCATATGGCATTCTTTGGTAACTCAGTTTGCAACCTCAAGATCAAGTCATGAGCATGAGAAAACACTTTGTCCTTGCCCTCCATGAAAAACACCCAAGAATAGCGAGAAAAATCATCCACGATCACAAGAACGTACCACTTCCCTCCCTCTAACCGAACCCGAGCTGGACCAACAGTGTCCATATGGAGTAGCTCACCGGGTCTCGTGGTCATGACCTGAGTCATTGAAGGATGGGAAGCAGCCACCATCTTTCCATGGCGACAGGGATGGCATACCAGATTCTTCTCAAACTTAAGTTTGGGCAATCCTCAGATCATGTCAAGAGAACTCAACCTCACTAGGAGATCGAAGCTCAAGTGACCAAGTCTCCTATGCCACTTCCACAAATCAGAAGAAGATCCGGCAACCAAACAACGAGAAGAACTAAAAGACTGAGAGAAATCAGCTCTGAAAACTCGGCCGAAAGGAACGATCTGACAAACTAGATGTCCCTGAGAAGCGAGCACACGAGAAAGTCCAGTCTTAAAGCGCACCTCAAACCCATCTTGAAGGAGTTGCGAAACAAAGAGAAAATTGAAATGCAGGCTTGAAACCAAAGCAACGTCCTTCAAGATAAAAGACTCATTGACCCGAATGGTCCCACGAGACAGCACCTTACCTTTGCTATTGTCCCCAAATGTGATGTACTCCTTGTATTGCATGGGGTCGAGGCTGGAGAACCATTTGGAACTTCCGGTCATGTGGCGCGAGCAGCCGGAATCAACAAGCCACGTGTTCTCCAGGCCTCTGCTCTGCATCAATAGAAAGACAGGGGGTGAGCAAATGGCACAACACTGGGGTTAGTGAAATGAGGAGAATACCAGTGTTGAGTCATTTGCCCTGGAAAAGTGTTAGGAAAAACACCATCATGCCATGTCCCATTGGAGAGAAGCAATCACCACGTGGGGGAAAACGTGGTCCGCTAAGAGTGCGGGACTGAAAGCCACGGTCGCGAGGTCCAAAGTCATATTGATCATGACTTGGGCCACGCTGGGCACTACCACCTCGTGGTCTCGCCACCTGAGGCCTAGCACTTTGAGGCATTGCACCTCTAGGCCTAACACTACCACTACTACAGAATATTTATCTGTGGCGGGCATCTTAAGTTTTTAACGTTGTCCGCCACGGCCTTTTCCGTGGCGGGCTAGCTTGGGCCTGATGGGCGATTTCCGTGGCGGCCACGTATTACGTGGCGGGCATCGTAATATGTCCCACGGTAAATCGATTACCATGTCACCTTACGATGTCCGCCACGGTAATAGGATATTTACCGTATTTAATATGTCCGCCATGGACATATTAAGATGCCACCTTACCACGGTAAATCGATTATTTACCGTGGCGGGAAAATGCCCACCGATTTACCGTGGTAAAAAGTGCCCGCTGCGGTAAATAAAAAATGCCCGCCGCGGTAAATCGTGGGATTTACCGCATCGGGCAAAAATAGGTGCCCGCCACGGAGTGCAAAAGGGCAACGCTGCGCATATTCGTTTGTGTAGTAGTGTACGCCTCTGAGTAGGAGGTATATGTACGCCACGGGGTGGGCAGTACATGTTCCGGTTGTTCAACTCACACTCCCGCCGCTCATCTCTCTTCCTCCTAAAGCAAAACTCAACAAGGTGACCATCCCTATGGCAATAGTCACAATGATACCTCACCTCTCTCTTGGGTGGGTGTTGGCTCACTTTCTTGTGGGTATGTGTCACTCTTGGTAGCTTTTTGACTTTAGGAAGGGGATCCTCAGAGATGTTCGGTAGAGTGTCAAGTGGGTTCCTGAGATAGTTCGGTTTTGGAACCCAAACTTGTTTCTAGGGTGGAGCTCTTGGAGGTTCTTCTAACACTCCATCTTTTATAGTGGGTTCGGTAGGCTTAGGTGGATTGATCTTGATCAAATTAGGAGTGTTGGTGGGTTTCTCACTTGGGCTCAAACCACTATGTTCACCAACCTTGCCATAGACATGCTCACCCTTCCCACCTATAGCAAAGCCTACTCTCGATGAGTCAGTTCCCCGCCTGAACTGGCTCACCATCATGCCCAACTAGGGCTCACTGCACGACACCCAGCTCAAGATGGACCGAAGTTGTGTGTTTTCTTCCTCGGTTCCCATCTTGTCGTGCCTGCAGGACTCAAGCTCCAACACCAAAGCTTCACATCGAACACATGTAGTGGTGGTGCTATCTGAGTTGGCCTTCTCAAACTCAGCAAGTTTGGCAACCTTCTCTGCCAACTCAGATTGCAAGCCTGAGCAGGACTTGCATGCACCGAGCAACCTAGAATGAGCCTTCAGCTCATCACATTCATCAAGCAAAACAACATACTTGGATTGCAAGTCAGAGAGGTTAGACATGTGTATAGTGCACTCATTGCACTCCTCCTCCTTTGACACCACTACACCACTCTTGGCAAGCTCCAACTCCTTCAAAGCAACCTCTAGCTGGTCCTTAAACTCTTTTCTCTCGCGGGCAGCACGCTTGAGCAACTTATCTTGACTCATCAATGTATCATTCATAGTATCAAGCTCAAGCATAAGTGAGTCAAGTGTGGGCGGTACCTCGTTTTCGTCATCGTCGACGTCGACGTCCTTTTTGAGCTTTGCTCCACCGTCAACTGCCATAGTGCAAAACTCACCACGGTTTGCACCGGCGACAAAGCAGAGACCGTTGAGCTTGTCCTCGCGCTTCTTCTCGGACTCATCGTCGGTCGAGGGAGAAGAAGAGTGATCATCGTTGGAGTCATCGTCGAGGTTGCTGAGGGAGGCGAGGAAGGCGCGTTCTTGAGCTTTGGCCTTCCTATGGTACGCCTTCTTGATCGCCTCCTTGTCGAAGCCGCCCTTGGCCTTGTGCTTGCCGGAGGTGTAGTCGCGCTTATCCTTGCGCTTGCCGGAGTCGTACTTGTTGGTGAAGGGCTTCTTCTTGGGGCAGTGTGCGACAAAGTGGTCCGGATCTCCACATCCATAGCATCCCTCCTTCGGGCCACCACTGTGTCGGTGGTTCAAACGGTTGTTGTGAAACCGAGAGAACCGACTGATGACGAGTGCCAACTCATCATCCCCAAGAGACTCTAGCTGCTCCTCTGTGACTGACATCAAGCACGACAAAGAGAAGGAAGCTTGTGAAGGGTTAGTCAATGAACTTGAACCACTACCTGAGATCAAAGCCATGGTTGGTGCAGAAGGATTCTTGAGCTTGGCTTGGGTTTGGTAGTCGATCTCTGTGGACTTGAGCTTGCTGAAAAGCTCATCGACGGTGAGGGTGTCGTAGTTGGACGACTCGATGATCGCCAACACCTTCACATCCCATACCTTTCGATCAAGGGCATAGAGAAGCTTGAGCGCCCTCTCATGATCACTATAAGGTAGGTTGGCCTTGTTCGCTTTCATTTTGTTGACGATAGTCTGAAAGTGGGAAAACATGGCATCGATGGACTCGCCATCAAACTGAGAGAAGTTCTCGTACTCGCGCCTGTACGTCTTGTAGAGTCTGGTCTTGACCTATGTGGTCCCCTTGTGATAGCTCTGAAGCCTCACCCAGATCTCTCGAGCTGTAGTACAATCGGAGACACGCTCGAACTCAGAAAGCGAAAGACTCAAGAAAAGCACACTGCGAGCTTTGCTATTTGCGTTGTGCCGATCCTTGTGATCCTAGGTGGTACGGGCCGCAACAGGGAGCACAACGTAAGTAGCATCCTCGCAAATTTCCCAGACGAGCCAATCAATCCCCTGGAGATGCGCAGACATGCGGATCTTCCAATAAGGATAGTTGGACCCATCAAAGTGCGGTGGTTTGCCGAAACCACGCTCCATGTCGCCTTCGTGGATCACGGACCGATTAAGGTGGAATGATCCTTAACCGGCTCTGATACCAATTGAAGGACCGGAAACGGCGACCAGAGGGGGGGTGAATGGGAGCCTCAAATTTCTTTCGAAATCTTCGACCACTGTCCCAATATCAATCCCCAAAAAGCATACACGATAGACTTGATGACCACGACCCTAGAGAAGGGTGGATGCTCCCTCAGAACACAGCGGGTCACCACAAAGCAAATGGAACACAGATCGGAGCCCAAACGAGCAAACTCACAAAAGAAAACAGCACTGCCCCTGCAAATATCGGACACGTCCGGTATTATATCGGACACGTCCGGTATTTTCGGACGCGTCCGGTATTTTCAGCAGCAAGTTGACCACGGGAGAAAAATCCAAAACCCCGTCAAACGGTGTCCAAAAAACATGAAATTTTTAACCATAGCTCTTAGACACCAAGGGAAGGTCTCCACCAAATTTCAGCTCAAAACTCCAAAGTTAGAAATATCGGACACATCCTAGATCATATCGGACACGTCCGGTATGAGCGAGCAGTTTCTCGGGAAAAATCAAATCAAGCCATAACTTGATCAAAACAACTCCAAATGACTTGAAACTTTGCACAAGGGTTCACAATGGAGTAGAAAGGCAACCTCTAAAGGATCATGGCCTGAGACAAACTCTAACTCCGTGAATCGAAGGAATTGAAGAATCCCAAAAAAATAGGTCAAGAACTAAAATTGCCCGGATCTGCGATCTCGTGAGGAATTAGTGGATTTCCTTCGGTGGAAAGCTTCCACTCATGTAATTGATCGATCCAAGGCAACAAGAACGAACCAAAACAATCCCAAAATGAAGAATCGAGAGGGGAAACAAGAGGGGACAAAAAATAAGCTCGTGAAGAACACCAAAATCACATCAAGAACACAACTAAATCATGAATCCCGGAGGGCATACGGTGGTTACGGCCACCGATTCCTTCAAAACCAAGTCACAATTTGAGTAGTGGACCTCTCTCATACATGGAAGCAAACTAGAGGAAGAAACTCTAAAGGAGAAAATAAAAACTAGAGGAGGTGAGGGAGATGGGGGCTCCCTCATCCTATTTAACAGGGCTATTACACATTCCCAGTTTTGCCCCTAGATACAAATGAGTTGAACCGCTAAGCCCAAGGGCGTTGTTGTCCAACCCGGTGTAATCTTGATCCGACGACCACCGCGCCTTCTCACCGGTAGCTTCGCTTCGACGCGAACTCCCCGATGCCGCCACGTGCTATTCGTCTCTCCTCGGAACCTCCGCCCGGGTTTTGAGGCCCAAACCCGTAAACCGTCCATCCGATGGTTTTGAGACCCAAACCATCAAACCGTCCGTGGGTAGCGTACTCCATACGCGTCCCCCGCCATCCGACGCGTGTCACCGCCGTCCTCGACCGGCCGGCCCGCCAAGTCCTCCTGAGCCTCACTCGACTCGCGCGTCCGCTGTCTTGACCCGGTCAACACCGTCACTCCATGTCTTCTTGCACTTGTCGATGTCCCAAGTGTCAGCCACCGCGGCTAGTCACCCGGCCTCTGGGTCCCTCGGTCCAAGCCTCACGTCCGTCCTTCACCGCTCCCGGTCTGTCGGCACGGCACATCCTCCTTGACCTTCACCTCGCCGTCGACCACCGCATCCGAGCTCCACACCTGCACAACACAAGCCAAAAGACATGTCGCACACATAGCTTTCGCCATGGTAGGGTTAGTCACCACTCAACCCACTTCGTGGATCACATTGACAATCACTCATCACAAAACGAACACACAAGGATACTTGTCAACCTTGTGTTCGTAAGTCAGCGTCCATGCCTTGCAGTGCTGCCCAGTTACTGTTGTATGGAATTGCCAACCATTTCTGCTCCCAGTGGATTTGCTTAGGGCTAAAAGCCTGAAGCCAGACCATACCGATGATAGCATCGAAAGCTAACAGTTCAAGGACTCTGAAATTGGAGTGGAAATTACATTGATCCACAGACCAGGGAACCGAGTGTAATATACTAGAGCCATCAGCAATCTGTACCTGAGCAGTCTGCGGAACCGGCTGAAATTGAGGTAATTGAGCAGCAAAAGTGGCGCTGATGAAGGAAGTTGAACTGCCCGAATCCATCAACAATATAGCAGGAACACCAGCAATAAGGCCTTGGAAACGTATCGTACGAGAAGCTGGAGGACCACCCGAAGCTGCTTTTGATAGAGCCAAACTAAGCTGTTCGTCGGGTGCTGAAGCAGTATCATGGACCGACTGACAATCCTCATCAGAAAGTGCCTCCCAGAGAACTTCCACAGCATGCAACACCTCTGGAGAACACTTGTGGTCCTTGGACCATTTCATGCCGCACTTGTAACATAAACCCAGAGCTGTTCTGTAGGACTTGATAGCGGCCATATTGGAGTCAGAAACTGACGTTGAGGTTGGCTGAGTTGTGGTAGTCTTGTCTTGACGGGTAGTCAGTGGCGGAGGGAAGGGCATAGCCGTGCGTGGAATAAGCGCCACCTTGTGCGACGGAGACCAATCACCAAATCGAGGGCTGCTCGAAAACCCAGAGGAACCCGCCTCTTCCTGTAACAAAGCGACAGTACAAGCAGGTTCCAAATCTTTCGACCTAAAAACTAATACAATTGCTTTAATGTCAGCACGGAGGCCATCTATGAAGCGCATGGTATAAAACATGGGATCAGTACACTGGGAGTAGGCTTTCAATTTATCTACCAGTTCAGTGAAATGTTTGACATATTCCACTACGGGAAACAGGGTCTTTACCGAGTGCAAACTGCTTTGCCGAGAGTCAAAAATCGGGCACTTGGCAAAGACCTTCTTTCCCAAGTGCCGCATTCGGCAAAGAATTGTACTCGGCAAAGAATTCTTTGCCGAGTGCCAGGCACTCGGTAAAAAAGGGCACTCGGCAAAGGACTTCTTTGCCGAGTGCCAGGCTCTCGGCACTCGGCATAGGCTGCCCCGCGTAACGGTGTTCGACCACCTCCTTCTTTGCCGAGTGCCTGCTGTTAGGCACTCGGTAATTATTTTTTTTTTGGAAAATACCCTTGCCGAGTGCTCCTGTGAAGGCACTCGGCAAAGAGGAAATTTCTAAAAAAAAATCAAAAATCCTCTTTGCCGAGCGCCTTATTCTTGGCACTCGGCAAAGACCCCCTTTGCCGAGTGCCATGTCCCAGCGCTCGGCAAAGTTTTTTTTTGTTTTTGGCCTCTAAATTTTTTGTGCAGCCCTTTTAAAGTACCAGAAACTCCTCGTTAGAATTTGTGGATTTTTTATGGCTTTTTGATATATTTAGTTACTTTATTTCGTTTACTTGAATTTTTTCGAAAAATATAAATTTGAACTGCACGTGGTACGAATAATGGAATTTACTGATTCAAAAAATGATAGTCATGTTACCGAGTGTAGTGTGAGGCCGTATCCAGGAACGGACCCGAAATTTCAGACATCTTGTTCACGAAACATGACCGCGAACTTGCGTGCGAAGTGTTTTTAAATTCTATAAAAAGCAAACGAAGGCCGAAAATCATGAAACTTATTGAGATGTTGTGATATCATATGTGGAGACTATGATAAAAATTTCAGAAGATTTCGTGCACGATGTCACGTACGATGCTTACAAACCGAAGAATCTCCGAAGAAGTTTCATGATTTCGTGAAGAGGCCGACGAGGTGGTAACCATCGTACGTGACAAACTTGCGCGAAACCCCCTCAAATTTTTATCACAGCCTCCACATATGATATCATGATATCTCGACAAATTTCATGATTTTCGGACTTCGTTTATTTTTTATAGAATTTAAAAACAACTCGACCGCAAGTTCGTGGTCATGTTTCGTGAACAAGATGTTCAAAATTGGTGGTATGTTCCTGGATACAGCCTCACATTATACTAAATAACATGAATATCATTTTCCAATTTATTTTTTTCATTATTCGAATGACTAGAAGTTATAATTTGAATTATCCAAGAAAATTTAATTAAATAAAATAAATTAAAGAAATATAGAAAAAGTACGAGAAATGTGCCACATTAGAACATGGAGTACCAGGTATTGTATGAGGACTACAGAAAATGTTTGGGGGCAGGAAGAAAAAAAAAAAAAAAAAGCGTTTGTCGAGTGTCTCACGTTTGGCGCTCAACAAAGGAGCCTCTTTGCCCAAGTGCTAGGGCGGCTAGCACTTTCGACAAAGAATTTTAAAAATTTGTGCGCATGTTAGTAATGCGTGTGTTGTCTCAAGGAAAAGAAGAAAAGAAGAAAATAAAAAAAAAAGCCTTTGTCGAGTGTCCCGATCCGACACTCGGCAAACCCGGATTTGTCGAGTGTCAGATCTCGGACACTCGGCAAACACTTCGCGGCCTCCACGTCGTCGATCCGCGGCACCAATTCCTCCGCCAATCAGAGATCGCTGCTCCATTCTATAAATAAACCGCACCCCATGTCTCTCCTCATAGCAATTGAAATTCCCCATCCTCAAATCAACGTGTCGCCGGACGGTAGGGCGGCGCCAGTGTGCGTGTTCTCCTTCTCCGGTCCGCGGGTGGGGAACACGTGGTTCTAGGCGTGGCTAGAGCGGGAGCTGGGCGTGTACGTGCACATCGACGTGGAGTTGGCGCTGGACCACAGGGTGTCGCCGTACCTCAAGCCAGAAACGCTGGACCAGGCGTGCTTCCACAACCTGGAGGCGCACCTGCACCTGCTGGACGGCTACCAGGGCCACGGCCGAGAGTTCAGGCTCTGCGGCAGGGACCCGACGCTGGCGACCCGACGGCGAGGGCACGGCATCGATGTTCACGATGTGCTCCTCGTGGAGGTCCAGGAGGCCGAAGGTGCTCCCGGATGCGCCGTCTGGGCCGGTGGCGGCTTCGGGGCGGGTGGCGGAGCTCTCACGCTGCTCGGCTGGCTTCCACGACAATGCTCGCAACTCCTCCCAAAGACACACGCACAAGCACGCCGCCCGCAGCAGCGCGGCGACGAGCGAGCAGAATGCCTTGCTAGCTTGATGACATCACCATGAAGTCATGCTCACACATTATACGGCCATTTTCCTTTAGAAAAATAAATTCAGAAAAACTTTAGAAATACACTTCTATAGTCCCTCTCTGGATGTTTGCCGAGTGTTTTTCGCATGGACACTCGACAAACAGGCTATCTTTGCCGAGTGTTTTTCTCGTGGGCACTCGGCAAAGAATTTTTAGAAAAAATAAATAAAACATCTTTGCCAAGGGCCGGATAGAGGGCACTTGGCAAAATTTTTTTAAAAAATAAAAAAAATCTTTGAAAGTGCTGCGGGGTTGGCACTTTCGGCAAAGGACCATCAACGGGTCGGCGCCAGAAATTAAAGCTTTCTTTGCCGAGTGCCCCCGGGTCCCTCGGCAAAGCCTTTGTCAAGTGCCCGATAAAAGACACTCGGCAAAGAGGGCTTTGCCGATCAATTTTTTTGTCGTGTGTTCTTTGTCGAGTGCCGCACTCGGCAAAGGCTTTGCCAAGTGCCTCAGGCACTCGACAAAGAACCTGAATCCAGTAGTGTTCGGCTACCATGGAGGTTTGTTTGGCATGGAAAAGTTGGCGAATGAGGAGTTCTTTCTGATCGTGGTCGAAACGATCATGAATGAGGCGGCAAAAACCCTGCCAATTGGAGAAGTCCAGCTCGGGTTCAATGGATTGAAACCAACGAGCTACAGCATGGTCAAGATGTTGTTTGCCAATACGGATCCACATTGAGGCGGGAACACAATACATCTCAGAGTAATCGGTGCAAATAGAACGCCAGTGGCGTGGGTTGATGCCGTCGAAACAGGGGAAGGAAAGCTTGGGTAGGCGACCAGTGGCGTGTGGAGCGGTGGGGTTAGTGGCAATGTTGGCTCTTGGCGGACGATGAGGAGGTAAAGGAGCAGGGAAAAATGGGTGGCGAGGTGTGCCAAGGTTTGGGTCAGGTAATGGTGGTGGTGCTCGGGGTTGTTGTTGAGGTGGAGGCGGTGGTGGTGCTCGGGGTTGAGGTTGGGGTGGAGACGGTGGTGGTGGAAACATGAAACAGGGCGGGGCACCAGGGTTTGGATGTGGTGGTGGTAGTGGTGTGGGGAGTGGGGACACGAACCTAGGTGAATCATAGGTAGGAGGCGAGGTGAAACACGTACCCTTGGCGGGGACGTGCGTCCCAGTGTCGTGAAGATCCCGGAACCCACATCCCGTGGAGTTGAGGCAGCGTGGTGCCTGTTTGGGCATAGAAGAAGGGGAGCTGGGCGATGCGATGGTCTGCATGGTCGCTTCATGAGACGGAGGTTGCAGAAGACCGGCCCAGGCGGCATAGTGTCAAACACCATGCGGTCACACTTGGAATCGAGCTTCTAGACTTGAAGCTTCACATCATCCACAATCCCCTCCATGTCCGGGCTAGAGCGCTGGATCCATGGCTCCGAGGCGTCGTTGGAGGCGCGTGAAGTGGTGATGGTTGGGGAAGGGTTCCGGATCGATTGAATCCGATACCAATTGTTAGCAACAAGGGAATTGGGAAGCAGAGGAATCGGAGTTGGGAATTGGAAGCCCAACATGGGGTAGGAACCAGAGGAAGTGCTTAGCAAGAAGAACAATAGTGTTTACAATTCTGTTCGATCCCTCTTCCTCTCACATCGTTTCACATATACTCAATTCACCATCTCTCCCTCTCTACTTGTTGGACCATACTGGGCCAAAGAATCGAGTGTTGGGTTTCCTGGGTCGGTGCACTTCTGGGCTCGATGACCCGGCCTGCTCCTCAGCTTCGTCCTGGGGTTGGCGCACTTCTGGGCTCGACAACCCGGCTTGTTCAGTGGCTTCTGCATCAGGCCAGCGCACTCCTGGGCTCAACGACCCGATGGGCTCTTCTTGCTGCTTCTGGCCATCTTGGTTAGCGATGGTGCTAACAAGGTCGATGTGGCAGCTGTACCGCTTGGGCTCCTGGATGTCATCCAGGTCCTTGACGCCCTCCCCCTTGATGAACAGGCCGTTAGGGTGTGTCCACACTTTGATGTGCTCCGCTGCAAGCCTCGGTATCTCCGTCTTCACCTGCACGGTGTTCTCGTCTTGCTTCGACACCCACCACCCGCGCTCTGCATATGCATACCAACCCCAAAATACAAAGCACCATCAGCAAGCAAACGATCGAACGGATCGGAAACGCCAAAAAGGAAGGTGTGTTCCAGTGCGAATCTTACTCGTACCACCTGCGAACGAGAACATGGGATGGGCGAAGACGCGCGCGTGGAGTTGGTGGTAGAAGACCAACTCGTGGCCGATGGACTCCACGTAGTAGTAGTCGTCGCGGCTGAAAGGATCGCCCAGTTGGGTGCTGAAGAGGCGGCGGCCGGCGGCGACAGACGCAGGACGGAGCATGCAGGAGGACGGCATGGCGAGGAGACCGGACAAAGGGCCTTCCTTGGAGGCGACAGCGAAAGCCATGGATTTTTTTGCGTGCGAAAGTGGCGGCCAGCAGGCTATATGATAGATGGGGATTTGGATGGGGACTACAGTTTCATCTGGTATATATATACATAGGGTGTGTTTGGTTGCCTGTCTTAGGGCCTAGCCATGCTTCCATAATGCAGTTTTTGTGTGTTTGGTTGCCTGTATAGTATCTAAACCAGGCCTGTCAAAGCCAAAAGGGGAAGCCTGTCAGTGTTCCTCCACCACTCTGCCTTCACCGCCGATGACCATCCCCACAGCTCCGGACATCACGATGAAGGGGAGGGTCCGCGCGATGGAGGAGAGAGGGTCCATCGACCATCTCCCTCAGCTCCGGCGACCACCCTCCGGCCATCTCCCTCAGCTTCGGCCACCACGTATCCCCGGCCACGCCACTGGCCCGCGCGAGCAGCCGCACCCTGGCCACAGACATCTCGCGAAGCCGCGGAGGAGAGGAAGCCGCTCGAGGTGGAGATGCCGGCACCCGGATCTCACGGAGGAAGACGACCGGATCTCGCCCAATGTTGATCCCCGATGAGAGGAAGTCACCCGAAGAGCGGTCCTCCGCGACGAAGCCGAGCGAGAGGTGGCGTGGCGTCAGGGCGGCCTCCTTGAGCCCCCGGGCCTCCCTCTGCGACAGCACCACCACCTTGACAACTCCCCTGCATGCGCGGCCTCTCCGTGAACCGCTCGAAGACCGCCCTGACGACTCCCCTGCGCGGCCGCCATGGGGCCGGCCTGCCACCGCAGCTGCTGGGCACAGGAGCGGGTGCGCCAGCACCACCGCCCTCCGGAACCTCCGGGCGGCGCCGTGGCCCCTGCAAGGACGGACGACAAGGTGGAGCAGCAGCAAACCTCCATCTCCTTGAGCTCCGGCCAAGATCTAGTTCCGGCAAGTGGAGGGGGAGGTGGCCACGGGCGCGGCCGCCATCCATCACGGGCGCGACGGAGAGGAGGGTGCGCCGTGCGCTTGCGCCGGCAAAGGGGAAGGGATAGAGGGCGAAGGGACTGTGCGCATGTGCAAGTGCTAGACTAGGCAACCAAACAAAAGCAATCCTAATACAGGCTAGCTAGCCAATGCAACCAAACAACTGCTGGTTGAATTGGTCAAGGCAGGCTCCAGCTTGCCAGGCTTAAAATTTTAGCCAGGCTAGGCTAGCCCATGTAACCAAACACACCTATAGTGTATAGGTTGGTCGTTCTATGTGATAGAGGCTGCTGTATTTGCGTCGTCCCAAGGGCCGAGCAAGACAGATATATCAGGTTTGGGCCGAGCTATACGCCAATTCTCCTCCGGGCTCCGGTGACAATTTTGTGCAGCCCACCCTCAATGCTGCGTCCGCTGTTCCGACAACAGTGCAACCTGCCCCAGCCTTGCATATGCACCCTGCCCCCCGCTGCGCTCCGCTCCTTCCCACTGATGCCCTCTTCTCTCTCTGCGTGGGCAGGACTTGGGAGACAGTCCCCACCTCGCTGCGCACCTGTCTGCCGGACCCCAGCTCTGTCGCACCCCATCCCCCGGCACCCGGGTCGTGCGTCCATCACTCACCGTGCCTCCTGAAACACTTGCAACATGAAACACTTAGATCCAACATACGTCATATACAGATGAAATATTTAACATACTGTTGGACACATATGTGTGAAATATATGCAACATCTAGATAAGACACTTGCAACATGTGTGAAACATATGCAATATCCAGATAAAACACTTGCTGCAATATACTTTTGGAATAGATGAAACATTTTTTCCAAACACTTGCGATATACCACTGAAAACACTGCAAATATGCAACATGTGCAACATCACGATCTATTTTTGCAACATCCATATGTAACAACTACAACATACCTCAAAAACATCTAAAACACTTAAACATGCATTTGCAACACAGGGCAGTGGAAGACCGGGCCCGGTCGTCGGGGTGGGATTTGGCAGCGAGCGGTGGCACGAGAGCACCTAGCCATGCTCGTGGGTGCCCTTGGCTCAGCCGGGGTCGCCGGGGTTCGGGGAAGACCTAAGGCGTCACGGCACTTTTGCTGTACGAACAACGCAAACCACCTTGATACAGTGCAAAAACACGTCTCTCTCCTTGTAATAGTGGCTCATATTTTGTTTCAAAAAAAAAAAAAAAGTTCATATATATATTATAATTGCGACAAATACCTGCAAGAAACCGTGTTTCGTGTAAACTGAAAGACAAATCATGGGTAAAAACAATATGTAGGTTACCCTTATATTTGTTGTTTCAGCCAAAAAAAAAAAAGACCATGGGTGCAAGGAACAAAAAAATTGAGAATTGTGTCCGGGCATTAAATAAACCACGTTCGCACCGATTGAGTTGCTGTCCGGTCAAGCGGTGGCATGGGTGCGACTCGTCTGTAGGTCCTGTGATCGCCGAAATGGACATGTGTGTACATCCTCCCCATTTGATGGCGGCCCGTCAAGCTCATCAGTTTTCGATTCCACAAAACTAAAAAATATTCATAGCATTGGATAGAAAATGACATATGGCCAGTACTCTATCGCATCTCAAGCACTGCAACATTGATATAAATTTGTTCCCCTCAAGGAAAATTTTCATCAACTACAGATTTTTAGATCTTCTCGAGTTACAAATTTTGTCTTCATCCAACTTTATTTGAAAACCTATGAATATATTTGTGTTGCTGCAATTTTTAGGGATTACTGACTTAGTAATTCGCCATTGAAAATCGATTTCTAAGGATGCATGAATAAGTAAACTATCTCTAGAAATCACATATTTTCATGGGCGGTTGACACAAGCAATCGTCCTTAAAATCATATTTTCTGGGGTGATTCTCTTAAGCTGGCCATCCCTGAAAATATATATTTAGGAATGACTTACTTAACATAATTTTTCTTGAAAATGCATTTCAATGGACAGTTTATAAGCTACAATGCTTCCAAAACTGGTTAGAGAATCTTTGCTAAGTAATCCACCATTTGAAAAATATGAGGCATCTGAAAAATCATTTCTATAGTAGTGGACAGCTTAGCTCAGCTTCCATATCCGATGCTGAGTTGTAAGTAGGGGTGGAACTAGATGTCTATTGTTGGGGAAGACGACCTCGCCCGTAGCTCCTACCCCGGCGTTCGACCTTTTGCTGGCCCGGCTAACAACCCTTGCGGCGGGTTATGACCCTCGCCGCGAAGGTCTCCATTCATCATATTGATCTTTGCTTCCAGGTATCGCGTGCGGAGCCTCGTAACCTAGGTAGAGTACCGTCGCAAGCAGGAAACTGGCTTATAGCGGATGACGGACCGTCGCCCGGGGCACGTGGAGGTTCGGCACGGGCCATAGGCAGGGATCGGCTTGAAGATGGCGGCGGCCCCACCATGTCTTTTAGGGTTTTGGGGTGGTTCTGTTGTATCGCGGGTATCTTGTAAAGGTTGTCTCTAGCGTAATTCTACCGAGGCCCCGGGGATGTCCTATAATATCAGGGGCGCTCGTATAAGAAGGATGAGGTTTTTCCAGTAAATTGAATAGGCAATTAATCCACATTTCTTTCTGGTCACGGCCGTGATAAACCTTCGCTCCCGTATGTATACTCGTGCTCCCGCTCATCTCCCTATGGGAAACACTCGACCTCTCCCTGCGTGATTCTCAGTGAGGGCGAGAGGTTAGGAGTGACCCCACATCTATAAATTTTAAATATTTGAATTTATATTAGATAAAACTTGAAATACGGATATTTGTATTTGCATTTATTTCTAATATATGGATACTAAATGGATGTATCCAAATCCGTTTTCCCTTATATTTCTCTATCCGTTTCAGGATTCAATTTTGAAAATATCTGAAAACTTCTGTACACATGAAGAATATACTAGTAGGTAAAAGTATCTAAAAGTTATTTAGGTGACTAGTTAGATTCAAATTGATTTACTATAGTAAAAGCCAACGATGTTGAAGCAGAAAAATACTGAGATTGATATTTGGAAAACTATTAAAGCCACAGGCCATAAAAGGCATCAAAAGGAAAAGTCGAAGGCTGTTGCTGGGAAGCTTCCAGGTAAATGCCGAAAACAAAAGAATACTAAGGGCCTGCTTGGTAGGGCTCATCCACGGCTCCAGCTCTGGCTCCGAAAACAAAAGAATACCAAACGTTTTGCAGTAGGAGCCGTTTTTTAGTGAAAAACAGAGGAGCCAGAGCCATTTTGGAGGAGCCACGTACTCCTGCGGAGAAGCCTCTCAGGAGGAGCCCTGCCAAACACCCCCTAAATATGCTAGTCGGCCTACTAATTCCAAACAATCCAATTCATCTCCTAGAAAGAAATTTTAGTAGCCAAAAGCGAGGATGGAACAATTCTCATTCATCATTGTCATTTTCTCAACATGTATCATATATGCCTATGCCATTTATATATGCCTTGTTTCAACATACCTTTATTTATCCACCATGGACTCTCATAATTCTTTGATGTCATCACTTCCTAGATCATTTTGCCCAGATTACATTACATATAGAGATAAGCCATCACCTAGAAATAATGATCATTTTGACAAGAAAGATTCTATGGAGAAAAAAGAACCGCAAGGTGATTAGACAAGTCTATCATGTTAACAAGGATTGGAATTTTAGTAGAAATTCAAAACTGACACTATGTGAAGAAAAGCTAGTAATTGAAGAGACATCGTCTAGATCTATTTATCAAATTGTCGCCAATGATGAGCTTGTTTCAGAAAACATAGCATAACAACAATCGAGTTTGGCTGGAGGGTGAGACAGAAGCGAAATCACCACAGCTACTAGAAACCAGCTTAGCCGATTCATCCATAAAACCTAAGAAGAATTCCAAACCTATGAGCTAGTAGAGGCCGATCCTGGAAGATTTTTTTTGCCAAGTACAAGAAGAAAGAGGTTACCTATACCAGGGGCAGAAAAGGCCATTCCAGCAACAAGAATTCAAAGCCATTGTGAAGACATCAAGAAAAACTAGGTCATAAATCACGAGGTAATTATATGCCTCTGCAGTTTATCCTATTTTTAGGCTGATCACTCCATGGACTTGTGCATATCATTGAAATTACTCGCGTTGGGACTATAGTGGTATGCATACGCAACCATATTTCATTCAATATCTTATTGCATACTCAAACTATAAGTCGTCGCTAGGATCGATTATTGTTAACAACAATCAGGTCAAAATCACATTTTCTGATAAAAGAAAGTGAGAAGGAAGCAATTAATGAAATCTAAAATATCTACAGCCGAGGTGTTGCACATCAGGTTTATCTCACACAGAAAAAAGTAAATTGGATCAGATCGAATGAATGCAAGGTTAAATTTGGGTCAAGTTAGCATGAACAAAAGTCAGGCAAGGTTAAATTTGGGTCAAGTTAGGAAAAATGTGGGGTCAAAATCATTAGCTTGAGCATGATTAGATGGAAAGGCTATTGCTCGGGCTTTTTATGTTTTTCTACCATGGGTCATTTTTTTGGAGTTGGGTGGGATCATAGGTCGAAAATCATAATTCATAACCAGAACCCGATCTAATGCACTGAAGGTTTGTGTTGTTTTTTTCAGAGGTATCGTGCTGGGTGGCTCATGATCAGGTCAAGCAAGGCTTGGTCCATCTCGCAATTTATCCTAAACCAAATTACGAAAGCTCCATGTTGCGGCCCTCTTAAGTTTGACTTATCAAATTAAACTACATCTTATATATTTTTTTATTTTTCTTGTTGCAACATATGGGCAATCATCTAGTTTATATACAAATTAGGGGTTATTTTATGTATTTTTCATAACAATAGAGATGGCCATTTTTATAAAACAAAACATATCCAATGGCTATTGTTGGGGATGACGATTAGAGTTTACCAAATTAAAGTCTAGATATTTCTGATTATTGTGAGAATTTTTTAGAATTTTAATCTTTTTTCTCACGCATCTGGTGAGAATTAACGTTGAAGTTTCTAATTAGTAATATTAAGTTTTGGGCGCAAGAAACATAATATTTTGAGCTAGAATGAATTTACTATAAATTTTCAGTGATTAAATTAAAGCCTTATATCTGGCCGCTCTGCCTCAGCCGTGGGCCACAATGGACCTCTACTGCTAGAGAGACAGAATTTTTTTTAACGCACATGCCTGTCTAGGAAGTCCATTGGACAGGTACATTGTTTATTCATACATACATACATACATGCCATTTTAACTTCTTGTTATCACGTACATAGTAGTTCACGTATACAGGTTTGTACTAATAGGTTATTGACAGACTGCGTGAATTATTATGACTAACAACAAACATGACGATGGTATGACGATGGTACTGACCGAATGCATTTTGTTATGCTCAAAACGAGCAGACTGCATGCATTGTTTTCACCGAGAAGAGCCAAGCTACTATACAAATGTCAGAGTGGATATATACACACATAAACTTAGAGCACGTATCATCGCCATAGGCTACTGTGTTCTTCTTCTTCACCGGAGGTTGTCATGTATTTCTTTGTTAGTTATTGCTTTTAAAAAAATCACTTTTAACATTTTAGTAGACTGTTTGCGTTGCTGCTCGGATGGTATATAGTGCAATCGATTAAGACATCTGCTTCGTATGAAAGTTCGTTGAAGCGATTGGAGTACTCAGTGTCGCAGTCGACGTTTCGAGAGAGGTGAGGAGCTATTCGATGGTGGCTGCCATGGGTGCGATATGGACAGACTCCAGGCCGGCGAGGCGCTGCTCTAGCACGGCCGTGGTGGCGGCGGCGGCCGCCGCCGCGGCCGATTGGGTTGCCTCTAGGGCTGCGAAACATGAATCGACAGCTGCAGCTCGATCCGCTCTAGCGCGATCCCTAGCGGTGAAGCAGCATTCAAGCTTGTCTAAGCGGCTCTTCATCATGTCGAGGATGAGCTAGAGCGCTGGATCCATGGCTCCGGCGGCGTTGGCGCGTGAAGTGGTGATGGCTGGGGAAGGGTTCTGGGATCGATCGAATCCGATACCAATTGTTAGCAGCTAGGGGAATTGGGAAGCAGAGGAATCGGAGTTGGGAATTGGCAGCCCAGCATGGGGTAGGAACCAGAGGAAGTGCTTAGCAAGAAGAACAATAGTGTTTACAATTCTGTTCGATCCCTCTTCCTCTCACATCGTTTCACATATACTCAATTCACCATCTCTCCCTCTCTACTTGTTGGACCATACTGGGCCGAAGAATCGAGTGTTGGGCTTCCTGGGTCGGCGCACTCCTGGGCTCAACGACCCGGCCTGCTCCTCAGCTTCGTCTTCGGGTTGGCGCACTTCTGGGCTGGACAACCCAGCCTGTTCAGCGGCTTCTGCATCGGGCCAGCGCACTCCTGGGCATTAAATAAACCACGTTCGCACCGATTGAGTTGCTGTCCGGTCAAGCGGTGGCATGGGTGCGACTCGTCTGTAGGTCCTGTGATCGCCAAAATGGACAGGTGTGTACATCCTCCCCATTTGATGGCGGCCCGTCAAGATCACACGACTCTAGATTTAAACATCACTGCCAGTTCAAAAACCCACTTCACTGTCGGATTTTGAACCGACGAGTAGCATACCGGCGATGATAGGGGTTGACATCATCGCCGGTCCTTAAAACCGACAACGATCTATCTACAGAAATAGTGTCGGTTCCTCGACTCCACCCGCCGGTGTCCGGTTGAACAACACTGTCGGTTTGTAGTTCCAACCGATAGTGACGATTGCTTCAAGAGTGTCGGTTCTTGGCTCAAGCCAGTAGTGTTGAGCAAGCTTACACTGTCGGTTCATGGATCAAACCGGCAGTGTTGTAGTAAATATCAGTGTCGGTTCGTGGATCAAACCGGCAGTGTTGTAGTAAATATCAGTGTCGATTCATGGATCAAACCGGCAGTGTTGATCAAGCCAACACTATCGGTTTGTTTCTAACCGGTAGTGATGGTTACGACAACATTGCCAGTTTGTTGCTAACCGGCGGTGATGGCCCGTTCGTATTTTACTGTTTTATAATTTATTTTAATTTATATTTTTTCATGGAATTGGGTTTCGCTTTATATATGCTACGTAGACGACAGGTCCATCAATATTAAACATTACAAATGTTACGATTACAATTCAAATATTCTTATCCACATCTCGATCCCTCAAAATAAAAAAGAAATGTTCTTGGACTTCACACATGCTTCTTGGACTTCCTACAATAATCTGGCTAGCCGCTCTGGGCCATACTGGTCCTTGTACTTCACGGATTGTGCAATGGAAAATACTCCATCTTTTTCCAATACCTCAGCTAAGATGAATTTTGCCAGCTTCGATTGTAGTGCGACGATCTCCATGTCTAGCAGTCTTTCATGCTTATATTTCTTGCGCTGTCGTTCAAAAAAGATGATATCCAAAGAGGAACAGTAAATCATTTTGTTGAATTATTAATAGACATAAATGAAATGGGGATTATACACACCAATTTATTGGCTTCTTCTGATTTTCCGCTGATGTAGTGAAGCATTGCCCACATTACATAAAACCCGCATTCATTGTTTCCCGCTGGCTGTTATAGGTACTTCCCCTCCATTTCGACAACCTTGAATGGAACCGGCGTCCCACTGATATGTCTTCTTCGGACACTGAGCAACATTAAAAGGAGAAACATTAGAAAGCGGTATATATGATTAGAAAATAATATGTTATTAGGATCGCTTACTAATTCAGCACTGCCACCGGTGCATCCAGATGATGAAATGGTTTTTTTTTTCAAGTCCCACACCTCGAGCAGATTTTTGGCAAGATTAACACAAATGAAGACGAAATGTTTGCTGCAATCACAGAATCCTAATTATCGAATAATCTTAACAAAAAAGAAGCATAAAATTAAAAGCCGATAACACATACTCGTAGTTGTAGGCTAGAAGTAGGTGGGTTTTCTTCTTCATCGTGAATTCATCGAAAACAGCAATCAATCTCTGTTTCAGGTCTTCCACGTCACATCCATAGAGGCCTAGACATGTCCTCTCATTGACTCGCATGGGGTCTGAAAGCATCTAGGCCCCTAGTTGGATTTTGGTGATTAATGACAATACAAGATTACTATGACTAACGTGTGTTTTGCAGAGGCAAATAAAGTTAGGTCATGGTAATAGAGATCGATTGGGCAATCGAGGTTGTCATGCCCCTACGATGGAAATCGTTTCGGTTTTCAAAGGATTGACGACAAGGTTAAGGATGACTAGTTCTAAGTATCGATTGGAGTTGGAGAGACACTTAGAATAGTTTAGGACTTTGTTTTTCCTTTGGCCGTACTATTAAGGGGGGTATGAACGGGTAGCTTGACTGAGTTGAGTCTAGTGAGTTAGGTGTGGTGCACACTTATTAAAACTAGCTCTAGGTAGCTCCTATGAATGCCTAAGATCCTTTGGAGCAAACTTCATTCACATATGATCGAGAGTTGGAAGTGAATGGAGGGTCAAATACTGACCGGACGCTGGCTCCGATGCGACCGGACGCTAGCCACAGGGTCCGGTCAGTTCATTTGACCGAGGAGAACAAGTCTAGTGTGACCGGACGCTGGAAGGTCAATGTGACCGGACGCTGAGGGCTAGCGTCCGGTTGACTCTAGTAAGGGTCCAGACTTGAGAAAGTGTGACCGAACGCGTCCGGTCAGTGGTGACCGGACCCTGAGTATCCAACGTCTGGTCGATTACAGTAAGCATCCAAGAGCGACCGGACGCGTCCGGTCAGTACTGACCGGACCCTGACAGCGTCCGGTCATCACTTGAAAACTGTTGCGCGGGTTGAACTGACCGGAGCGTCCGGTCAAAACGATCGGAGCGTCCGGTCATCCCGTAGAAGCTCATAACGGTTCGTTTTTCAGGCTGCCTTATAAATAGAAGCTCCACTCGTGTGCGGAGTTACTTTTGCTCATTTCAACAGCTGAGAAACACGTTTGTGAGTGCCAAGAAGAGCAAGGTCCTAGTGAGGTGTTTGTGATTTGAGAATCCAAGAGTGAAACCTCATTAGTGATTCAAGAGTAGACAAGTGTGCATCCATCTTCTCATTAGGCTTCGCGTGATCAAGTGAGAGTTCGTGCTTGTTACTCTTGGTGATCGCCATCACCTAGATGGCTTGGTGGTGATTGGGAGCTTGGTGATCACCCGGCGGAGCTTGTGGGTGACCCAACTCAAGTTGTGAGCGGCTTTGGGTGATTCACCGCGACGGAGTGTCGAAGAATCAACCCGTAGAGAGCACTTGATCCTTGCGCGGATCAAGGGGGAGCTACACCCTTGCGCGGGTGCTCCAACGAGGACTAGTGGAGAGTGGCGACTCTCCGATACCTCGGCAAAACATCGCCGCGTTCCTCTCTCCATTTACTTTGAGCATTTACTTTAAGTATTTACTTTGAGCAATTCAATACTTGTCTTTACATTCATAGAATTGCTATGCTTGAGTAAGTTTGGAACATAGGTTGCAAGTCTTTTGTGCGTTAATTTGATAGAAACACTTTTCTAGGCACAAGGGGTTAATTGGGCTATCCGTAGGATTTGATTATTGCAAGAGAATTTAGAATTAGCCCAATTCACCCCCCCTCTTGGGCATCTTGATCCTTTCAATTGGTATCAGAGCCTCGTGCAAACACTCATCCAACCAAAGCTTTCATGTCAACCACAAGAGTGCTAGAACTCCTACACATGGATTTATTTGGACCAACAACATACAAGAGTTTGGGAGGAAATCTCTATTGTCTTGTGATTGTGGATGACTATTCAAGGTATACATGGGTGTTCTTCCTTCATGACAAATCCGAAGTTGCATCTTGTTTCAATAAGTTTGCCAAGAGAGCTCAAAATGAATTTGAAGTGAAGCTCAAGAAGATAAGAAGTGACAATGGCAAAGAGTTTGACAACACAAACATAGAAGCTTATTGTGATGAAGTTGGAATCAAACATGAAGTCTCTGCAACCTATACTCCTCAACAAAATGGTGTAGTTGAGAGGAAGAACCGGACTTTGATCACTCTTGCAAGGACAATGCTAGATGAGTACAACACCCTCGAAGCTCTATGGGCGGAAGCAATCAACACCACATGTTATGCATCCAACCGCCTATTTCTTCAAAAGTTCCTTGTCAAGACACCGTATGAGTTGTTCAATGGGAAGAAGCCGGACGTCTCCTTCTTTAGGGTGTTTGGTTGCAAGTGCTACATCTACAAGAAGCGGCAACACCTAGGGAAGTTTCAAAGACGTTGTGATATAGGTTTTCTTGTTGGTTACTCATTGAAGTCCAAAGCATATAGAGTATTTAATCATGCCACCGGCTTGGTTGAAGAAACATATGATGTGGAATTTGATGAATCTAATGGCTCCCAAGGAGCACATGAGAATCTTGATGATGTAGGTTATGAACCATTGAGGGAGGCTATGAAGAATATTCCCATGGGAGACATCAAGCCAAAAGATGATGAAGATGATGTACAAGTCATTAACCAACCTTCTTCATCAAATGTACCACAAGATGGTGAAAAAGATGGGAGAGTAGAAAATGAAGATACTCATATCTCCCATGAGCAAATGGTGGTACAAGCACAAGATGTTGATGCTCCACAACCTCCTCCTCAAGTGGTCAATAGAAGAAATACACCTCTCCTACAAGATCATCCTCAAGATCTTATCATAGGGAGTCCATCAAAGGGTGTAATGACTCGATCTCAAAAACTTACGTCATTTATTGCTCATCACTCTTTTGTCTCTTGCTATGAGCCTACCAAGGTAGAAGAAGCTCTTAAAGATCCGGATTGGATCAATGCCATGCATAAAGAGTTGAACAACTTCACTCGCAATGAAGTTTGGACTCTTGAAGAGCAACCAAAAGGTGCAAGAGTCATTGGAACGAAGTGGGTGTTCCGCAACAAGCAAGATGATCAAGGTGTTGTTGTGAGGAACAAGGCAAGACTAGTTGCAAAGGGGTTCTCTCAAGTTGAAGGTTTGGATTTTGGAGAGACTTTTGCACCAATTGCTAGATTAGAAGCCATCCGTATCCTTCTTGCATATGCATCACATCATGAAATGAAACTATATCAAATGGATGTGAAAAGTGCATTTTTAAATGGCTTTATTAATGAACTAGTCTATGTTGATCAACCTCCCGGGTTTGAAGACCCTAGATATCCTAATCATGTTTATAGGTTGTCCAAGGCACTATATGGGCTTAAGCAAGCCCCAAGAGCTTGGTATGAGCGCCTTCGGGACTTCCTCATTGAGAAGGGCTTCACCATTGGGAAGGTCGACACCACACTATTCACCAAGAAGCTTGATGGGCATATCTTCATTTGTCAAGTATATGTTGATGATATCATCTTTGGATCATCAAATGAAGACTCATGCAAAGAATTTGGTGAATTGATGTCGAAGGAGTTCGAGATGTCAATGATTGGTGAGCTTACATTCTTTCTTGGTTTTCAAGTCAAGCAAATGAAAGAAGGCATCTTCATCTCTCAAGAGAAATATACAAAAGATCTTCTCAAGAGATTCAAGATAGATGAATGTAAGCCAATCAAGACACCAATGCCTATAAATGGACATCTCGACCTAGATGAGGGAGGTAACCCGGTTGATCAAACTCTCTACCATTCTATGATTGGTAGCTTGTTATATTTAACCGCATCTTGGCCCGACATTATGTTTAGTGTGTGTATGTGTGCTAGATTTCAAGCTAGTCCTAAGGAAACTCATTTAATTGCCGTAAAAAGAATCCTTAGGTATCTTAAGCACACACCAAGCATTGGCCTTTGGTATCCCAAAGGAGCTTTATTTGAATTAATTGGCTATTCCGATACGGATTACGCCGGATGCAAAGTTGATAGAAAGAGCACATCCGGAGGGTGCCATTTGCTTGGTAGATTGCTTGTGTCTTGGTCCTCCAAGAAACAAAATAGTGTGGCTTTGTCCACCGCCGAAGCGGAATACATTGCCGTGGGTGCTTGTTGTGCACAAATATTATACATGAAACAAACTTTGCTAGACTATGGAGTAGTTCTAGAGAAAGTACCTCTTTTGTGCGACAATGAAAGTGTGGTAAAACTTGCAAATAATCCGGTTCAACACTCTCGCACCAAGCATATAGATATCCGCCATCACTTTCTAAGAGATCATGTGGCTAAAAATGATATATCACTAGAAGGTGTAAGATCCGAAGATCAATTAGCGGATATCTTCACGAAACCGCTAGATGAGGCTACATTTTATAGATTGCGGAACGAGCTCAATGTACTTGATTTTAGTAACTTCACTAAAAATTGAGCTTGTGTTGTCTCTTGCATTCATTGTAATATACAACATGTTTAATTTGTGGCAATGCATATAGGGCTTGTCTAACATGGTTAAGATAACCGCCGAAAAGCGTGTGAAGAAGCTTAACCTTGGATCAAACTTGACAAGCAACTAGATTTACTTACAAGTATTGCATATGCATGAATGTTGTTTTGTCATTTTGTTCCATTTGCCCTCTTGTTGCCTATTTTCTTAAAAAGAATTATAGCCTAAGGCAAAATATTTTGAAAAATATGAGGGTTTGAGAGAGGTCACTCACATTAGTCCCAATTGGTGTTTATTTGGATCTTATTCAAGTTGGGACTTGATTGGGAACAGGCAGTGCGAGGAAGTTTGAAGATTTGCTGAAAAAGGTGCACCGGATGCTGCACTGGACGCTACTGTCCAGCGTCTGGTCAGTTCACCGGAGGTGAACTGCTGGTGAAGGAGTGACCGGACGCTACATCTGTGCGTCCGGTCAGGAAGGGTTCAGCGTCCGATCGATCGAAGGAAGACCAAGTTGTACTGACCGGACCCTGCCTGCGTCCGGTCATGGACCACCGAACGCGTCTGGTCCCGATTCCAGAGGAATTGGATCTCTCTGGAATCGACCGGACGCTGGGTGGTAGCGTCCGGTTGCTACAACCGGAGCGTTCGGTCAGTGGATCTCGCGTGTTTTTAGGACTCTTTTCCGTTTCCTTCTCTGTCGCGTTGGGGGATCTATTTAATTCGGTCGTTCCTTCGTTTTTGATTCCCCGTGACCTAGCCCTAGTCCTTGCCACCGCCTCCACAGCTCACTAGCCGCATGCTGCCGTGCTCCTGCCTCGCTGCACCACCACTGCTCACCCGTGCTAGCGCCACCACGCCAGCACAGCCCGCGCCTCCCTTTCCCATGCTCGCCCAGCCCCCGCGCCAGCCGCACGCCACCATAGCTCGCCACGCCGCTGTGCTTCCCCGCGCGCCACCGTGCCACTGCGTTCGACCGGCCCTCTCGTCACTGTGAAGCGCCATGTGCTCTAGCCCCATCTCCTCTCGGTAAGGCTAGCTCCTTGTTTCAATTTCAATTTGCTTAGATCAAATTGCAATACAATGCGCTGATTTCAAAAATTCTAGGGCCACCAGTTCATCACTGCTCCTTGTAACCCTAGCCCTTGCTGGTTCCGAGGATTCCCCCGCGTGTCGCATCTTATCTTTTCTTGGATCGCTGATCGTCAGGTAGAAAGCCATTCGATTCAAGTTCGCATCTACATTGCTTTCTCTATTAGGGTTTCGCATCTATTAGACATATTGTATTTATTTGTATATCCATCTATTCTATCGTGCAGCGAGTTGGTTCCGTTGTGGTTCTTGTGGCAGTTGGCAGTCAACTTGGAGCCAAACTCGTGAGTACGGACCGAGGCCAAGCCTCAAAAGCGGCAGTTTGATAGTTGATCTTCATCAGCGACAGTTCATCATCTTGTCAGTTCAGATGGCTCGCACCAAGAACATTGGTGGTGGTCCAGGTGATGATGATCGGAGGCCCCCGCCTCGCCAGCCAGCCGGATCGAAGGGCAAGTCAACCAAGCAAGTGACATCCAAGAAGCGGAAGTACCCCGATGCAGAGACAGCGAGAGCAGCAGCTATTGTAGAGGCTGCAGAGCATGCCGAGAGAGGTGGTGCCCGTAGCGGAGTTGTCATTGCAGATCAGCCGGTTTCACCAGCAGTCAGAGCTATGATTGAGGAGGTTGAGCGTCGTCACGGTAGTCCAGCTGGGACTATCACGTTTGTAGGACAACGGGTTGCCATTGAGGAAGGCCCATCAGTAGAGCAGGAGCCAGTTCAGCAGACTCAGGAGGGCGAGCAGGCATAGTAGACTCAAGAGGCCGAGGAGACAGAGCCGGCACCCCAGCTTCGCCGCTCTGGATGGACCCGTGTACCAGTCTCACCGAGGCCGCTGACACAGCGGAGGGGATCACGTCCTCCACCTAGACCACAGGGTCCACCTCCAGTGGTACACCTTGACTTGAGGGCCACTACAGCCAGGCAGGTTCAGCAGCTGCGTTTTGTTGAGTTTGAGGTTTGGTTTTCTCCGAGGAGGGATGAGAGAGCAGTTGAGGGTTTCTACACGCCACTGCAGGAAGATTTCTACAATGCTTATCTCAACAGTGGGGCAGTGTTCAGATCTCAGAGAGTCTGTCAGATAGAGTCTATTGTGGCAGCAGCCGAAGAGCACATTCGGCCTTACTTATCATATCTGCCAGGACTGGCAGATTTGATTGGACGGACGGGGATATATGTACCATCTTGGGTTCGTCAGTTTTATGCTTCACTCTTCATCGATCCACATCACAGATTCATTCACTTTGCTTTCAGAGGCAAAGACTACAGAGTGACGAGTGGCAGGGCCAGAGAGATACTGCAGCTACAAGAGCAGCCTGTCAAGATGCATGAGGTTTGTTATGGACAGCAGGAGCCTCCCAGGCGTCCTCATGGAGGGTTGGTGCCTCCTACAGATTTAGTGTGATATTGCTTCAAGGAGCCTTTTGGAGAGGGGTCGAGCAGGAACCCCAGTGACTTGACTCCTATAGCAAGAGTGCTAGAGGCCATTATTAGGAGGACACTACTTCCTAGGTTGGGATATAGAGAGGGCCTGACTCGCTTACAGCTCTGGCTACTTAATGCCCTGATGCAGTAGACAGTATTTGATATCTGGGACCTCCTTCTTTTAGAGATGGAGGATACTAGAGCTAAGGGATTCAAGGGTCGCAGGCAGCTTCCCTATGCTCACTGGATCATGTTCCTCATCTACAGAGTAGTGCTTGATAAGCCCCCTGGTATGATGGATGAGTATACAGGTGCCACCACAGAGTTCCCAGCTTACAACCTGTCATAGAGGATCAGGCACACCACTCCTCAGGCACCCAGACAGCCTAGCCATCGTCCCGATGTGCCAGAGTCCGCAGCTCAGCAGGATGAGATCATCAGAGGGATTGCAGCCACTGAGGAGGGGGAGCTAGAGGCACAGCAGGAGGTGGCGGCGAGCACAAGTGATAGCTCGGCGATGACTATCTACCTATTCCTTAGATGCCTCCACGCGAGACACGATCACGAGGCCGGTAGCTCGAGTTCTGCTCCACTGCTCCGTGAGATGCAGACCCGCTCTTATTGCTATTCTTGGCGGATGCACGGCAGAACCACAGATAGAACGAGCCTGAGAGACACTACTTTTGCCTAGTTTGAACTCGATAGGATGAGTTCCAGAGGCAAGAAGAAAGGCGAGCCATGCGACAACAGCGGAAGCGATGCATCAGGCGGCGAGATACTCTTGCAGCGGTAGCTTATGGGTTTCATGCGCAAGTAGTGATAGCTCTTGGGGCCCCACACCCCACGAGACTTCGCCCGACTTGCTCACTGCTTCCACCACGACGACTCCAGCTATATAGCCCAGTGGGCTTCAGGGTCAGGGATAGCCTCTAGCTCAGTTTGCTTCACCTCTTGTATAGGTGTCCCAGTGGTTAGCCTCACCCGTGGTAGCCCCGTAGTTCACTCCACTTCAGATGGGCTTCACACCAGAGCAGTCTTCCTCGCTATTCGTGCCTGACATGTCAGTCTCCAGGAGTCTTGGAGCATCCTTCAGCGAGTTGATCGGCATGCCTACTCCGCCTCATATGCATCTTGCCAGATCCATCTCTACAAGAGCCCGATCATTGTGACTACTCATAAACTCCCTCGTGCATTGCCTCATCGAGATCCTATAGCCAGACATACTAGCATGCGACTTCACAGCACACCAGCCCAGCTCGAGACCCAGATCGCTTTGGCGACACTTCCAGACCATAGAGGGTCACATCGATTGAGCTTAGGGTCGATGATGATGATGGTGCCTAGTTCCAGCTTGCCCCACGTTCTTCAGCGCCCGGCTCGTCCGCTGCAGCCCCGCCGATTGACCCCTAGGTTTTGGTGTTTGACGCCAAAGGGGGAGAGGGAGTTCGAGTATGTAGTCTCAGGGGGAGCTAGTTATCTAGTATTAGCTTATTATATACATTTGGAGTTTTATTTGTGTGATACACTATTACTTATGCATTCGTGTATTTACTTTCATGCATACTATTATATATATGTGGTAGTGCTATCTACGTGATTGTGATATATGACATGTGTGCTTTCTACTTTACATTTTTTAAATGTCATAGCACTTGTGTTATGCTCATTTGCTTTTGCTTCCGCGTTTAAACTTAGAAACAAATGAGTTTTGTTATTTGTACTCATGCTTAATTAATATCCTTTGAGTACATTGTGTTCTCTTGGGTCATATAAGCTTGACTAACACTTTTGTTCTTATCGACAAAAGCTTATATGAACCAAGTTCGTCAAAAACCTCACTCTTTCACATACTCGAGGTGGTATTGTCATCAATCACCAAAAAGGGGGAGATTGAAAACATCTAGGCCCCTAGTTGGATTTCGGTGATTAATGACAATACAAGATTACTATGACTAACGTGTTTTGTAGAGGCAAATAAAGTTAGGTCATGGTAATGGAGATCGATTGGACAATCGAGGTTGTCATGCCCCTACGATGGAAATCGTTTCGGTTTTCAAAGGATTGATGACAAGGTTAAGGATGACTAGTTCTAAGTGTCGATTGGAGTTGGAGAGACACTTAGAATGGTTTAGGACTTTGTTTTTCCTTTGGCCGTACTATTAAGGGGGGTATGAACGGGTAGCTTGACCGAGTTGAGTCTAGTGAGTTAGGTGTGGTGCACACTTGTTAAAACTAGCTCTAGGTAGCTCCTATGAATGCCTAAGATCCTTTGGAGCAAACTTCATTCACATATGATCGAGAGTTGGAAGTGAATGGAGGGTCAAATACTGACCGGACGCTGGCTCTGGTGCGACCGGACGCTAGTCGCAGGGTTCGGTCAGTTCATTTGACCGAGGAGAACAAGTCTGGTGTGACCGGACACTGGAAGGTCAATGTGACCGGACGCTGAGGGCCAGCGTCCAGTCGACTCCAGTAAGGGTCCAGACTTGAGAAAGTGTGACCGGACGCGTCCGGTCAGTGGTGATCGGACCCTGAGTATCCAGCGTCCGGTCGATTACAGTAAGCATCCAAGAGTGACCGGACGCGTCCGGTCAGTACTGACCGGACCCTGACAGCGTCCGGTCATCACTTGAAAACTATTGCGTGGGTTGAACTGACCGGAGCGTCCGGTCAAAATGATCGGAGCGTCTGGTCATCCCACAGAAGCTCATAACGGTTCGTTTTTCAGGCTGCCTTATAAATAGAAGCTCCACTCGTGTGTGGAGTTACTTTTGCTCATTTCAACAGCTGAGAAACACGTTTGTGAGTGCCAAGAAGAGCAAGGTCCTAGTGAGGTGTTTGTGATTTGAGAATCCAAGAGTGAAACCTCATTAGTGATTCAAGAGTAGACAAGTGTGCATCCATCTTCTCATTAGGCTTCGCGTGGTCAAGTGAGAGTTCGTGCTTGTTATTCTTGGTGATTGTCGACGAAATATGGTCGGCAGTCTACCTAGGGGTATGCCCAAGGTAGTAGATTATCGGCAGACAGGTGCGCAAGTCCCAAACAAGACGGTGACGCAAGACAGACACGAGGTTTTATCCAGGTTCGGCCGCCAAGAAGGCGTAATACCTACGTCCTGCGTCTGATTTGTATTGCTGTATGTCAATGAGAGATGATTTTTAGAGGGGTCCCCTGCCCGCCTTATATAGTCCAGGGGGCAGGGTTACAGATCTGGAAACTAATCCTAGTCGGTTACAATTGCCATATGTGGCCGGATAAGGATTCCTATTCTAATCGACCAGGATCCTGCTTGGTCGCCAAATCCGTCTTGATTCCTTGTGCGGGACTCCGATCAGGTTAACTGGGCCGCACGTCATCTTTCAGGTGGACTGAACCTATCGATCCAGGCCAACCCAAGCTTAGCCGTAAGGGTATAGGGGTTAATACCCCCACAGCTAGTCCCCGAGCATCATGTATTATGCTGCGACACGCCATTTTAACCTTCTCCGACAAGCAAGGCTTGAATTCTTGACGCCTCCGACCACCGTCATCACCGGAGAAGTAGGTTGTCCGAAGAATGTATGGTGCTCTTAAGAAAAAAGAAAAAGATTTCTGTCCTGAGAAGTGTGCCCACTTGTATTTCTGAAAAGAAATGTAAGTGCGTCTTGAAGCGTAGCGTCCTCGATCATCAGAGGTGTAGGGGTCGAAAAACAAACACATTCACCTCAAGGTGAAGTGTGCCCACTTAGTCCCCGAGCCTGGTAGTAGGTGACGTAGGCACGTGGTGCCAGGGTCTAAAAAGAATTCCCAGTTAAGTTGAGAATCCAATCGTCGTACAGGCGATACGAGATGCACCGGCAGGTGCATCGTACCGATGTAGTCTCCGAGCTTGCTGGAAGGCGAGGTATGAGCCTTGTAGCAAGGTCTAAAAGAAAAAGTCTCTTAACTGTATGTGAGTACAAATCACATGTAGCCAAGGAGAACCATTATTCAAGCAGTGGTCGGGGCAGTCCCCGAGCACGGCCGTGGTCGGAGCGATCCCCGAGCACAAAAAGTGGTCTGGGCAGTATCCAAGCACAGTAGTGGTCTGTGCAGTCCCCGAGCACTTGCGCTGCTTGTACTATTATTTTGTGTACTTTTCTCTATTCTCTGCCAAGACCAGTCTGACACGTTCGGTCAAAAAAGTCAATAGGTACGGTACGTCATTCATCTTTTTTTTTTTTTTTTGCAAGCAGTTGGTTGACACTGTATTGAGGTGTGTCGATGTGGGCCTCCTTACACCGTCAACGAGGAGGCGCAGACACCGTTAATGAAATAACGCGTTTATTGGCGCAGATTTCGAGGTTGTGTGAACAACCCTCTGCGGCAGCGTCATGCATACGACCCCCAATATATTCTCGCCGACGAAAAACGACGGTGCTCGTTGTTTTATATAATGCAGATCTGTAAGCTACTCATACCGTTCCCCATTGTCATCCGCCGCCGCAAACCTTCTTCTTCCTCCCCGCCGAACCCTATTGCCCCAAAAAAGCATCACCAATCCCCTCGGTCTCCTGCATCCACCCTTAGGAAGCACGACCTAATGGCGAAGGGAGACGCCCAGAAGAAAAGCAGGGTCATGGCGAAGGAATGGTGGAAATCACGAACAACGAAAGGCACCATCGAGGACCTCGTCGCCATGGGGTGCTCCACAACAAGGCACTTATGGGATGGGCGTGCACCGGTAGGAGAAAGCTTCCCGATCCACAACCAGTGAGATTGTGGTCTTTGAAGATTTCTTCAAACGGGGTTTTGGGATTCCAGTGCACCCTTTCCTTGTGGTCTCTGCTTGTACTACGAGATTGGGATTTGCAATCATCCCAACTCGATTCTTCTTGTCTCCACCTTCATCCATCTCTGCGAGGCTTATGGTGGCTTCCAACCCCATTTCGACCTCTTCCGCCACCTATTCATCTTGGAAGAAAGGGAGCGGTGGCTCGAAGATCGCCCGTGGCGTTTACTTGAACTCTGCGTGGCGGCATGAAGGCTCAATACCTGCACCGCCTGGAACACCTCCTTGGGCCAGTGGTACAAGAAATGGTTCTACATCCGTGAAGAGCCGAACACCATCACTCATGCGATGTGGGGTGATTCTAGAGAAGAAAAGCATTGGTCGGAGAAGCCGAGAACTTGGAGCGGATCGCCGAACTGCTCGGGATGATCCTGTGGGGAAGGCTTGATGGCCCGGCGTTGTCGGCAACTTCATCACCAAGAATCCAGCCTCGCCAGAAAAAGGATTCACCCCTCTCACGAGTACCAAGGAGGCGCCGATCCGACGAGGACGGGGAAGGAGCCGCTCGACAAGGTGGAAATCAAGGCCGAGATTGGAGAGCTATTCAACCTGGCCGATCCCAATTATGTTGCATTGGGCGCCATCGAACACGCCTTCAAGCTGGCTCGCCCTCCCCAAAGGTAAATGACGCCACCTTTTAATCTGTAGAATCATGTCGCATCAAGAAAATAACTGTCTTTTACTTCATTTTGTGTCTCAGTGTAATGGTCGTGACCGGGCAGGAGTGTTTGTGTCGCCTCCCCCCGGTGTAGAATGGCCACAAGCTACTGGGCCAGCCGCCCAGACCAGCGCCCGGACCGATGACGTTCACTGGGCGGTACTCGAGACCGTAGAGGACGCCTCGACCAGAGCCGCTGGCAAGCGTCCGGCTGCCAGCAAACGACGTCAAGCCATCTTCCCCCTGTCGGACGACGAAGCAGAGGATGCGGACATCCTCCGGCTCGTCCCCCGAAAGAGGAGAAAGCAGGTGGGACCGTCGGAGCAGGGTGGCTCCTCTGTGCCAGCAGTGGTAACAGCACCGACCACTGCAACACAGAGCATAGACGAAGGGAACATGCCGCATCATACTCCGACGCCCGTACCGGAGGTTGCACAAGCCCCAGTGGACACTGCCGAGCAAGCGGAGCAGGGGCGGTCGAGGAGACGTTCCTTCGCCACATCCTTTCGCAAGTCAAAACTGTAAGTATCTATACTTTTTGATGTAAGCTTTGCGTTTTGCATTGGATGCTATTATCTTCTGAATTTGTCTCTGAATGTATTAGATCGGCGTCCACCGAAAGCCCCGACCAGCTAGCTGGAGTGCGGAACGCCCTACCAACAACGGCGGGACAAATCGCTCGAAGAACCACCGTGGAGGAGCCCATGGCGAGGACTCCGCTTCGGGCCTCAAAGAAAGCGGACGACGACGCGCCAGTCCCGAAAGAGAATACAAGTGCTCGAAGCACGAACACTGATGAGGCGGATACCACGACGCCCAGGGAGCTGGATCTAACCGGGGGGCAGCAGCCAGAAGTTGCCCGAAACATGGTTGCCGACGCGACAGCTCGTGGGAAAGCCCTGGTGAGCGTGGAGTCTGCGAATCCCGGACCAGTGCCGCCTCCCGAATAGGAAACTGAAGAGGATGAAGTGGAAGAAATCCTGGGCCGTCCCCAAGATAGGCGACAACATGTATATGTGTCGCGCTATCGGAACGACGAATGGGTCATGCACGAGGAAATCCCAGAGATCGAAGAGACCATAAGAGTCGAACGCAGGCGTGCCAAGCGTCTGTGACCAAAGTCCGGTATATTTGGCTTTAGTCGTTGACCTGTTGTGTAGTCGAACCGTATCGACGTAACTTGTCTGTATGCGGGACTTGATGAAAACGCAAGATACCGAAAAAGGTGCTTCACCGGATAGAAGGAATCATGATGACCAATAAGGAGGCGATTTGAAGTGGATCGCCCTCGACGCCAACTTGAAGCCGCCGACCGGAGAGAAAAAACCAAGAAGCACGTAACCAAAGCACAGTCGGTCACTCGAAAACAAAGAGCAGGAGAAAACAGGTAAGTGTTCACCGTATCATAGCAAGTGCGGGACTTGTGTTATTTTGTTCTTGACAGTAATAGCTGTAATGCAGGTTTAGAAGCTGAAGTGACCCGCCTCCAGGGGGAGAACAGTCGTGCGCTTGCAGAATGTGGTCGCCTGAAGGAGGACAACGAGAAACTGGCACGCCGCCAGTCAGAACTCCAAGACCACACTGACAGAATGAAGGACAACCTGAAAGGTAAGCACTCCAGACCACCTTTCTCATTCAATTGCCCTCATAGCCTTGTCGTGCCATCACGTTTGATATCTTGTACTGTTTTCAGTTTTGAAAGTCAACGCCAAGAGGCACCTTGAGGCCGCGATCAAGGAGCGTGACAACTGGAAAGCGCAATGCCTTAAGGCCACCGAGGAGCGGGACATGTGGAGCAAACGGTGCCAAGAAATGGCAACTGGCATTGTGCCCGTCCTCGACCTTATCGACCCGGCGCTCACAGAGGTAGAGCTAAGGACGCGTCAGCTCGGACTGGTCGAGAGATGCAAGCAAGCATGGGGATGGTTCCAAGACTTCGTGAAGGAGGCGGGTGAGTACACGGGTGCCCATGTGCTAAGCATGGTGCGTGCTCACTACCCCCTGATCAACCTCGAACGCTTGGAGGCTGGGTACCCGAAGGAGATAGACCCAAACAAGGCCGAAGAGCTTCGGACGGCCCAGCTGGAATTGTCGTCAAAGATAATTGGCGATATTAGCTCATCTTGGAGGTGGGGCATCACACAATGGTGGTATGCCATCGACAAGCCAGCGGAAATGCCATCACCGCAAGCCAACCAACGAAGCTGCGGTCTCGACCACCAGCACACGGCGAGCCATCCCTTCAACTTGACCAGCCCTAGAGTCCCCGAGACTCGAGTAGGGTATCGGTAGGCGAAGGCGAAAAACGCCATGCGCCCGACCACCAAAATGTAATAGGCTTAGAGTGTAGAAGGAGGACATAGTTGTGTTATTGTAAACTTGAGCCTTTTCGGGCAAGCTTGTAATAACGTAATCAGATATCATTATAAGCTTGTTTGTTTTATACAAAACACACTTTAAGCTTGAAATTTTGTGTTGGTGTAACTAAGTGGGAACGTGTTAACGTTACATTTAGTTGTACCGCTTTTGCTCGACACGTCACCACGAAAAGTTTATGCGGCCCCAGATCGGCATGTGGTGGGAGTATGAGGTACTATGACCTGTGCACACGTGACGCAGAACAAGTCAAACCAGGGGGACTCCGCCGATCACCCATAGCGTGAGAACGATCCGTGCACGTGTTGGGAGGAATCGGAGACAGGGCCTGCTCCGAAAACCGTAGAAAGAGTGGTGGTCGGCTTGTATTGGCTTAAGTTAGAATAATTATAAAATTTGGAGTGACACATGAGTGGTCGGAGAAATCATAGTTGCTTTAGTAAAGTAAATCGAAAATACAAGTAGAGTACATATCTCAGTGGTTAAGCATAGAAGCGTCTAAGCTTGTCGATGTGCCATGAGTTCGGTACGTCCGTGCCGTCTAGATGAGCTAACCTGTAAGACATTGGGCGTGTGACTTCCTTGATCATGAAGGGTCCCTCCCATGGTGTTGCGAGTTTGTGGACACCAGCCTGGTTCGTCTTCCACTTCAGGACTAAGTCTCCGACCACAAAGAAACGCTCTTTAACGTTCTTGTTGTAGTACCTGCGCAAAACAGCAAGGTATTTGGCCGTTCGTACGCAAGAATCAAGCCTTTTCTCTTCTGCGCTGTTGACTTCTAGCTCCCGTACTTCGTCGGCCTTGCCTTCGTCGAAGTTCTCTACCCGTGCTGATCTGAAAGCTATATCTGGTGGGAGGACTGCCTCAGCGCCGTAAACCATAAAGTATGGTGAGACGCCGGTGTTACGACTGGGCTGAGTTCGGAGGCCCCAGACAACGGCTGGTAACTCCTTGAGCCATCTTCCAGGAGCTTTATCGTTTTCTCTATACATCCTCTTCTTCAATGCGTCCAAGATCATGCCATTTGCCCGCTCGACCTGTCCATTAGCTCTAGGGTGCGCCACCGAGACGTATTTTACAACTATGCTCCTTTCATCGCAGAAGTCCCAAAAAGCGTTCCCGGTGAACTGAGTACCCAGATCAGTAATGATGCTGTTGGGCACGCCGAAACGGTGGATGACCTGGTCGAGGAATGTGACAGCTTTCTCTGAGGATGCCTGTACCAGAGGCATGTATTCTATCCACTTAGAAAACTTATCAATTAGTACGAAGACGCATGTAAATTTCCCAGGAGCTGGTTTGAAAGGCCCGATCATGTCCAGTCCCCAGCATGCGAAGGGCCAAGAGGCTGGAATCGTCTGGATCTCATGTGCTGGTACATGGATTCTCTTGGAGAAGAACTGACAACCTTCACAGCGGCGGACTAGCTTTTCTGCGTCGGCCACTGCTGACGACCAATAAAACCCGGCCCGGAAAGCCTTACCGACCAGTGTTCTTGAGGCCGCGTTGTAACACCCTCGGTGTTTGGCTTCTACTAATTGCATTTCGTCTCATAAACATGTGCATCAATTATCTCATCATGTCATTTTCCCTGAAACATACATATGAAACATTCGCATATTCTGTTTGTTTCGTACTAGATTGCTTGTGAATGGTAGTAGTGCAACATGTGAATGTAACATGAAACTCTCATACTTGGAAACATGGCAACATGGTAGTAAGGTGACAAGTATAGTATAACAACAAGGTCACGCAACATGTGGAACATTGTATTGAAACATATGTATGAATTGCTTGTTTTACTTTCTTTATCACATGTGATCAGTAGAAGAGGTATAACAACTTTGTAAAATGGTTGATCATGGTCTAATACACCTTAACTATACTTAGTTTACTTGTTGGAACATTGTTCATGTAGATCAAAATAACCAAAATGCCCTCGAATGCGATTTTGACTTGAATTGACCCTTGGAGTGTCATTGTTTGACTGTTTAAAAAGTCCAACTTAGAGACTTTGCATGGCTGTGCACTCTTTACAAAAGTTGTAGCAAATTTATTAAGGAACAAAAGTTGTTTTATGACCAACTCATGAAAATGGCTAGAACATGCTCAAACATGGCCCACAAGTCAGAAATTACATGCTGTTTTCAACACTTAGAAAAATATTCTAAGTCATGGTGCATTTCAGTTGGATCGAGCCATCTTTGGCTTGTTGTAACTTCTGATCCATGGCGAATTAGGTGATAGTTCTTGAAAGTAAATTGCAGATGGATGTTTGGTCTACATTTTTCATGAACACTGTTTTTGCAAACAAGCAACGGATTAGCCATTTTACCACGAGGAAGTCGCGCTGTCAGGCTGCTCACCCCGACTGAATGGAAGCTACAGTGGTCGCGTTTTTCAGAAAACGCCGGACGCGTGTGCGCCGCGCGTCGAAGGCCGGCTGACCGCGCTGGCCACGCGCCGTGCGCCTCCTGGCGTCGCAGACGCGCCTTGAAGCCACCCCGCGCCTGCCGACGCCCTCGCCAGTCCTTTTCCATTTCTCCGCTCGCCACTACAAGCGCAGCCGCAAGCAGCCACTCCGCCATAGCTCCGCCGTCGCAGAGCTTGCTCACCGCCGCATCTACCCGCACTACGCCTTCACCATAGCTCCGTCGTGTTCGTCTGGACCTTCCCCCACCTTCTAGCTGAGCCAATCGTGCTGTAGGTGAGGACCTTGCCAGATTTTCCGACGCCAGTAGTCATGGCCTACCTCGCCGGAGTTGCGGGTCATCGTGGCCGGGCGCAGCCTCCGCACCGCCTCTGCTTCCCTAGCCTTCGTTTCATCTTCTCTAGCTGTCGTGTTTGTTTCTAGCTATGACGTTACCGGCGAAGCCATTACGCCGAGCCGAACACGGCGCCCACACCACCACGCCATGGTCGCCGCCGGTGACATCACATGGCTACACTCGCGCACTTCACCACAGCCATTAGCGATAGCATAGACAGGTCCGCCTTGGTCTCTGGAAGCGATCGCGCTTTGCTCGGGTACCTAAGCGCGGGTTCACCGGAGCGCCGCCGTCGCCATGACCGAGCCGCCGCCAGTGCGCCATGGCGGCGTACCTAGGGACCGTAGAGAGAGTGATTGGGGCACCAATCAACGCGGAGGTCGTGACGGTCACGAAGGTACTCTCCTCGTCGCCGGGAGAAGTCGCTGCCGTCGGCGATCTACATATCACCGGCGTCGCTCCTCCTCGCTTGTCTCGGCCGACACGCGGGTCCTCCTGTCGGCTGTCGCTCTTGAGGCGGGAGCCCAGCTTGGGCCGCTTGCGCCATTGTCTGGGCAGCACAATAGGCGCTCGTGGCCACCGTGTCTCGACCGGGCGGGCTCCACAGTTTTGTTTTCGATTTGTTTTGTTTATTTTATTTTCACAGATTTATGTACATCTTGAAAAATATGTAGCTCCTAGTATATAGATCCAAATGCTATGGTTCCAATTTTGTTGAGTTCATGATAATGTCTAGTATTTAATAAAAATATTATATGGACACATGTTTTAGAAAAATTTTGATGAATTAAATAGGAGTTTGAAATGTGTTTTAGAAGCATGCAAACTTGTTTGAATTTTATCTTGAGTTTCTGTGGTCCAAAAATTATGAAATTTTGTGGGCAGTCTGTTATTGCTGATGTGAAGCTCTCGTAAAAATTTTAGAGCTAGTGCACGTGTAGTTTTTGAGTTTTAGAATTTCCTTTTATTAATAGATGGATCTTGTGTGAATTTTCATGATTTTCTATAGATCCAGTGAAGGTGAAATTTTATGGGTGCTATTCTTATGCTAGAAGGATGCTAGGAAAAATAGGAAATCTGTTGCTTGACACTTTTTAATAAGGTTTCCTAATTATGCTAGAAATAGACATAGCATCTGTTATTTTGGATACAGCAAGTTATGTTGGTCCAATTGCTTTGGAATTTTTATGGTAGTCTATGTGCAGCATGAGATAGCTACTGTAATTTTGTAGATTTTTATGAATAGTTTTACTATATATTGCTTAAATCACCTAATTAACTAAATAAATTGGAAAAGGATATTAAATAATTTATTTAGAAGCTAGCACTATACTTTCTGATGTTTCTTAGATATGAAAAACAAGTTGGTAAACTTGGTTTGGTCAAATTGGGCTTTTGCACCATCATTAAATAATTAAGTTAGCAACCCCGCTATTCTGGACAGATTCTAGGTCTACTGGAAATTGATTTGGTTAACTTCAGAATCATGCCTTGATACTTACAAATGAATTGTAGAGAATTTCATAAGCTTTCCAGAATGTCCTCTTGCAAGTCATTTGGAGTTATAGAACTCTGGTTATGATAGAATTAAGTTACTACTTGTTGCATATGAAGCTTTAATCGTTATTTTAAGCATGTCATACTATTCTAAGTTCATGGTACTGTTGCTAGGTGTTAGGCCTTTAACTGAAGATGAGCATCTTTATCTTAGGTTATGCAAGTTAGGTAAGTTGCTCTTGTTATTTAAGTTAAGTTGGATACATGCTTAAAGTGATTTGAATAGAGCTAATTACTCGATGAAACGAGGGTCCAAAGATGTTTTCGTAAACACCCATTGTGATTCATTCATCATGAGCATCATGTCATTCCTTATGCATTCATGATATTTATCTTGTGCATCGGCATGCAATAGGTGTACCGGAAGGAGTAACCTCGCTGAATTGAGGAACCGAAGCGACAGCAGCAATTGACGCCGGAGATTCGGGAGGAGCACCTTCAGAGAGAAGTGCGACGAGGTCGCCGCTGAGTGCCCTGACCACCGTCCTTGCAACTTCGTGAAAGGCAAGCCCCCGGAGCATATTAAGCCTCCTATTTTCCGAACTGCGATTCTGATATTATTATTACATATATTGTTGCATTAAGTTTAGGTGTTGGATGCAAACACTTGCTTTGCATTGGTTACCCATTCCTTGTCCGGATATTGTTACCACAATCCTATGTAGCTCGAGCTCGAGTAGTGCTTAGCTTAGCCTCGCTTCAACGCGTAGAAGTCGGGTGATTTCACATCACTGCGAGATATAGGAAGATACATGTGGCACGGTTGGCTATATTTGCTATCGTGGAAAAGAACCGATCTTAATTTGAAATGAAGACCGGACGGAGGCTTGTCGGTTTGCGGTGACTCCGTCTGTGTAAAACAAGGACTGATTCTTGGAGCCTTTCCTGCTCATGTTGAACGCATGCCTCTCTCTTAGTTGGCCAGGTCCGATGACCGACCATGAAGCCGAGTAGCTCACCTCGGTAGCCGAGTCGATAAGTATAAAGTGCGCCTCGGAAGGGAGCCGTGGCGTGAGTCCAAGGGCGGGTGATTTAAAAGTCCCGATCGTCTGGCGGAAGGGTAATCCTCGAGAGTCTTGGCGCTGATCGAACCAGCGAATTTGGTTCTGAGATGTTCCAAAGGTGACCCACGGCTACCCTTGCAAAGTATGCCGGGTGAGAGTTAGGAATACCCCTCACCTGAGTTGTAATTCGATTGAATCGCCGTCTCTCCCGGTTAGTGAGAACTTGACGGGCTTATCTCCAATGTAGATACACTTAATAACTTAATGGTTCGGAAATGATGATATGATGATGACAGCCTTATTATACCTGCTATGGTTAATATTGTTTGCTCCTAATAAATAAGTGCTCTAGTACAGGTGCTAATCTAGTGGACAGGTAAATGATGATAAGCTTGATGCTAAGTTTAAATTGGTCACTATGCTCATAAGCTCTTTTATGCAAATGTGCCAAGCTAGCCCACCTGAAAAGCCTTGCATGATCCTTGGTGTCTTTTAGTTCTGATTTTTGTCGGGTAAGTCTAGCTGAGTACCTTCTCGTACTCGGGTTTTATTTCCACACATTGCGGATATGACCGGTTCTTCTTTGGTTGTTTGCAAGTCTTGCCTTCTCCCTGCTGGGGGGATGAAGACTAGACCGTTGGGCGCGGTCTCTACTAGTTCTCGTACCTGATAATGCTTTTGTGGGACATGACTCTGATCTGGCAATGTAATTGAAACTATGAAGTTATGTACTAAACTATGTTGCTTCCGCACACTCAAACTTGGTTTGTAATATTTTATTTGAACTCTGATGGATGTAATCCGAATGCTACTTGTGAAATGTTGTAACGAATGATGTGTTGTGTTGAATCATTACGATCTTGGTTTGTATGTCGAGAGTTGGTTGAAATCCTTCGTGATTTCCGGACTACCGGGATTATGGGAGCTTAAGTACAGGAATTTGATCGCTTCGGTGATTGTTTTTTGTACTTACGTTCTTATGATTTGGTCGGTTCTCATTACGGTGGCATCGAGCAAGATTTGACACTAAACACGTCATTTGTGTATTTAAAACAAAAGTATTTGTGAAAATCCTAAATTAAATACTAAGTATTGCCGATGGTCATATCCCTTATGCCCAAATAAGGACTCTTAGGTGGCTTATTAAAGTACTAACTTGGGGTTCCCGCTTGTTTTACTTTAAATCGTCCATACGGCGTGCTATTATATGGATGCCATCCGCTTGGGTGGTAATGTTTGGATCAAATACCTCTACGCTCTGGTAAGTGGGAGTTGTGAGGGCATGACCGTCAATCGTCGGTCTAGGGAGAGTAGTTGTGGTGTGGTTGCTCGCATATTTACATGTTCAATCATGTATCTATGAGAGTACTTAAATGTGGGTATCTCGGACGGGTAGTCGTGATGCTAGAGTATGTGCATCGTGGGATGTATGTATGAAAGTATTTAATTCTTGCTTGCTTTTATGCATTGTGGGAAATTATGGGCTGAAATGAAATTTTCTGCGGTACACTAACAACGATCGTTGTAGATCGACTAGCTACCGTATAGGGAGAGAACGATATGTATGCCACCGTATATTTCGCTAGCCTTTAAATTTTTCTAGGATGGTGAGGACGTGCGGATCGTGCATGCATCATGTTCAAGCATACATGACATTTCTTGCATTACTCCCTCCTTTAAAATATGATTGTCCCGGATAATTAAATTTCGTATCCCTTAAATGATTCTCCCCTTATGTTGTAACTTTTTTACTTTCTGAGATGGCGCGCATGAAGCGCCTTTGCTCAAAATCCGCTGGAGGCGGGCGCCGCGCGTCACCGTTTAGCTCCTCGTGAGCCCCGTCCCCGAGCCTCACCGGAGGAAAGGCGAGGACGAGCTTGCTCGGGTGATCTTGAGAGGAATGCGGCTCAAAGACCGCTTGGAGCAAGTAACTCGTGAAAGGGACCAAGAGACCCTTGAGGTTCGAGGGTTAACAGCTTGCTCACCGCAATCGCTGAACGCATGTTGATTCACGTGATGAACCAACGGAATGAAGCCTCGCACGAGGAGGATGTGTTGAGAGCACGGTGTAGAGCTAGAGCAAAGCAAGTGGCAATTCTTTGAGGAGTACAATGACAATCTCCATGAGGAGGTTCACCTGTTACACAATCAACTTCACCCTCTCCTGCCTCCTGAGGATGAGATGGGTTCTGGTGTCATCATGGCTGAAGGTGATGATGACATGGAGGTCAATGGACCTGAGGACATTCCACCTGATGAGGAGGAAGATGAGGAGTTGGAGCACACTAGTGATGAAGATGGAGGAGAGATCTTCGACAACGACTCGAGGACGATCGTGTAGTTTAGCTTACTACTTAGCTAATGCGCAAGAGCTAGTCTTTTGTTGATCCTCATGCATGAACGAGTAGCTTTGGAATAAGTAATCGTTGGGATGTAATATCGAACCATAAGTTATCTTTGGATGTAAGTTTGGGACCACTATGGCTTGGATGTAACCTATCGAACGTATTATGCTCCACGTATATGAGCCTTTGATAAATTCCGTCTTTGCGGTCTATGGATCGAGTGGTTGATTAAGTTCATCGCATTTATGTGTCCATTGACGCGCTTGATGAGTTGTGTGGTTGTGATGAATGATTGTGCCTCTGTTGATTATCTAAATGCATTCCTCCAATGGACTCGGTTTGGGCATAATTATACGATTCATCTACAAAATTTCCACATCGTCGTGCTCATTGGCTATACATTTTGCGGATGGCTCATCATAACCTTCGTCATGCGGTCGTGGCATGGGAAATGAGGAACAACCACCTCCGCCACCGCCCACACCAAATGAGCTAATGCAGACAGTGGTGGAAAGTCAGCGCATGTTAGCGGAGGCTATGCATCAGATGGCTAACCGTGAGGATCGTCATGTCCGCCAAGGACCCGAGCCAAACCAGTACAGCAGCTTTAAGGACTTCATGGATACAAAGCCTCCTGTCTTTCGTGAGGCAGAAGAACCATTGCAAGCTGATGAATGGTTGAGCACGATAGAGCAAAGGTTTGGATTGCTCCGTTTGACTGAGGGTATGAAGGCCACATATGCGGGACACCAGCTCCAAGGCCTATGCAGTATCTGGTGGACACATCACAAGACCACCTTCCCCGCAAACGTCCGAGATAGTTTGGGGTCGAGTTTGAGGCGACTTTCAGAGGACACTTTATTCCTCCCGGTCTCATGGCCATTAAGCATACCGAGTTTATGAAGCTCACCCAAGGCAACAAGAGTCTCAATGAATACCTCCGGGCATTCAACAACTTTGGCGAGGTATGCTCTGAGTTTGTCGATACCGACGCTAAGAGAATAGCTAGCTTCAAGAGGGACTTTCCCTAAATTGATGAAGTCAATGGCAGCTCGCAAGTGTGTCACCTTCAATGAGTTTATTAGTGACACTCGACTCAAGAGAACAATGATAAGATATATGCCGCTTCTAAGAACCGCAAAAGAAACTTTGATTCAGGTGCTTCTCGCCTAAGGCACCAATGATATCCAAGGCCCAATACCGTCCACCCAATGCTAATGTCCGGTCGCCCACCTCGGAAGAAGAATCAAGCTAAAACTGGTTTTCGCAAGGGTACACAATTTCCTTGCCAAAGAATACTTACAGGCGGGGCAGCTCCAATGTCCCACCAGCTAACAGGCCGTGTTGGGCCGTAACCAGCCTGGTCATTGGGCAAATAGGTGTCCCCACCCTCCCAAGAATGCTCAAGGAAGCGTCCGTCGGGGCGTGTTCATTACACTCATCAGAGAGGAAATTCCTGCTTTGGTGAAGTGGTCACCATTGGTAAGTTTCTTGTTAATGATCACCCTGCAGCTTGTGCTCTTTGATTCGGTGCTTCACATTCCTTTGTGAGTTCTACTTTTTGCATCTAAGCATAAGATGAATGTGATTACAATTGTCAAGGGTGGTTATTGTATTAGTGTTTGCTTTGAATAATATCATGACTAACCAAGTAGTAAAAGATGTAAAGCTTGAAATTGGGGATCGAGAGTTTCTTACAGATCTTGTAGTGCTACCGGGGGTAGGAATTGATATAATCCTAGGAATGAAGTGGATGAGTGGGAATGGAGTGCTGATCGATACGTCAACCCGTGTGGTAATGTTGAGGGATCCTGTGGATAAGAAGGGTTTTCTAGTGCAGTTACCTCGTGATATCTCTCTTCACAATACAGCCAATGCTACCCTAGCCAAAGCCATTGAGGATCTACCAGTTGTCTGTGAGTTTCCAGATGTCTTCCCTGATGACTTGCCTGGATTACCTCCGGACCGCGATGTAGAATTCAAGATAGAACTTATTCCGGGTACGGCTCCTATATCTCGAAGGCCCTATAGAATGCCGCCCAATGAGTTGGCTGAACTAAAGAGTCAGTTGAATGAGCTATTGAAGAAAGGTTTGATTCGGCCTAGTTCGTCTCCTTGGGGTTGTCCGGCTATCTTTGTGAAGAAGAAGGACGAATCTTTGCGCATGTGCGTAGATTATCGTCCCCTAAATGCTGTTACCATCAAGAACAAATACCCTCTTCCTCGCATCGATATTCTGTTTGATCAGCTCTCTAAAGCTAAGGTATTCTCCAAGATCGATTTGAGGTCTGGTTATCATCGATCAAAATCGTCCGAAGATATACCTAAGACGACTTTCTCTACCCGTTATGGTTTGTTCGAGTACCTTGTCATGTCTTTTGGGTTGACAAATGCTCCGGCACACTTTATGTACTGATGAATTCGTATTCATGCCGTAATTGGACAAGTTTGTCGTCGTGTTCATTGATGACATCCTAGTATATTCTCGAATAAAGAAGAGCATCTTGAACATCCGAGAATTGTCTTAACTTCGGTTAACGTGACAACCAAACTTTATGCTAAGTTCAAAGAAGTGTGAATTACGGTTGAACAAGATACCTTTTCTAGGTCATGTGTTATCTGGTGATGGAATTTCGGTTGACCCTACGAAGGTGCAAGAAGTCCTTGAGTGGAAGGCACCTACTACGGTCACGAAGTCCAAGTTTTTTTCTGGGTTGGTCGGCTATTATCGTCGCTTTATCCCGGATTTCTCAAAAATCGCCAAGCCCATGACTCGACTCTTCGCAAAAAGATGAGAAGTTTGTGTGGACTCAAGTGTGAAGAGGCTTTCCACACTTTATGGACCTTGCTAACCTCTGCTCTCAGATAGCACAACCCCGACATCGAAAAGCCTTTTGATGTCTATTGTGATGCATGTGGCACCGGTTTGGGGTGTGTTCTTATGCAGGAAGGCCGAGTAATTGCTTATGCTTAAGGCCAGCCTTCAAAGCATGAAGTCAACTATCCTACCCATGACTTAGAGCTAGCCGCAGTTTGTTCATGCCTGAAGATTTGGAGACATTACTTGTTGGGTAATGTGTGCAATATCTATACTGACCATAAAAGCCTCAAGTACATTTTTACTCAACCCGAGTTGAACATGCGTCAACAGCATACCGTTAGAATTGATCAAGGACTACAACCTTCAAGTGCACTACCATCCTGGTAAAGCAAATGTGGTTGCTGATGCCTTAAGCAGAAAAAGCCATTGCAATTCCTTAGTTAGTGAAGACTTTCATCTGTCACACCTCCTTCATCCTGTAGTACTTCACAATATCACTGTGGATTGCTCTCTTAGAAGTCGAATTATCGAACTCCAGAAGACTGATGTGGGTGTGTTTCACATCAAACGGAAAATGAAAGAGAAAGAGACCAAACACTTTAAGGTCGATGACAAAGGAATTCTTTGGTTTAATGATAGACTTGTGGTACCCAAGGATAAAGAACTTAGAAATCAAATTATGGCTGAAGCCCATTCTTCTAAGTTGTCCATCCATCCTGGTAGTAGTAAAATGTATCAAGATCTCAAGCTGTATTATTGGTGGACCAAGATGAAGAAAGAAATCGCAGCTTACGTGGCAAGGTGTGATAACTGTTGCAGAGTCAAGGCTATTCACATAAGGCCCGGATCACTGCAGTACCACTCTCCATTCCTGGTTGGAAGTGGGAAGAAATTAGTATGGATTTTATTGTTGGATTACCCACTACCAACAAGGGTTGTGATTCCATCTGGGTTATCATAGATCGTCTAACTAAATCCGCTCACTTTATTCCGGTCAAGTCTACCTATCATCCTCACAATTATCTTTGAGATTTATTTTCAACAAGTGGTACGTCTCCATGGTGTACCCAAATCCATTGTTTCGATAGAGGACCTCGGTTCACGGCTCGCTTTTGGGAGTGCTTACATCGAAATCTTGGCACTCATCTAATCCATGATTACGCCTATCATCCGCAAACATCGTGATGATCGGTGGCGTGTTAATCAAATTCTTGAGGACATGCTTAGAGCTTGTCTTATTTCTTGCAAAGGCTCTTGGGAAGACTGGTTACCTCTCGCTGAATTCTCTTATAACAACAGTTATCAAGAGAGTATCAAAATGGCTCCTTTTGAAGCTCTTTATGGCCGCAAGTGTAGAACTCCTTTGAACTGGGTGGAACCCGGGGAAAGAAGATTCTATGGTATTGACTTTGTAAAAGAAGCCGAAGAGCAAGTCCGAACTATACAAAAGAATATGGACCGCCATACAAAGCTAGACAAAAAGAGCTATCTTGACAAGAGAAGGAAACCTATTGAGTTTGAAGTAGGTGATCATGTTTATCTAAAGGTATCCCCTATGAAAGGAGTCAAGCGTTTTGGAATTAAAAGGAAGCTTGAGCCTCGATATGTTGGACCCTACCGCATTATCGAGAAAAGTGGAAGAGTAGCATATAAGCTCGATCTACCCCGTGAGATGGGAGCTATATTTCCGGTATTCCATGTGTCCCAGTTGAAGAAGTGTCTTCGTATTCCTGAGGAAAGAATAGCAACCAGAAAAGTCAACTTGAAATCTGATCTTTCTTATGAGGAAAAGCCCGTGCAAGTTCTGGATACACAAGAAAGAGTGACTCGTACACGAGTGGTTAAGTTATACAAGGTAGTTTGGAGTAATCATAGTGAACGGGATGCAACTTGGGAGCGGGAAGATTATTTAAAGGAAAACTATCCAGCTTTCTATACTGATTGGTACGCTTTCCAAATCTCGGGACGAGATTTTTCTAAGGGGGGAGGGCTGTAACACCCTCGGTGTTTGGCTTCTACTAATTGCATTTCGTCTCATAAACATGTGCATCAATTATCTCATCATGTCATTTTCCCTGAAACATACATATGAAACATTCGCATATTCTGTTTGTTTCGTACTAGATTGCTTGTGAATGGTAGTAGTGCAACATGTGAATGTAACATGAAACTCTCATACTTGGAAACATGGCAACATGGTAGTAAGGTGACAAGTATAGTATAACAACAAGGTCACGCAACATGTGGAACATTGTATTGAAACATATGTATGAATTGCTTGTTTTACTTTCTTTATCACATGTGATCAGTAGAAGAGGTATAACAACTTTGTAAAATGGTTGATCATGGTCTAATACACCTTAACTATACTTAGTTTACTTGTTGGAACATTGTTCATGTAGATCAAAATAACCAAAATGCCCTCGAATGCGATTTTGACTTGAATTGACCCTTGGAGTGTCATTGTTTGACTGTTTAAAAAGTCCAACTTAGAGACTTTGCATGGCTGTGCACTCTTTACAAAAGTTGTAGCAAATTTATTAAGGAACAAAAGTTGTTTTATGACCAACTCATGAAAATGGCTAGAACATGCTCAAACATGGCCCACAAGTCAGAAATTACATGCTGTTTTCAACACTTAGAAAAATATTCTAAGTCATGGTGCATTTCAGGTTGGATCGAGCCATCTTTGGCTTGTTGTAACTTCTGATCCATGGCGAATTAGGTGATAGTTCTTGAAAGTAAATTGCAGATGGATGTTTGGTCTACATTTTTCATGAACACTGTTTTTGCAAACAAGCAACGGATTAGCCATTTTACCACGAGGAAGTCGCGCTGTCAGGCTGCTCACCCCGACTGAATGGAAGCTACAGGTGGTGCGTTTTTGACGCGCGGACGCTGGCGTGTCTTGCCATGCGTCGAAGGTCGGTGACCACCAGCCAGCCACGCCATTGCAGTCGCCCTCGAGCGTCGCAGACGCGCCTTGAAGCCACCCCGCGCCTGCCGACGCCCTCGCCAGTCCTTTTCCATTTCTCCGCTCGCCACTACAAGCGCGGCCTAGCAAGCCACTCTGCCATATAGCTCCGCCGTCGCAGCTTGCTCACCGCCGCATCTACCCGCACTACGCCTTCACCATAGCTCCGCGTGTTCGTCTCGGACCTTCCCCACCTTCTAGCCGAGCCAATCGTGCTGTAGGTGAGGACCTTGCCCGCTTTTCCGGCGCCAGTAGTCATGGCCTACCTCGCCGGAGTTGCGGGTCATCGTGGCCGGCGCAGCTCCGCACCGCTCCTGCTTCCCTAGCCTTCGTTTCATCTTCTCTAGCTGCCGTATTTGCTCTAGCTATGACGTTACCGACGGCCATTCTCGCCGAGCCGAACACGGCCACAGCACCACCGCGCCATGGTCGCCGCCGGTGACATCACATGGCTACACTCGCGCACTTCACCACCACAGCCATTAGCGTAGCATAGACAGTCCGCCTTGGTCTCGGAAGCCGATCGCGCTTTGCGGGTACCTAGCGCCGGGTTCACCGGAGCGCCGCCGTCTTGCTTATGACCGAGCCGCCGCCGTGCGCCATGGCGGCGTGCTAGGGACCGGTAGAGAGAGTGATTGGGGCACCAATCAACGCGGAGGTCGTGGACGGTCCACGAAGGTACTCTCCTCGTCGCCGGAGAAGTCGCTGTCGGCGAAGCTCACGCCACCGCCGCCGCCTCCCTCCCTCGCTTGTCTCTCACCGACACGCGGGTCCTCCCTGTCAGCGTCGCTGCTGAGGCGGGAGCCCAGCTTGGGCCGCTTGCGCCATTGTCTGGGCAGCGCCTGTGCGCTCGTGGGCCGCCGTGTCTGACCGGGCCGGCTCCACAGTTTTTGTTTTCTGATTTGTTTTGTTTATTTTATTTTCACAGATTTATGTACATCTTGAAAAATATGTAGCTCCTAGTATATAGATCCAAATGCTATGGTTCCAATTTTGTTGAGTTCATGATAATGTCTAGTATTTAATAAAAATATTATATGGACACATGTTTTAGAAAAATTTTGATGAATTAAATAGGAGTTTGAAATGTGTTTTTAGAAGCATGCAAACTTGTTTGAATTTTATCTTGAGTTTCTGTGGTCCAAAAATTATGAAATTTTCTGGGCAGTCTGTTATTGCTGATGTGAAGCTCTCGTAAAAATTTTAGAGCTAGTGCACGTGTAGTTTTTGAGTTTTAGAATTTCCTTTTATTAATAGATGGATCTTGTGTGAATTTTCATGATTTTTCTATAGATCCAGTGAAGGTGAAATTTTATGGGTGCTATTCTTATGCTAGAAGGATGCTAGGAAAAATAGGAAATCTGTTGCTTGACACTTTTTAATAAGGTTTCCTAATTATGCTAGAAATAGACATAGCATCTGTTATTTTGGATACAGCAAGTTATGTTGGTCCAATTGCTTTGGAATTTTTATGGTAGTCTATGTGCAGCATGAGATAGCTACTGTAATTTTTGTAGATTTTTATGAATAGTTTTACTATATATTGCTTAAATCACCTAATTAACTAAATAAATTGGAAAAGGATATTAAATAATTTATTTAGAAGCTAGCACTATACTTTCTGATGTTTCTTAGATATGAAAAACAAGTTGGTAAACTTGGTTTGGTCAAATTGGGCTTTTGCACCATCATTAAATAATTAAGTTAGCAACCCCGTCATTCTGGACAGATTCTAGGTCTACTGGAAATTGATTTGGTTAACTTCAGAATCATGCCTTGATACTTACAAATGAATTGTAGAGAATTTCATAAGCTTTCCAGAATGTCCTCTTGCAAGTCATTTGGAGTTATAGAACTCTGGTTATGATAGAATTAAGTTACTACTTGTTGCATATGAAGCTTTAACTGTTATTTTAAGCATGTCTGCATTACTATTCTAAGTTCATGGTACTGCTGCTAGGTGTTAGGCCTTTAACTGAAGATGAGCATCTTTATCTTAGGTTATGCAAGTTAGGTAAGTTGCTCTTGTTATTTAAGTTAAGTTGGATACATGCTTAAAGTGATTTGAATAGAGCTAATTACTTTCTGAAAACGAGGGTCCAATGATGTTTTCGTAAACACCCATTGTGATTCATTCATCATGAGCATCATGTCATTCCTTATGCATTCATGATATTTATCTTGTGCATCGGCATGCAATAGGTGTACCGGAAGGAGTAACCTGCTGGAATTGAGGAACCGAAAGCGAGCAGCGGCGAGCAATTTACGCCGGAGATTCGTGGAGGAGCACCTTTCGGAGAAAGTGCCGACGAGGTCGCCGTTGAGTGCCACGACCACCGTCCTTGCAACTTCGTGAAAGGCAAGCCCCCGAGCATATTAAGCCTCCTATTTTCCGAACTGCGATTCTGATATTATTATTACATATATTGTTGCATTAAGTTTAGGTGTTGGATGCAAACACTTGCGCATTGGTTACCCATTCCTTGTCCGGATATTGTTACCCTGAATCCTATGTAGCTCGAGGCTCGAGTAGTGCTTAGCCCTCGCTTCAACGCGGTAGAAAGTCGGGTGATTTCACACACCTGCGAGATATAGGAAGATACATGTGGCACGGTTGGCTATATTTGCTATCGTGGAAAAGAACCAGTCTTAATTTGAAATGAAGACCGGACGGAGGCTTGTCGGTTTGCAAAGACTCTGCCTGCAGTCGCTTAAGGACTGATTCTTGGAGCCTTTCCTGCTCATGTTGAACGCATGCCTCTCTCTTAGTTGGCCGTGTCCGATGACCGACCCATGCGAAGCGAGTAGCTCACCTCGGTAGGGAGTCGATAAGTATAAAGTGCGCCTCGGAAGGGAGCCGAGGCGTGAGTCCAAGGGCGGTGATTTAAAAGTCCCGATCGTCCCGGCGGAAGGGTAATCCCGAGAGTGTCAAGGCGCCGATCGAACCCGCTGAATTTGGTTCTGAGATGTTCCAAAGGTGACCCACGGCTACCCTTGCAAAGTATGCCAGGTGAGAGTTAGGAATACCCCTCACCTGAGTTGTAATTCGATTCAATCGCCGTCTCTCCCAAGTTAGTGAGAACTTGACGGCTTATCTCCAATGTAGATACACTTAATAACTTAATGGTTCGAAATGATGATATGATGATGACAGCCTTTATTATACCTGCGCTATGGTTAATATTGTTTGCTCCTAATAAATAAGTGCTCTAGTACAGTGCTAATCTAGTGGATGTAAAATGATGATAAGCTTGATGCTAAGTTTAAATTGGTCACTATGCTCATAAGCTCTTTTATGCAAATGTGCCAAGCTAGCCCACCGAAAAGCCTTGCATGATCCTTGGTGTCTTTTAGTTCTGATTTTTGTCGGGTAAGTCTAGTGAGTACCTTCTCGTACTGGGGTTTATTTCCCACCGCTGCAGATGACCGGTTCTTCTTTGGTTGTCGCAAGTACCGCCTTCTCCTGGCAGGGGATGAAGACTAGACCGTTAGGCGCGGTCTCTACTAGTTCTCGTGCACGATAATGCTTTTGTGGGACATGACTCGATCCGCAAATGTAATTGAAACTATGAAGTTATGTACTAAACTATGTTGCTTCCGCACACTCAAACTTGGTTTGTAATATTTTATTTGAACTCGATGGATGTAATCCGAATGCTACTTGTGAAATGTTGTAACGAATGATGTGTTGTGTTGAATCATTACGATCTTGGTTTGTATGTCGAGAGTTGGTTGAAATCCTTCGTGATTTCCGGACTACCGGATTATGGGAGCTTAAGTACAGGAATTTGATCGCCGGTGATTGTTTTTTGTACTTACGTTCTTATGATTTGGTCGGTTCTCATTACACGCGTGGTTGCCGCAGAGAGCCGAGTGGATTTGGTCTAGGAGATGCTTGCCTTCCTCCCGGGTTATACACTTCATCAAGATTTCCTCCTTAGCGTTTTTGCGCCACAACTTGCCATCGACGAGCGAATCGCTTACTACGACGCATCGAGCGTTCATTTTCTCGCTCGATCGATATAACCGCTACCGTCTCATTAAGTACTTGATAAAAGGTGTTCTCCAGTCCGGCTCATGAGTGGTCGGAAGCGGCTCGGTTGTGCGCGGCGCCGGAACCGTAGCCACTAATTGCTGGTCTGAAACTTTGTCGGTTGTTGAATCTTTGTCTTCAATGGAAGGCGTGAGCAGGTCTTGGACGAATACGCCATGTGGGATTTTGGCTCGGGATGATCCTAACTTTGACAACGCATCCGGCTGCTCGTTCTTGTCCCGGACCACGTGTATGTACTCGATGCCATAGAATCGCCTTCCACTTTCTTATCGATTTGCAATATCGTCCATCTTTTCACCGGTCGTGTCCGGTCCTTGTTGAGTTGGTTGATGACCGAGCCGAATCTCCGTGAGACATAGAGACGTTTAACTCCAAGCTCAACCGCAAATCGTAGGCCATGCGGGCATGCTTCATACTCGCGGCATTATTAGATGCTTTGGGAAATAAATCCACGAGGACGTCATCGAGCTGCTCCTTGGATGGTGATACAAAAAGAATCCCTCGCACCGTCAATGTTGAGAGAACCGTCAAGTACATCGTCCAATATTCGCCGGATCTCGGAGAGGCAGCGTGCTTAAATCATCCACTCGACGATGAAATCGACGAGTGCACGAGACTTTATTGTAGTACGACTTGCAAATTCCAAGGAAAAGGGCATAGCTCCATTGCCCATTTGACGATCGCGCCGTTCGCATCCTTATTGCGAATGATGTCCCCAAAGGATACTCGGTCATGACCACCACACGATATCCGTCAAGTAATGTCTCAACTTTCGGGATGTTATCGATGATGGCGAGAGCGGTTTACAAATCAGGGGTACTGGTCTTGGATTCGTTGAGTACCTCAATGATGAAATAAATTGGCATTGTACCTTGTAGGCGTGGCCCGACTCGTCGCGCTCGACCACCATTGTAGTGGAAACCACCCGATCGGTTGCCGCAATGTAAAGTAGGAGAGTTTCGCCTTCTCTGGGAGCAGTAAGTACCGGAGGTGACGTGAGGTATTGTTTCAGCTGCGTAAAGGCAAGATCATCGCTTCCTCCGACCACTCAAACTTCTCGACGATTTGAGCGGTTTGAAGAACGGTAGTCCTTTTCCTCCTAATCTTGATATGAAGCGGCTTAGAGCAGCCATGCGTACCGGTGAGCTTCTGGACATCCTTCACCTTTTTTGGGGGCTTCATGTCTAAGACAGCTTTGACTTTCTCCGGGTTAGGGCGTATGCCATCGTAACTGACGACGTTGCCGAGCAATATGCCAGAAGGGACACCAAAGATGCACTTCTTTGGGTTTAATTTCCATTGGAACGTATTAAGGGCTGCAAAGGTGCGTTCCAGATTGTCAACAAGGGTATGTGCTTCCTTGGTTTTGACAACTACATCGTCGACGTAAGCCTCGACGAGGCCGTCTTTTATCTCGTCGTTGAGGCAGGCCTGTATAGCGCGTTGGTAGGTAGCACCGGCGTTTTTGAGCCCGAACGACATAGTCGTGTAGCAGTAGGCGCCGAAAGGCGTGATGAAAGACGTCTTGATCTGGTCGTCCTTTTTGAGAGCGATCTGGTGATAACCAGAGTAGCAATCGAGAAAGGAGAGTAGCTCACAACCGGCGGTTGAATCTACGACTTCGTCTATGCGAGGTAAGCCAAAGGGGTCCTTAGGGCAGTGTTTGTTGAGATCAGTGTAATCAACGCACATTCTCCATTCATTATTCTTTTTGCGTACAAGAACCGGGTTGGCTAACCATTCCGGATGATACACTTCTTTGATAAATCCGGCTGCCAAAAGCCGTGTAACTTCTACCCTAATCGCCTCCTTTTTGTCGCGAAGCGAACCGTCAGAAGCTTCGCTTGATTGGTTTGGCTTTCTTTGTTGACATTTAAGGAGTGCTCAATCAAGTCCCGAGGTACACCGGGCATGTCGGAAGGTTTCCATGCAAACACATCCACGTTGCCCATCAAGAACCTCGACGAGCGTCTTCCTATTTGGGATCCAGTTGGCCCCGATAAGGGCCAAGTGTCTTTGGGATCGCCCTCGACCAGCTTGGATCGTCTTGTGCTCCTTGGATCTGATGTTCTTGCGCGGAGCCTCGAGCTCTGGGATCTCCAAGTGGTCGGCCGTGGTCTTCTTAGCGTCGAGCATGGTCTCGGCCATGCGAATAGAGAGGTCATGGGCCTCTGCTATTTTGAAGCTGTCGTCCTCGCAGGTATAAGCTGCGTATACATTGCCCCTGAGGGTTAAAACTCCTTTCTCAGTAGGCATTTTGAGCACCGACACCAGTAATGAGGTATGGCCGTGAACTTGGTGAGCGACGGTCGACCAAGAATAGCATGGTAGGTGCTGTCGAAATCAGCGACCACGAAGTTGACGTGGTCGGTGCGGAAGTGGTCCGAGTCCCAAACTGCACGAGTAGCGTGATCGCCCCGAGGTGTGGAGCTCGTCCGGGAGAACGCCTGTAATCGCGTGCTCGTGTGGCTTCAGTCCGCTTTGGGCTATTTTTAGAGCGGGCAGTGCTGTTCTTGAACAAGATATATCAATGGAGCTGCCGCCGTCGATCAAGACTGTCGAATCGAACCTTGTTGATACAAGGATCGAGGACCGTGGGAAACGCCTGGCTCGGGTATGGCGGCCCATTGGTCCTTCCCCGCTGAAGTAGATTTCACGGTGAGACCACGGAGGAAGCCGCGGATCGGTGAGAAGGTTGTCGTTCTTTGCCACGCTTCAAGCGGCGCGGGCGGCGACTTGCGTTCGTTTGGTCTCGATGGACACCTTGCCGCCGATGATGGTGTGCACGTGATCGGTCGGCTTTGACGTATTTATGATGAGGATCTGCATCATCGCCGCCGTCGTTGTCCTCGCGGCGCTGTTCCCTTACGCCATTAGGGCTTGTCGGAAATATCCGGAGCTCGTTGGCGCATGTAGATAGTCTTGAGGACGCGACAATTCTCCATGGTATGGTTTGACTTGGGATGGAGCTGGCGGGGACCCTTCAATGCTTTGGCGTAGTCGTCCTCGTGAGTTACGACGTCCGCCGCCCTTTTTTCACCGTATTGACCTCGCCGTCATCTTCCCGAAAGCACGCTTGTTCTCAGAATCGCCACGGCGGTTGCGCCACCGATTACGTTGATCACGGTGGTCGCCGGAGTCGCTATACCGGGTTGCGGCGGTCAAAATTGTCGTTCGACTACGGTTGCCGCGCGATGTCGTCGCGCGGCGTGGAGGGTGGTCGGGCGTGGGATCCTTGCTTCTTCTTCGACGATTATCTTTTTAGCGTCGTCGGCGTCTCGCGATATTTCTTAGCGGTGGCCAAGAGCGCCGTGGATCGACTTCGTGTCTTTTCCGGAGGAGCTTGTCTCTTAGGGCGTCGTGGAAACGGAGGCCGGTGACGAAAGCCTCGATTGCTTCGTTGTCGGAGATTGATGGGACCTTGATGCGCATCTCCGAGAAACGCCGAACGTATTCGCGCAGTGGTTCATCTTTCCGATCTCGGATCCGTTGCGCATCGTACTTGTTGCCGGGTTGTTCACAAGTAGCGATGAAATTGTCGATGAAGGCTCGCTTGAGCTCCCCGCCAAGAGTCAAAACAGTTTGCCGGCAAGCTGACTAGCCATTGGTGACCTGCATGACCAACGGCGACTAGGAAGTAGTTAGACATAACGTGCTCGTCAGCCATGGCTGATCGGCACGCGGTTTCGTAGAGCATGACCCATAATTCGGGTTTTCCCTTGCCGTCGTGATACGAAGTTTCTCGAGCTTGAAATTCTTGGGCCATATGACTTGGCGAAGGTGTGGAGTGAACTGCTTCAGACCCGGAGGGCCGTGGGCGGTGTCATACTCCATACGGCGATAGCTTTCATGGGATGCACGATCGTTGGCTCTCTGGTTGATGCGAGCACGCAGATCACGTCCGCCGAGGTAATGGCGAAGATCGTTATTGTCGTCGCGGCGATCCCGATTGCCATCTGGACTAGCTCTGCGACCGTGGTTATCACGGCGATTGTCGCGGTTATCCCGGCGGTTGTCACCTCGAACGTCGTGACGGTTATCCTCTCGGCGACGGTTTTCGTCCCGACCACCATCATGACCACCGCTTCCGCCTTGACGATTGTCCGACGGGTCGTTGATGCGCGAGCCACGTCGGTTGAGCGGCTGTGAGCGACTTGAGTATTGGCGGCTGTGGCTTGATTCCACCGAAATGGATGGGGCCCGAGCTTGATTCATCTCTGCGGTCTGAGCCATAGCAGCCGTCAGATATGCTTGTATTTCATCACGGACTGCTTGGGTTTCTGGAGTGTTGGGCAGCCGCTGCATTGTCGCCATGGCAACGGCTACGTTGGCGCTTGGGGTCTTGAAGACTTGTTTGTCCCCCACCCTGTCGAAAGCATTGTTGAGGTCGCGCGGTTGGATCCTTATGCGCCGTGCCTCCTGGTCTGCTTCAGCTTCGATTTGCCGGCGATTAAACCGGTCAATGTTGCGTGCTTCGCGTGCAGTCTTTTCTTGTTCTGTTTCGCCAACTGCTGGCGGCTCGTCGTTGCTGACGACATGGATCAAATCCCCTCGTCTTGGCGGGAAAGATGGAAATTGGGGGAAACCCGGGGCGTGGTCTGGTAGATCTAGATCGTATTTGACGCCTTCATCTTCGTGACGCTGAAACTCGGTGTGGACAGATGCGTTGGATGCGATGCCGGATGAGGAGCTGGAGTCACCCTCTCGGACTGTGTGGACAGACCCTTCTTGATAATCTTCAATCCGGACCATGTTGACGATGTTGCATGGCTTCGGACGAGATCGGTGTGTAGGACATAGATCCAAACGGCGTCATAGGTTGCACGCGTAAATTCAGGAAGGCGGCGTTCGCAGCCGTAGGGCTGGACTCGGTGGTTCTCCGTCGGGACTTCGTACTCAGATCGGAGGCCCATCGCGGGTCGGGTGGCGACGAGCGGAGCGCCCTCGAGTAGATACGACCACAAGATCTGTTCCAAGCCGTGCAGGGCGATCGCCCCGAGCTGGCCGGATAGATCTGTTGTGGGGAGCTGCATACCCGATCGATGGAGTCGAGCAGGTCGGTGTCGTCGATCTGCTTCCCTCCGTGAGCCGGAAGCGGATGACGGGTTGTCGGCGTGGTGTAGGCGTGGTCGAGCCCGATGTACCGTGGTCGGAGCCAGATCCATCGTGGGTCCGCCGTGTTCGCCGTGGTCGAGCCGTGTTCACCGTGGTCGGAGCCGTATTCACCGTGGTCGGAGCCGTATTCACCGTGGTCGGAACCGTAGCCGATCGCAGTGAAGTAGTCGCTCGCCGGGGGTTGAATACACGCCTCGGTCATGGTGATGGAGACGTCGTGGCGGTGGTCCAAGTGATTTGGCCGATGGTGAACGTGAGGCCGTCGGGCGTAGCCATGGAGCCGAGATGATGACCATCTTGTTCGCTTGGAGAGCAAAGACGCACTCCCCTACTCCGGCGCCGCCACCGTCGAATTTAAATATGGTCGGCAGCTACCTAGGGGTATGCCCAAGGTAGTAGATTATCGGCGAACAAAAGCGCAAGTCCCAAACAAGACGGTGGCGCAAGATAGACACGAGGTTTTATCCGAGTTCGGCCGCTAAGAAGGCGTAATACCTACGCCCTGCGTCCGATTTGTATTGTTTGTATGTCAATGAGAGATGATTTTTAGAGGGTCCCCGCCCGCCTTATATAGTCCGGGGGCGGGGTTACAGATCCGAAACTAATCCTAGTCGGTTACAATTGCCATATGTGGCCGGATAAGGATTCCTATTCTAATCGACCAGGATCCTGCTTGGTCGCCAAATCCGTCTTGATTCCTTGTGCGGGACTCCGATCAGGTTAACTGGGCCGCACGTCATCTTTCAGGTGGACTGAACCTATCGATCCAGGCCAACCCAAGCTTAGCCGTAAGGGTATAGGGGTTAATACCCCCACAGTGATCGCCATCACCTAGATGGCTTGGTGGTGATTGGGAGCTTGGTGATCACCCGGCGGAGCTTGTGGGTGACCCAACTCAAGTTGTGAGCGGCTTTGGGTGATTCGCCGCGATGGAGTGTCGAAGAATCAACCCGTAGAGAGCACTTGATCCTTGCGCGGATCAAGGGGGAGCTACACCCTTGCGTGGGTGCTCCAACGAGGACTAGTGGAGAGTGGCGACTCTCCAATACCTCGGCAAAACATCACCGCGTTCCTCTCTCCATTTACTTTGAGCATTTACTTTAAGTATTTACTTTGAGCAATTCAATACTTGTCTTTACATTCATAGAATTGCTATGCTTGAGTAAGTTTGGAACATAGGTTGCAAGTCTTTTGTGCGTTAATTTGATAGAAACACTTTTCTAGGCACAAGGGGTTAATTGGGCTATCCATAGGATTTGATTATTGCAAGAGAATTTAGAATTAGCCCAATTCACCCCCCCTCTTGGGCATCTTGATCCTTTTAGGGTCCTAGAATCCTATGTAATCCCATTTGCTTTTTAGAATGCAAAATTTTGCTATACACCTACATAAAATCATTTGAAGTGCTCAAAAGTTAACAATTTGTGTCTCGAGAGAGTAGTTAATTGTAATATCGTGCATGTAGGGTACTTACATAGTCCACAACATCAACATTTGAACATCGAGAGAGCGTTTCTGGTATAGCTGGAACAAGCACTCCCACTTGACATCGAACTTCTCTTCTTCAGGATAATGGAAAACATGTGGTGAACGGATAATAACCTCAAAACCAAAGTCGTCCATCTCTGTTGCTTGAGCCATATAATATTCATGTAAGTGGCGCATATATGTTGTTAGATTTTTATACTCATGATCGGGAACCAAAAGATTGCCCCTTTGATACTTCATTGCCGGTGTTGTCGTCCCTTGTACATCATAGTAGATGGTCGTGGCCTCTTCCATGGTTAATCATGGGTTATCTTCAACGTAGTTCTATATGTTCCTTAAATCTTTATTGTATATTTCTTCATCTCTTGTTGTAGCGTATTTATTCTGTGTTTGCCTTTAGTATTCGGACTTCAACAAAAATGGAGGCAGTGAGTCACATAGATTGAAGAAACTAACACAATCTTCCTTCGAGATGTGTGCTGTAAATTTGTCTTTCATCAAGGTGGTAACGCTGTCACTGAATGGTCTTTTTCTTTTATGTTGGTCCACTTTGGGAGCATTAGCGACCGAATCCAATGACCTTTTCTACGATTGCGAGGATGTCCTTGATCTTGTTTTGGGCTGAGGTGGAGGAGGAGGATGATGATGAGAATTCTATTTTCCCGGCGCTGATGAAGATGGAGGAGGAGGAGGAGGAGGAGTCTCTTTTCTCGAGGCCGATGAAGATGGAGTCGGACAAGGAGGAATAGAAGGAGACCTCTGTCTTCTCGGGGGTGATGGCTCTGGATGAGGAGGGGAGTGATCTTTGTTGGGAGATGGTGAGTGATCATCGCGGGTGGGCGAAGACTCACAGTCGTCCTCATCATTAGAGGACAATTGATGGTCAAGCTTAATGAAGCGCTTGCGCCAGGCGACTTAAGAGCCCTTGTTTTGACCAAGTTTTGGCCTGTCTTCCGCAATAGGATACTCAATGGGTATCTTGTTATACTTCTTATCAAGTATTCTATCAATGGTGATGCGAGCGTACCCCAGTGGAATTAGGCGGCCATTAATTGTCCTGTCTCCCGTAGGCCAGGCCTGGCCGAGCGCCACCTTGTCCTTTGTCCATTCCTGACGGATGTACAACCTGACATTGACGGGTGCAGTGATGTCGTCCACCGGATGAGGCACATTCGCCTCTTCTTCATCGAGCAGGGTCGATCCGCAGCTGCTGCGACCCCTAAACTGTGGGCTAAATGCATTAGGAGTAGGGTTTTGTGGTACTACTGACCCCTTGGACAGTAAAATTTGCTTGACTCGCGCTTCAACAGTCGCCTCAATCCATGCTTCCATTCTGTCTTCCATCTCTTTTAGTCTCCTCAAATACTCTGCCTCATGTTTCGCTCTACCCCTCGAGCGGCTCCGGTAAGTGTTAGATTCTTAGGGGAATGCTAGTTTCCAAGGAACAACACCGGTTCCTCTAGTGCGACCAGGGTGCTCCTTGGTTCTGAGTGCTTGGGTGAGCATGTCTTTCTCCCTATTAGAAGCGCGAGTCCCTTGCCTCACCTCCTCAGTTACCTAGGAGATCCTCTAGATGAGTTCGCTCATGGGTTGATTTAAGGAGCTAAAGCTCCCATCCTCGGCATGCCGTACATTTCTCCCCAACAGTATAATACCGATCTAGGCTCCCAATCAGCGGTCTCAACCTAAACGTCTTCCTCAGCAAGGCGATCCATCTTTTGAAGTTCTGCTTCAAATTCTGGCATCTTTTTGGCGTAGCCACAAGAGCCGAGATGATGAGGATTCGTCCCTTTCTGTGAATTCTCCTTATTCTTCCTACTCAGTTCTAAGTACTCCTCGGATAACCTATATTCCTTGAAAGCCTACCAGAAGTCCTCCTGCTTGCTAAATTGTCCACCATCGAAATCTGGCTCTTTATTTTGGAGGATAAAATTCTTATACAATGTCCCCTTGAAATTCTTGAAGCATGTTCCCATGATTTCTTTTGCTTTTTTCTTGACTAACTCCCTATCATACTTGGCTAGGAAAGTGAAATACTCTAGGATCTTGACATCCCATATGTAATCCTTCTCGCTTTTGGGAACCCTCCGCCGGTCATCATCTTTCCCAATCCACTTCATGTACTTAATCGGGATGAAGTCCCTAACAAGTAACCCGAGGATAGTCTTGTATTTAGTCAAAGCTATAGGCGGTGAGAGTGGATCCCCAAATTCATCGAACTTAGTAATGTGCCAGTGTGCATTCCTACCAACAGGAATCTTTGACATGCCTCACTTGGATCTGGCCTTCCTACTACCCGAACCCTTTGGCTCCTCGGCCGGCAGAGGCTCCTGCTAGAGACACCAAGTAAGCTATGACCCTTTTAATTGATCAGTGTATGTGGCTACATAGTGACATGATACCAAAGTTACCTGGCCGTCTTGGTCATTTTGACCCAGATCGAGCAGGCCAGACGGGGTCCATGGCTGCTCATCCTCACCAACCTAATTGACACCGTCAACATTTGTCAGATCATGCGGCTCTCCCATCCCAGCGATATTAGCCGCTTCTTATTGCCGATTAGTTCTTCAGCGACGGGGTAATAGGCGATGATGAGTCATGGCTGTGACACGATTGTGGTTAGTTTTGGCCGCGGACAACTACTAATAGCATATGTTCATATATATATATAATATGTTTAATACAAAGTCCAATAATAAGTCCAAATACAACAAAGTCAAATAATAGAATATGTTCACCTAGAACAAATTCATTGTTTGATTGACCACATACAACAAAGTCCACCTTCTGTTCTACAAAACTAAGCCTACATCAACTTCCAAATAAGAAAAGTGATGACCATAGCCACAAATAAAAGCATGACATCTTTCCAAGACCAAGGAGCAATTCTCCTAATCTTCACATCTCCAGCGGGTGGCTTCTCTTCGATCTCCAGTGCCAGCGGGTGGCCATGGTTTGCATTCATTGGACCATAGTAGGCCGGCTACTCATGGTTTGCAAGGTAGGCCAAATGACTATATAGTAGGCCCTCAAAGCTTCAGCTTCTGTGTTGTAATTTTTTTGCAAATTACCAGGGTAGCGATTGACTTGAGCATAGCAATCTTCCCAGGTTCAATAAATCCCAGGCATGTGACCAACATGCACTACATACCATGCCATGGTTGCCTATACATTTAAGTAAATTAGGCATGTGGTAAGTGGTAATGGTAACTCACTGAACAAGAGTTATTATTCAAGTTATATGGCCAAACTAAATCTATTTAATGTTCTTTATCCTTGACATTCCATCAAAATCAATTGACACTCTACCTATAGCGATTATACCTATACACATTTGACAAGAATCCATCATTGCTTAAGCAAGAGCAGAAATTCTTATCTAACTCTTACACAAACAGAACACTCCCTACCATCACAAATATGACGTCCACAGTCATTAACGTGTACCTTTGACTGCTAGTTTCCATTGCTTGCAATAATTACAAAGTACAGAGATATCATAACATTATGCAACTACTATTTGAGATAGATATGCTCATATCATTGTCACATATTTAATCTAACTATGTCAAGAGGTGTTGATGATCAATGTTTAAATACTTAGACTGCACAGAACGCAAAAGGTCACTTAGCTGTGACTCGAGGGAATAACTTGTTGCGATAACATGCAAATAACACCAATGGTTCTTAAATAGTTTAGGGCCATGATTACTAGGTCCTCAACAAATCAGTAGGTAGCATAATCTCTTCAGGAAAAAACTAACTGGTTTATGTAACAGCATGTATATATAAGGATAGCTAAACCAAGGAGTAACAACATGTAACTCAATCGAATAGGAATCGGCTACTATTGGGAAGACAACAACAGTGGGGCATTTCATCTAACACTTAGCGGGTAGTGAGCCACGCACTCACCGTGGGGGTGGGAAAGCAGTTGTCCGCATGCGCTCCTGAAGGCCTCGGCGTGGGGAGTGCTCCGACGTGGAGCGGTGCACAGGCGTTGGAGTCAAAGAAGAGGAGCGTGGGGCTAGGAACGGTGGCACGGGGGGCGGTGGACGGTTGCTCCGGCGTGGGGCGGTGCATGGGCCTCAATGTTGAAGAAGAGGAGCGCGGGGCTAGGAACGGCGGCGCGGGGGGTGGTGGACGGGTGCTCCGGTGTGGGGTGGTGCACGGGCGTCAGCGTCCAAGAAGAGGAGCGCGGGGAACGGTTGGCGTGGGTTGAAATGAAATTTGGATAATTTCAACCCACGGCGGTGTTTTATACTAGACCTCATCACTGTCGGTTCTAATTAGAAACTGACAGTGATGGAGGTACATCACTGCCGGTTGTAAGTAGGAACCGATAGTGATGGTGGTACATCACTACCGGGCCATTCTTTAAACCGGCAGTGATTTCCGTGTAGCGGTTACAGCATAAGTAACTTATCTTTTCCACTTCTTTTGAATACCTCCTATTGGCTCAACGGTTAAGACCCCGCAACTTAGCCCCTAATACCCGTGTTCAAATCCTAGGTGGCCCAATTTTTTTGGTTTAATTTTATAATTTATTAAGCAGTCTAAAGGTTAAAAAGATAAAATAATTGTGTTGCATCCCTGAATCGAACCGAAGCCTACAAGTTCTAGAGCAGCGGACAAACCATTGAGCTATCACCTGATTTCAGAAAGTTTGAAGGAATTTATTCCTTTGAGTGATTATATGTCCCTGCTTTGCGCGTAGGCCCTTCAACTCCCTAGCCATGCTGGTCGCGCGGTTCCCATGAAGAGCCGCTATTTTACCCGGTCCTTGGACTGGTCGCGGCCCTTCAGTTCCCCACAAAGAGACGCCGCGTTTACCCAGGAGTCATCCATCGGCTGCTCATGCCAGTTCCCAACGTAGGCGCACTCTATCTTCCGAGGGGTGCGAGTTATTGCACCATGATCAGTTCCACCCACCGACACGCCTATATATAAGCCAGGCCCCCATGCACACACAATTGACCGCCATTGCACCACCGCGCGCAAGAAAGCGAAGCACCCTTCCCACGCACACCTCGCCCCAGCCCTCGACCCGCCACCACAATTCCTCGTCGCTTGAAGACAACATGGGTGATGCTGAACCGATCGTCCTCACGTCGCCCCCCAATGCCTCCACCAACGCCGTCATCCGAATCGGACCTCAAGTTGAACCTTGAGGACGATCCGGACTGTGAGACCGCATTGGAGGAGGAACCGAAACCTCTTCCGATGGAGGAGGTCATCTTCAACTCATTAGAGATGGCTTAGAAGGAGGAGGAGGACTAGCACCTCCGCGCCATCACACAGAAGGAGACCGACAACAGCATCCTGAAGCGCGTCATCGAGATCTCCAAGGAGGAGGAGCGCCGCTGCAAGGAGGAGGAGGAGCGCCGCCACGATGAGGAGGAGGAGCGCTGCTGCCAGGAGGAGGAGACCGAGCAGTAGGGGGACGACGCATGCGGCAGCACCAACAGTAATTAGTAGCACTGGTGATTAATCTATGTCTTAGGTCGATGTAATAATTTACTGGTGCTAAAGAAAACCGTGTCGTCGAATCCTTTGTTTGATCATCATCACCTTGGGTTGATACTTGCATTGCATGACCTCGTTTTATTTGCTTACATATTGGATGTTGCATTGTATGACCTCGTTTAGCTTACATCGTCCCTTGGATTGTATGCGGCGATGCATCTTGGTCGTTGTCACGAAGACCGTAGTATATGATATGCTACGTACCGGAGATCGAGGGGCCAACAGGACTATTGCTCTTCTAAATAATACCGTGTTGCAGCATGTCTGTCATCTGTCATGAAAACCGTGTTGTAAGTAGGAACCAACAGTGATGGGGGTACATCACTGTTGATCCATTCTTTAAACCGGCAATGATTTTCATGTAGGGGTTACAGAATAAGTAACTTATCTTTTCCACTTCTTTCGAATACCTCCTACTGGCTCAACGGTTAAGACCCCGCAACTTAGCTCTCGATACTCGTGTTCGAATCCCGGGCGGCCTAATTTTTTTGGTTTAATTTTATAATTTATTAAGTGGTCTAAAGGTCAAAAAGATAAAATAAATAAACCTTAGCACACATCCTATACTAGCGCAGCGGTTAAGTGTTTGAACTCTATAGCCCGAGACCCGAGCTCAAACCCGAGGGCTAGCACAATTATTTTTTAATTTTTTATATATCACTGCTGGTTTCCAAAATAAACCGACAGTGATAACAAGAATTACTGTCGGTTTTTTCTCATCACTGCCGGTTTTTTTGAAACCGACGGTGATGTTTATATATATTAAAAAAAATTCTTTTATATACTGAATAAATAGAAGCATATGTATTCCTTTGTCGAAATGGCTTGAAATTTTTTTGGCAAGCTTGTACATCCAAATTAAGATCCCACATAGGATCTTAGGTTTTTCTAATCATTGTTTTATTAATTATATTTTTCTGCGTGCTGAATGAGACAAAAGAGGGTGAATTTCATCTTGGACCCAATAGATTTTTTCATCCACCTCCACAAAATTCTTATCCCTAGGGTACATTAGATCCTGTGTAAAAGTTTGGCACCATTCCGGATCTTTTCGTGGGTAGACTCAGTTCAACCTATAATTAAACGGTCTCGTCGCGCGAAAATTCAATTAAACCTCAAAAAGTAGCAAACCATCTCTGAAAAATCCCAAACTTGGTGTTTCCTTCACATGTGGCACGTGGAAGCCTGAGAAAAAGTTTGAGACCAATACAACATCGGAATGCATATGAACCATAGAAACCTTGATAACCTATGTGTATAGTCATGGTTCGATGAAAGAGCACATGTACCTCTGTGAAGCATGTATACTTCGCCTATGTTAAAATGGCTTGAAATTTTTTGGCAAGCTTGTACACCTAAATTAAGATCCCACATAGGATCTTAGGTTTTTCTAGTCATTTTTTTATTAATTATATTTTTCTCTGTGCCGAATGAGACAAAAGAGGGTGAATTTTATCTTGGACCCAATAGATTTTTTTCATCCACCTCCACAAAATTCTTATCCCTAGGGCACATTAGAGCCTATGTAAAAGTTTGGCACCATTCCGGATCTTTTCGTGGGTAGACTCAGTTCAACCTATAATTAAACGGTCTCGTCGCGCGGAAATTCAATTAAACCTCAGAAAGGAGCAAACCATCTCCGGAAAATCCCAAACTTGGTGTTTCCTTCACACGTGGCACGTGCAAGCCTAAGAATAATTTTGAGACCAATACGACACCGGAATGTATATTTCTAATTGCCCAACAAATATTGCATGAATTACATGCATGACAATAATTAAACACACAAAGCCGTACATATTAAAATTAGAACCCAATTAAACTACGACCTTGAAAACCTAGCTAAATAAACATTAATTACTATCGGAATCACTGCCGGGATCGATTGGGCCACGCACACTAACATGCCTCTATAGCCATATATGGTAATTGATGTCACGGGTTATGTATCCGCTTGTATCGATGAAGTCCAATGCCCGTATGAGTGCACTCTCTCGTGCCTCACAATACCGAAAGAATGGTCAGCCATAGATGTAACCTACTGAACGATCACTGCCCCTATTAGTAATCCTTATGCAGTACTGGCGTCCTTCTATAGTGAGCTAGCCGAGATTTCCATTACAGAAGTCCCAATCGTACCCGAGTTGCTCCGTAGCTTGGTATAGAATGTCCCACAAGCCAAATGCAGCATAGGTAAGGTCCTGTAGCGCAATCTGCATGCGGAGAAAAAAAAATAGAGAATGTTATTACAATAATAAACAACAAATAACCATGACTTAGGTATAAATGACCATTTTACCACATCCGCATGGTTGTAGCTTGCAAACCATTCGCATGCTTGCGAGACGGGGATATCACCAGCATTCAAAGAATGTGCCTTGAAGTGCGAGAAATCAGGCCCATCATAGCAAATACGTCGAAGTGCCTCTAAACAGATGCGCACGGCACTTAATTGGGTGCTTATCATGTCCGGGCTCTGTATTCCTGTCCCGTGGATATGGTTCCAATGATTTGAACCCCTCACAGGGATGAAAAAACTGAGTTCACACATCCATAGCCGATCACTTGCATTAGATGCCGTGTTCTTGATGATGTCCGAGATAAAGAACCAGCTAAGTGTTGTTCACAGCCAATCTATTGGGGATATAGTCTGCGACATATATACATGCAACAATGATATTAAACTAATTACACTTATTTGTTAGCATCAAAAAAACAAAAGATGTTGGAAAATATTTTATACAATAGCTGGAACAGGGAATCGTGGAATGACCACATTAGGAGCGAATGGCTCATCGCTAGGGTGGAAACCTGGTTCTTGTGGTGGGGGAGGTCCGTTGTTCATACCACCTGATCGATAAAATGCAAAAAAATATGAACATAAAATATGTGCACAAAAAAATTCTTCCAAGTAAAATATGGCAACATAATTAAATATAGATCGAATGCAAGGAATAAGAATATATATAAATGTAGAATGCAAAGAAACATGAATATAAATATAGATCAAATGAATATAGATAGAATATTGGAGAAGACAACATATCAATACCATTGAAAAATGCAGGCCATGACCAAATCACGTAGAGAGAGAGTGGATGTCTTGAGAAGTGAGAGTGAAACGTGAGAAATGAGACTGAGAGAGTTCGTAGGAGGGTGGGATCGATGTATGTGGCCGGCAATTTATTTTATATATGGGGGCATGGACATCACTGCCGTTTTTTAAATAGAACCGACAGTGAAGGTGGATATCACTGCCGGTTTCTAAATAGAACCGACAGTGAAGGTGCATATATGTAAAGGATATATTTATTTAGATACTACAGTGGGAAAGTTTTAACAAGAACGATATATTTATTTAGATAGTAATGAAATACATCAAAAACTTATAAAAATTAGAAATAAGTTACATATACGATAACAAAGACCTTACACTAAAATTCCATATACGATAACAAAGACCTATTTGCGTACAGCTCAATGTTACCATCAATGTGTATCAACACATTATAATGTAACCACCTCAGTAGCATTCTTCTTGCACCAACTAGGGTTCAAACAATAGCACCGAGGTGGTCTATGAGCTATACTGGTTGGAGATGATAAGGTGGCATCGATGAATCTATGTCTCTGCTGTACATGGCCTTTTTCTCGGTATAGTCCAGAGCACACCAGATTCACCTTGGCATCGCACCGATGAACCAATGCCGCTCCGGGACAGGAAATTGCCCAGAGCACACTAGGTCTCTCTAGACATATAGTCCAGAGCGCACCACAACGGATGGCTCTATGAACCTCGTGACATCTCCAATCTTCGGTGTTGCTCTATCTTTAGTAGCATTCTTCTAGTACCTCATGTGTGCACCATTTTGGTGGACTACGATGCATAACGATATCTATGGTTTGTTGTGAGAGAAAAACATTATATCATTGCTGATAAGGCCTGGCTGAAACCAACATGCATGGAGATGCTAGCTCATGGCCGAGGGCCATTTTATAAGGTCTAGCAGTCGTGGTATATTTTTATTTCTACACTAAAGTTGTCGGGGTAGGTGGGAGCAGTGTTCCAACTGTTGTGGTCATGGGAGCACTATTGGCATGTGAGGAGCATCTACACATCACTATTGGTTTTAGTTTAAAAACCGACAGTGAATTGGCCTTCTGTGTCGGTTTGAGCAACCAACTGTGATAGAAGCTATCACTGCCGGTTTTAAAACCAAAACCGGCAGTGAAGGGCCCTGCCGCTATCATTTAGTAAAAAAATATAAAAAACACTGTCGATTTGGAGCCTGCCATCGCAGCCTTTTTGTAAAAAAATATAAAAAAGTTTGGCCCGCCTGAGATTCGAGCGCGGGTCGTGGGGTCGAGAGTGCGCGGCCTTAACCGCTGAGTTAGGATAGGGAGTTCAGTTAGAATGGTTTTATTTTTTTTTCTTTTATCCCATCGTAATACACTACTAAATAATAAATGCAAAATCAAAAAAGTTTGGCCCGCCTAGGATTCGAGCGTGGGTCTCAGGGTACAGAGTGCGCTGCCTTAACCGCTGAGCTAGGATAGGGAGTTCGCTTTGTTTTCTTTTCTTTCTTTATTTATTTATTAATAGAAATAATGCAGTTAGTTTATATTCTAAAATAACACAAAAATTTGTGTCTGGATTATTTAATTCTATGATAATTAATTAATGGTCTATAATTATCAAATAATAGTGTTTGTGAACATAATCTTAATATTTGATTACATAGTCAATAATTAAATTGTAGAGATGCGCACAAAATATAAATTAAATATTCAGTGCGAATTACTAATACAACGTCTACATAATGATTACATAGTTAACAATATCTAACTATCTTTAGGTGCATCAACAATGAGGGCCTCATTGTGATCAATTTGTACATAAGTAGGTTCGTCACCCTCTTGAAGGATAGGTAGGGGTACGTTCGCCCCGAATGGAGGCATTTCCTGATAGCCCCTATAGTCTTCTTCGTCCGTCACTCCATCAACACCGATAATCTTCCTTTTCCCTTCTAGGACTACTTTTAGCCTTCCTTTTGTCTTATTGTCCCTTGCATAGAAGACTTGCATAACATCTCTTGCAAGGACGAAGGGGTCATCTCTGTATGCGGTCTTAGTGAGATCAACGGTAGTGAACCCTTCACTGTCAGTGTTGATTTCCTCGAGCCAGACCCACTGGCAGTGAAAAAGAGCTGCCTTCAATGGACCATAGGCTAGCTCCCATATCTCCTCTGTGAAACCATAGTATGTCGCCTGCACGTTGCCGGTTTCGTCGTGAGCATCAAAACGAACACCACAATTTTGGTATGTGCTCTTTCCATCTTGCTTTTTTTGTGTAAAATGTGAATCCATTGATCTCATACCATTGGTACTTAAGATATATACTCAAAGGTCCCTTGGCTAAGGCATCGAATTGATTACCCAACATTATTCCAAGCAAGCGACATCGCAACTAGCTGACAAATTCCTCCTTATGTTTTTTATACAGCCAAGCCTGTTACTTGCTCAGATACAGAGTTTGCAGCGATTGCCTATGCTCATCAATGTATGGCATCGCACCCTCAGCTTGCTGGAGAACAGCGAACTATGCCTGTCTAAAAGAAATAAGGTCGTCTACTGTAACAGATTTCTCTCAGATCGTTCCTTTGCCACGTAGTCTTCCCTCGTAACGAGATTTTAGAACTCCGACCCTTTTGATATCCAGATAATATGTGCAGAACTCAATGGCCTTCTCCATTGACCATCCTTCAACCATACCCCCTTCTGGCCTGAATCTGTTCCTAACATACCACCTGAAAACTTTTATCAATCTTTTGAAAGGGAACATCTGATACAGGTACATTGGGCCAAGGGCTATAATTTGGTCAACAAGATGAATGAGCAAATGCAATGAAATATCAAAGTAAGTCGGCGAGAAATGCATCTCAAGCCTAACGAGAGTTTCGGCTATGTCCCACTACAGCTGCTCTAGCGTGGATACATCAATGACCTTTTTTGAGATCGCGTTGAAGAACGAGCAAAGCTTTATGATTGGGGCGCGGACCTTTGGGGGGAGGATACCACGTAGGGCAACAGAGAGCAGCTGAGTCATAATGACATGATAGTCATGGGCCTTCATAGGGCCATAGTTGAACTTGAGTTCTCTCATGTTCACTAGCCTCTTCGGGTTCGCACAGTAGCCCATCGGGACTTTGAGTTCATTGAAGAAAGAAATAAGCGCACGCTTTTGTTCCTTCTTCAGTGTCCATGACGCAACCGGAAGTTCAAACTGGCCATTCTCTAGCGCCACGGGATGCAGCTCCTTCCTGATTCCCAAGTGTTGCATGTCTAGGCGTGTGGCTAGTGAATCCTTCGATGTCCCCTCAGTGTCCATCAAGGTGTTTAGAGTGTTAGCGCACACATCTTTAGTGACGTGCATGGGATCAAGACAGTGGCATACACTCAGAAATGGCCAGTAAGGTGGTTTCTAGAAAACTAATTTTTTCTTCCAAATGCTCCCATCAGGCGCTGCTACTGCATTGTCCCCCTTTCCAAGGACAACCTCTAGTTTGTTGAGTTCTCGAAGTATCGCAAGCCCATCTCGATATTTTGGAGCTAAGCGTTTCTCAATAGTACCGTTGAAATCTTTTTTGTTCCCGTGGTAAGGGTGATCCTTAGGTAGGAACCTATGGTGTCCCATGTAAACTATCTTTGAGTTATTTGGTAGATTTACCGCATCGGTGTCGTCCAAGCACTCGACACATCCAGTATAGCCTTTTGTCTTCTCTCCGGACAATGAACCTTGACCTAGCAGGTCGATGATTGTAGCAATAAGTACTCCCTTGATCATGACATGTTCCTTTTTGTACTCATCCCAAATATCCGGCACACCCTTTTCAAACATCTCCACTAGTTCATCGATCACTGGTTTCAGAAACACATCGATGTCATTCCTAGGTTGTCTTGGCCCTTGGATCAGTAGTGGCATCTGGATGTACGACCGCTTCATACAGACCCAAGGTGGAAGGTTGTATATACAGAGCATCACTGGCCAGGTGCTATGATTGCTTCTAACCTGGTCAAAAGGATTCCTCCCATCTGTGCTCAAAGCAAACCAAAGGTGCCTTACCTCTCCACCGATGTCCTTATGGAACATAGTATTCACAGTCCTCCAGTCATGCCCATCGGTGGGGTGCTTCATCATTGTATCTTTCTTACGCTCTTCGCCATGCCAGCACAACAGCTTGGCTGACTTTGCACTTGCAAACAGCCTATGCACCAGGGGAGCTATAGGGAAATACCAAATGACCTTTATGGGACCTCCTCTGGTCTTCGTACCCTCATCTGACGGCCCTTCCTTGTACCGTGGAGCTTCACACTTGGGGCACTTGTCCAAGTCTTTGTATTTTTCTCCAAGGTACAATATGCAATCATTGGAACACGCATGGATTTTTTCAACATCGAGGCCGATGGGGCAGATCATTTGCTTGGCCAAGTATGTCTTTTCTAGCAACTCGTTTTTTTCTGGGAGCATTTTCCTTATTATACCTAACAACTGATCGAAGCCTTTATCACTCAATCCATTTGTCGATTTGAACTCTAACAGCATGATGTCGGCTTCTAGTTTGCTCATTGGACAATTCCTATACAATGGTGTTTTGCCATTTTGTCTCATTTTCTCTAGCTTTCTCAGCTGTCTTTCATTAAGACATCCGGTCTCTACATTACGTAGCAGCTGAGAAATGCCATCATTATCCTTGGTGTCGTTAGCTAGCGTATTCCTAAACACATTATTAACTGTGGCCATAGGTTCTGTGTTGACACCGGGTTCCTCGTCAGCATCGTGGATGGCTACATCAGGCATGTCCACATTATCATCGTTTTCCTACAGAACATTCACACCAACCTCGCCATGCATAGTCCATATCATATAGTTTGGCATGAACCCCCTAGTAATCAAGTGCGATCGTATAGACTCAATTTGAAGAAAGTTCCTATGATTCTTGCAATCTTTGCATGGGCAGAAGATAGGGTTCCCATTCCTAGCATGGGCTTTGGCATCGGTGATAAACTAGCTGACGACATGCATGTACCGCTTGTCCGTTCAGGACAGATGCATCCACTCTCGATCCATCTCTGCACAAAAAAATACTGAGACAGTAATTACAAAGAATTAATAAGAAATCGAGCTTCATGAACAACAATTGTAGCTCGAAAGTACCATTTTTGGAAAACATTATTGTACACTAATTATTGAAAGATTGAAATTGGTAGCCCCGGCCCTGTAAATTGAAAATCATAGTAAAAACAATTATTGCACAATATTGAAGAACAACTATTCTACTCTACTTCTAAGAACTAATTATAGCATCACATACTAACAATGATGATCTTGACCACCATGGAATAATTAGCTAGGAATTTAAATGTGTTCATAGACACCAACCTTTTGGATGATGGATTCACCACAATTTGAGTCTTGCACAAATGTCCAATTGGAAAAGTGCTCTCTAGAATGGAGAAAGAACTAGAATGAGAATCAAGCAATGTAGCCATCAAAACGAAGCTAATTAAGCAACAAAATCGAAGGAGTGGATGTTTGTTACTAACCTTAAAGCAAAAAGATCAAGCCATTCTTTAAAATCAAAGCTATAGCTTCATGGTGAAGAGCAGCCGCAACAATGGAGGGAAGGATCCAAACGCGCGCCTCTATTCTTGGGATGGAAGAGAGGAGGAAGGAGAGGACGGCTACAGCCTTTTTGTGTTTTAGGCTTATCACCGTTGGTTCTTGGCTAGAACCGACAGTGATAGAGCCAAATCACTATCGGCTCTTGGCTTAAACCGGTAGTGATGAGTTCCCGCCAAAACACTGCCGGTTGAAGCCACGAACCGGCAGTGATGGTCCTTCACTGCCGGTTTTAGCCTAGCACCAATCATTTTTTCATTTTCAAGCTCATAACCGGTAGTGAAGGCACATCACTGCCGGTTCTCACAAATCCGGCAGGGATGATGCCCGCAGTGATGTGCAAACCTGGCGTAGTGTCATAAGTTTTCGATTCCACAAAATTAAAAAATATTCATAACATTGGATAAAAATGACATATGGCTAGTACTCTATCGCATCTCAAGCACTGCAACATTGATATAAATTTGTTCCCCTCAAGGAAAATTTTCATCAACTACAGATTTTTAGATCTTCTCGAGTTACAAATTTTGTCTTCATCCAACTTTATTTGAAAACCTATGAATATATTTGTGTTGCTGCAATTTTTAGGGATTACTGACTTAGTAATTCGCCATTGAAAATCGATTTCTAAGGATGCATGAATAAGTAAACCATCTCTAGAAATCACATATTTTCATGGGCGGTTGACACAAGCAATCGTCCCTAAAATCATATTTTCTGGGGAGATTCTCTTAAGCTGGCCATCCCTGAAAATATATATTTAGGAATGACTTACTTAACATAATTTTTCTTGAAAATGCATTTCAATGGACAGTTTATAAGCTACAATGCTTCCAAAACTGGTTAGAGAATCTTTGCTAAGTAATCCACCATTTGAAAAATATGAGGCATCTGCAAAATCATTTGTATAGTAGTGGACAGCTTAGCTTAGCTTCCATATCCGATGCTGAGTTGTAAGTAGGGGTGGAACTAGATGTCTATTGTTGGGGAAGACGACCTTGCCAGTAGCTCCTACCCCGGCGTTCGACCTTTTGCTGGCCCGGCTAACAACCCTTGCGGCGGGTTATGACCCTCGCCGCGAAGGTCTCCATTCATCATATTGATCTTTGCTTTCAGGTATCGCGTGCGGAGCCTCGTAACCCGGGTAGAGTACCGTTGCAAGCAGGAAACTGGCTTACAGCGGATGACGGACCCTCGCCCGGGGAGCGTGGAAGTTCGGCACAGGCCATAGGGAGGGACTGGCTTGAAGATGGCGGTGTCCCCACCATGTCTTTTAGGGTTTTGGGGTGGTTCTGTTGTATTGCGGGTATCTTGTAAAGGTTGTCTCTAGCGTAATTCTGCCGAGGCCTCGGGGATGTCCTATAAATATCCGGGGCGCTCATGTAAGAAGGATGAGGATTTTCTAGTAAATTGAATAGGCAATTAATCCACATTTCTTTCTGTTCACGGGCATGATCAACCTTCGCTCCCGTGTGTATACTCGCGCTCCCGCTCATCTCCCTATGGGAAACCGTCGACCTCTCCCTGCGTGATTCTCAGTGAGGGCGAGAGGTCAGGAGTGACCCCACATCTATAAATTTTAAATATTTGAATTTATATTAGATAAAACTTGAAATACGGATATTTGTATTTGCATTTATTTCTAATATGTGGATACTAAATGGATGTATCCAAATCCGTTTTCCCATGTATTTCTCTATCCGTTTCAGGATCCAATTTTTAAAATATCTGAAAACTTCTGTACACATGAAGAATATACTAGTAGGTGAAAGTATCTAAAAGTTATTTAGGTGACTAGTTAGATTCAAATTGATTTACTATAGTAAAAGCCAACGATGTTGAAGCAGAAAAATACTGAGATTGATATTTGGAAAACTATTAAAGGCACAGGCCATAAAAAGCATCAAATGGAAAAGTCGAAGGCTGTTGCTGGGAAGCTTCCAGGTAAATGCCGAAAGCAAAAGAATACTAAGGGCCTGCTTGGTAGGGCTCATCCACGGCTCCAGCTCTGGCTCCGAAAACAAAAGAATACCAAATGTTTTGCGGTAGGAGCCGTTTTTTAGTGAAAAATAGAGGAGCCAGAGCCATTTTGGAGGGGCCACGTACTCCTGCGGAGAAGCCTCTCAGGGAGGAGCCCTGCCAAACACCCGCTAAATATGCTATTTGGCCTACTAATTCCAAACAATCCAATTCATGTCCTAGAAAGAAATTTTAGTAGCCAAAAGCGAGGACGGAATCATTCTCATTCATCATTGTCATTTTCTCAACATGTATCATATATGCCTATGCCATTTATATATGCCTTGTTTCAACATACCTTTATTTATCCACCATGGACTCTCATAATTCTTTGATGTCATCACTTCCTAGATCATTTTGTCCAGATTACATTACATATAGAGATAAGCCATCAGCTAGAAATAATGATCATTTTGACAAGAAAAATTCTATGGAGAAAAAAGAACCGCAAGGTGATTAGACAAGTCTATCATGTTAACAAGGATTGGAATTTTAGTAGAAATTCAAAACTGACACTATGTGAAGAAAAGATGGTAATTGAAGAGACATCGTCTAGATCTATTTATCAAATTGTCGCCAATGATGAGCATGTTTCAGAAAACATAGCATAACAAGAATCGAGTTTGTCTGGAGGGTGAGACAGAAGCGAAATCACCACAGCTAGCTACTAGAAACCAGCTTAGCCGATTCATCCATAAAACCTAAGAAGAATTCCAAACCTATGAGCTAGTAGAGGCCGATCCTGGAAGATTTTTTTTGCCAAGTACAAGAAGAAAGAGGTTACCTATACCAGGGGCAGAAAAGGCCATTCCAGCAACAAGAATTCAAAGCCATTGTGAAGACATCAAGAAAAACTAGGTCATAAATCACGAGGTAATTATATGCCTCTGCAGTTTATCCTATTTTTAGGCTGATCACGTACTCCATGGACTTGTGCATATCATTGAAATTACTCGCTTTGGGACTATAGTGGTATGCATACGCAACCATATTTCATTCAATATCTTATTGCATACTCAAACTATAAGTCGTCGCTAGGATTGATTATTGTTAACAACAATCAGGTCAAAAGCACATTTTCTGATAAAAGAAAGTGAGAAGGAAGCAATTAATGAAATCTAAAATATCTACAGCCGAGGTGTTGCACATCAGGTTTATCTCACACAGAAAAAAGTAAATTGGATCAGATCGAATGAATGCAAGGTTAAATTTGGGTCAAGTTAGCATGAACAAAAGTCAGGCAAGGTTAAATTTGGGCCACGTTAGGAAAAATGTGGGGTCAAAATCATTAGCTTGAGCATGATTAGATGGAAAGGCTATTGCTCGGGCTTTTTATGTTTTTCTACCATGGGTCATTTTTTTGGAGTTGGGTGGGATCATAGGTCGAAAATCATAATTCATAACCAGAACCCGATCTAATGCACTGAAGGTTTGTGTTGTTTTTTTCAGAGGTATCGCGTTGGGGGGCTCATGATCAGGTCAAGCAAGGCTTTGTCCATCTCGCAATTTATCCTAAACCAAATTACGAAAGCTCCCTGTTGTGGCCCTCTTAAGTTTGACTTATCAAATTAAACTACATCTTATATATATTTTTATTTTTCTTGTTGCAACATATGGGCAATCATCTAGTTTATATACAAATTAGGGGTTATTTTATGTATTTTTCATAACAATAGAGATGGACATTTTTTCAAAACAAAACATATCCAATGGCTATTGTTTTGCATGATGATTAGAGTTTACCAAATTAAAGTCAAGATATTTCTGATTATTGTGAGAATTTTTTAGAATTTTAATCTTTTTTCTCACGCATCTGGTGAGAATTAACGTTGAAGTTTCTAATTAGTAATAGTAAGTTTTGGGCGCAAGAAACATAATATTTTGAGCTAGAATGAATTTACTATAAATTTTCAGTGATTAAATTAAAGCCTTATATCTGGCAGCTCTGCCTCAGCCGTGGGCCACAATGGACCTCTACTGCTAGAGAGAGAGAATTTTTTTTTTGACGCACATGCCTGTCTAGGAAGTCCATTGGACAGGTACATTGTTTATTCATACATACATATATGCCATTTTAACTTACTTGTTGTTATCACGTACATAGTAGTTCACGTATACAGGTTTGTACTAATAGGTTATTGACAGACTGCGTGAATTATTATGACTAACAACAAACATGACATGGTACTGACGATGGTACTGACCGAATGCATTTTGTTATGCTCAAAACGAGCAGACTGCATGCATTGTTTTCACCGAGAAGAGCCAAGCTACTATACAAATGTCAGAGTGGATATATACACACATAAGCTTAGAGAACGTATCATCGCCATAGGCTACTTGTTGTTATCACATACATAGTAGTTCACGTATGCACGTTTGTACTAATAGGTTATTGACAGACTGCGTGAATTATTATGACTAACAACAAACATGACGATGGTATGACGATGGTACTGACCGAATGCATTTTGTTATGCTCAAAACGAGCAGACTTCATGCATTGTTTTCACCGAGAAGAGCGAAGCTACTATACAAATGTCAGAGTGGATATATACACACATAAGCTTAGAGCACGTATCATCGCCATAGGCTACTGCATTCTTCTTCTTCACCGGAGGTTGTCATGTATTTCTTTGTTAGTTATTGCTTTTAAAAAATTCACTTTTAACATTTTAGTAGACTGTTTGCGTTGCTGCTCGGATGGTATATGGTGCAATCGATTAAGACATCTGCTTAGTTTGAAAGTAGGATGTCTTTCGCAGTATGTCAAGTTTATTCTTGCCAAATTAAAGCATTAGGTCCAAACATCATGTTATGTTTCTATTGATTATGTCAATGTTGCTCGATTATTGATTCTTATTGGTATTATTACAGTTTCAAAAGAGAGAAAAGCTAAGGATAGTACGCGATCATGGCTGTTCCAGGGAAGGTAACATGGCCCGAACTGGTTGACGCGGAACTTCATGGGTCAATTCAAATTATAACTCAAGAGCGCCCAGATATAACATTTGTAGTGACACTTCTAGAGGGTGAGGATCCACCTTCACCCCGAAACGGAGTACGTGTTACTATCTACTTCGAGAAAGACGTAAACGATTATGAATGGATTATTGCTCCGGCTCCATTTATTACTGAATACAATGCCCCGGCTCTGGCTCCGAGTACTGGCTAGGTTACTTAGCAAAGGCGACCTTTATACTTTTTTATGCCTTGATATATGAAAGGCAAGCATCAAATTGAATAATGCGATCGAGTGAGAGATCTGAACTTGCTTTCATGGTTGATTTCAGATATGTACGTGTCTGTGATGAATCTACTGAGTCCTATCCTACTCAATATATGTAATAATAAACAATGAGATGTCTTGTGTTGATGAGTAACATATGTCCGGTGAAGTATTTACATATAGTCCTTTTGGGCATAATTATGTCATGGGAAATTGGCGAGCAATACCTGACACACTTGTGGATGGTTCCGAATACTGGCATTGAGCATTATTTCTGAGACACGAGTAATAAAAATGAACACCTTAGCATTATTTCCTCAAGTCCGGATCATGGATTAATGCCGCCTTAGCTTTTGATCCAATTTATACTGGCGGTTCATAGTCATGCAATACTATAGAACGAACAATCACCATTGGCCCATCGCTACAAGAATTTTAAAACTGACACTGATAGATGCATCATTCCCGGTTTGTAAGGAAAAAACCTATCACTGCCATATTTTCTTACCATCCACCAATGACGGACATTGTCATTGCCGGTTGGTAATACAACCCGCCAATGATACATCACTGCTGGGTTGTATTACCAACCAGCAATGATCCATAGCCCCTAGATCCAAAATCATTATTCATCCCGGTTAACTCCTCACTCACGTCGTCCAAAGTCAACCAGTTCACACCTTTCTTCCCCCCTCTCTCTTGGAGATATTCACTCTGCTCCTCCCAACTCCCCAGAACTTCTCCTCCTCCCCAGATCACCTCCCCATTCCTCCAACACACAACAGTAGCCCGACGCGGGCACTGCGTTGGTGTGGTCGGCAGGGACCAAAACACGGGTGCGCCCAAGCGGCCCGATGGAGCTCCACCCCAGCGCGAGCATGACTGAGCGGGAGTAGCATTGCGGGTAGGTAGGGTAAGCAGATGCTTCTTCCTCACATCTCATGGTGATCTCTGTTTTCTCACTCTTTCTTTTCCCGACAATCTCCCCGTCCTAGTGCTCTCTCTCCTCTCTCACACTCTGTCTCCTCAGATCTATCATGGGGGCGATGACCGGGTGCGCGGCCTCAGATTTGCATTGGAGATGCGGGGGATGGCCTTCGGCATGAGACCAAGCCCGGCCTGCCTGGCGACATCTCCACTCCATCCCCCTCCTCTCCTGTCCGTGTATGTTGTATGAACCAATTTGTGGTTGAGTTTATTTGTGATGTGTTGAATCCCTTATCCCTTGTCTGTATAAATCGATTTGTGGATAAGTTCATTTGTGATGTGTTGAATCCCTCCTCCTTTGTTTGTGATGTATAAATTGTTTCTTGGATCAACAGCTTGATGGAGCGGCCGGGTATCATCAGGCATGCATGGAGTTGGCTGTGGTAAAGAGCATGCTCCAGCGAGCATGCTGCTGGATTTCTTTTTTTTTTTTTTTTAAAGCCTATCACTACCGAGTGAAGTACCGGCACTGGTAGCTCTAGAGGCATCACTGCCATTTACCCACTGCCGGTTCCAAAGTCCATCAGTGTTTTCCTGTTCGGGCATAGTGATGGGACCACAAATTCATTTCTACTAGCGCCTATACATTATGAACCGTCAGCTAAAAGAATTGCATGCGTCAGCAAAAATCGATTTTGTACTAGTGTCACTGCCAGATGGTAAGCTTGACCGACAGTGATGTCCACTTCACTACTGCCGAATCCTACACCGGACCGGAGGGGATGGAGAGGACGTCATCATTGGAGCATACACCAGACTTGTGGTGATGATGTTCGTCACTGTCAGTATTGACAAACGCCGAAAAAACCCAAAGGACTGCTATATCTCTAGCCCAGCAGTCCTTTGGGTCTTTGGATTGCTTATATGTCCTGATTCAACACTATGCTATTGATTTTCCACTTGGGCTTGAACCACCAGAAGCACATATTCTATGTCTGATAGACAATGAAGTTGGATTCATTTGCTTTGCATTCACATACATCATTCGTTGTAACAATTGAAAACATACGTTTACTGGTATTCTGGATTATTATCTTGTTCTTGCGACTGATGAGATGCTTATATTTCAGATAGAAGTTTGGCTTCCACATTATTATTTATGGAACCATGGCATCTTGGCTTTGTATTTTCACTTTTTCAGTAATGCATGTTTTCTTAAAACAGAAGGTTACGTGTTGAAGTCTGTTGTTGAGAGCACCTACCTGACCAAAGCTAATAATTATGGAATACTGAAACGCAAAAGGTGTCGTTGAGAACCAACTACCAAGACCAAATTAACGGGGACAAAAAATACCAGCATCACAAAGGTGTCCTCATCATTAACCAACCATAAACAAATTCAGCTTAAACCATGCAAGGATAACACACATGTTCCATAAATAGGATCAGACCTGCAGAAATTGTATAATGACAGCTTCCCAAAACTCCTGAACTAGCTACCAAACACCACTGAAACCCTTGCAGCCTTGCTTTACTAAGCCCTTGCGCACCTTGATTTCAGCGAACTCACCAAGATCCACCTTCACCCTGGGCACGGTGACCTTGAGCACCCCATCATTCATCTCTGCAAGTGCCTAGTCCACCCCAAAGGCGTCCGCAGATAGGTCAGTTAGCAGCAAGGGGAATTGGGAAGCAGAGGAATCGGAGTTGGGGATTGGCAGCACAGCACGGGGGAGGAACCAGAGGAAGAGTGCTTAGCAAGAAGAACAATAGTGTTTACGATTTTGTTCGATCCCTCTTCCTGTCACATCGTTTCACATATGCTCAGTTCACCATCTCTCCCTCTCTACTTGTTGGACCAAACTAGGCCGAAGAATCGAGTGTTGGGCTTCCTGGGTCGACACACTCCTGGGCTCGACAACTCGGCCTGCTCCTCAGCTTCGTCCTCGGGTTGGCGCACTCCTAGGCTCGACAACCTGGCCTGTTCAGCGGCTTCTCCATCGGGCTGGCGCACTCCTGGGCTCGATGACCCGATGGGCTCTTCTTCACTGGTAGAGAACAGAGCTTTACTCCCGGTGGGGAACCCCCTCTAGTCCCGGTTCCCCACCCGGGAGCAAGCATCCGGGACTAAAGGGGGTCCTTTAGTCCCGGGTCAGGAACCGGGAGTAAAGGGGGACCTTTAGTCCCGGTGGGTAACACTAACCGGGACTAAAGGTGCCTCCTGACATGCCACGATGGCCGGCACCCTTTAGTCCCGGTTGGTAATACGAACCGGGACTAAAGGTTTTTTTTTTTTTTTTCTTTTCTTTTCATTTTTTTGTTTTCTTTTCAAAATAGGTTTTCGAAGTCGTATTGTACGCTGCTAATTATACATTTATACACGCGTATAGTATGTTTCGGTTCAAGTACAATGCACGTATTAAATCACACAATTCAATCATAGAAATATATATATATATATATGCATGCATGCATCATATATATATTTACATGCATGCATGCATATGTGTATTTTACATTATATTATTTCATGTGCATATATTACAAAAGATTGCATTACCGTTGTTGTGATATAACAAGTTTCCTCTCATCCTCTAGCTTGGCTTCCATAGCAATGTTGGGTCGAAGTAGAACTCGCCCTTGGAATCGATGACCTGCTCATTAAAAAATCCGGCTATAGACTCTTGAATTGCTTTGATTTGGTCTTGCCGTATGACCTTTTCCTCCAACCATCGAGCCTATAGGTTTGAATTAAAGGAAAATAAATTAATATATGTACATACATATATATATATAAAGACATAGTAACACAATCAATAATAATAATTAAATGAATATATAGTGTATTTTTAACGTACTTTGAGTCTCTCTGTAGGAGTTCTTTGGGAGACCACCTTGATAAACTTGCAAACATAGTAACCACAGTAGTTGTTCCCCTGTTCCTGCCTCAGACACCACTTTACGAGAAAAAGATTTGTCATCCAATCTGGTGATCCGGTAAAAGCTATATGTTTAATTAATAAAGATGATGTGATTTAGGGGACTTACTTTCAAAGGGATTACATTCAGTGGCGCTTTGCATTTTCCCATGTGTTGCTTCTCAATAAAGGTTTTCCAAACACTGCCCAATAAAAAATTTGTCACGTCATCAGATATAGTTAATCATCATGTTTGTGTGTATATATAGTTGCTAGAGATACCGAAATTACCTCTGGATAATATCTATCATATCTTGGTAGTCTTTTTGTGGTTTTCTCATCGAGTCATAGATTATCAAGTGACTTTTCACCGGATCGATGTCCATCAATATCCAGTGATTGTTGCATGTGTTTATAGGATATAACGCATAACACTCATTAATTAACTAGAATCAACATATGAGCCATTAAGGATGATCGACATTATTAACACTCACTTGAAGTCATAGGGAAAGAGTATATCCTTCTTGTGGCGTTGGTTCACTAAGAAGTTCATGAGGTTACTCTCTGACTCAGACTTCCAATTAGTCTTTGGAGTAACTCGGTCTTTGAATACTATATGGGGATCAACAAAACCAATTTCATTGCAGCCTTCCTTTCTGAGCTCTGTCATTGTAAATCTGCATATATATAGTACTTGTTAGGATAATTTATATGCATATACACACATATGATGAGTTTAATAATAGATCGAAAAAATTATTACTTACAGGCAATAGTAGCTAATGATAACTTTGTCCAGAGAGGTCAGGTGGCATAGTTGATGAAATTCTGCAAAGTCAACATACATAACATCATCGCCACGGAACCAATGTTCGTTTCTAATTCTGACACCAACACAGAAGTCTCCACCGGTAGACGCCTACATGTACCACTTGTTTAGCAGGTACATTTGCATCCCCAGATCAGATAAGGCTTGAGGGTTGTATAGACTCTGGCCTAGTACAAAATTTTTCTTCCAAATATCAACCTCCGCCGCACTCTCAATGTTTCCATCACCAAACATCTGGTAAAGGTCGAGACCAGTCTCATCAATAAATTCACCAAGGTGATCCAAATCGACATCCAGAGGTATGTTTGCCTGATGCATTAATCCTAAATTTGAACCATATTCATTACCAACAACTAGCGGGGGGACTGATTGGTGCGATTGTTGTCTGAGTTGTGCAACTCCTTTCCCTGCCCGCTTCTTTTTCTGTGCCGCCTCAATTGACTTGGTGAGAGTGCGGTCATAGTCCGTTAACGTTGATTTGGATGGCTTACGAGATTCCCACTGTTGTTGTTGGTAAGAAGCCACCTTTTTTCTTAGAATATCTGGAGCTACGAAGAAGTACGGTTTCTTCGCGTTTCTCCTTGCTTCTTGATTCTTTTTATGTTTGTCATAGAATCTGGATATATCTTTTTTATATGCATCAGTTCCTTCTTCCTTCTCTTCAGATATTATTTTGGGAATAGCCCTTGGTTTCACGGTGGCTTTCTTTGCCAGCGGGGACTGGTTCTTCGTTTGCGGGGCTGGCTTCTTGCTAGTACTTGGCTTCTTGGTAGACGGGGGCGGGGGAGGCGTTGGAGACCTCCTTGGAGGTGGTGGCAGCGGCGTTGGAGACCTCCTTGGAGGTGGCGGCTGCGGCGTTGGAGACCTCCTTGGAGATGGTGTGGATGCAGCCTCGCCTTCCAACACATTGTCATCGTACAAAGCACTATGATGATCTAGCGATTGAACAATTGGATTTAGGTTGGGGGAGGATCTGCTACAAAAAAAGGAATGACATATTATTATGAGCAGATTGTTAATTATTTAAGCCAATATAAATTAATGATGTAGTGTTTTCATCCGCACCTATGGTGAGGTAGTTCAGGAGGAGGTGGAGGCGACATCCCGGGAATGATGATGTAGCGCTTGCGCCATAGAATGAATGTCTTCTCTGCTTCTCCGAGAGTCTTCTCACCATCACCTCTAGGAATGTCAAGAGGCAAATCACTAAAACCTTTTCAGCTTTATCTACCGAGATGGTAGCATATCCTTCTTGGATTATATTCCCATGAATCCTTGGTGTCTTGGTTCGGTCGATAGGATTAACAAGACCGATAGCCACCTTGATTGTGGAATTTCCCTTCGGAATGTGTAGCTCATATGATGTACAAGGTTCAGTGACGTCATCCACAGGGAAGCGCAGTCCTATGTCCCCTTGATTTGGTATCTCTGTGGAAGTGTAGCTGCTTTTCAACTGAACAGATTGGCTAATATTGATTCCTGGCTCTGATGTCTGCTTGCTTGCACTCACTGCTATTTGCACTTGCCTTCTGATTTCCTCCTACATTCTCGCTTCAAGGTTTTTTCCTGCTCCTGTGCTTCACGCACCGCTTCCTCTAACCTCTGAAGCCGCTGTGCCTCTTCTTCCTTCTTTCTCTGACGGCTTCTATAGAAAGGTCTGTCCTAAGGGAATCCATGCTCCCATGAGACACTTCCTTTGCCTCTAGTTCGGCCACCGTGTTCAATAGTCCCGATGGCGTATGTCAGTTCATCCTTCTCTCTGTTGGGCCTGAACGCACCACTAGCAGTAGCTCTCTGAGCATAAAACAATCTTTCTACTGCTTCTTGCAGTCTTGCGCCATAAACGCACTTCCCTATCTCCTGGTCCAGTGTTCCTCCATGAGCAAAAAACCAATTCTTTGCATGCTCTCCCCACTCGAGTGATTCTGGTGTGATACCCTTGGCAAGAAGGTCTGCTTCCATTTTGTTCCACTTCTTAATGGCAGTCGGGTAGCCACCTGATCCCAAGTTATGGTGGTATGTCTTCTGTTAGGCATTACGTTGGTTCTTTATCACCCGACTCACACCCTCTTCGACGTCTTGTACTGTACAAACTCATCCCAATAGGGCCTTTGCTTTGAGATCGGGCCTAGGACAGTAAAATCTGGTGCTATGTTCTTGACATACGTCGTGTATAGGTGTTTCTTCCAAGTCTGAAACTAGGTGGCCATCTTCTTCATTGCCCAATCCCTAACTCGCTCCTTCAATTCATCACCATCTATTATATCATCATAACCATCTATTTGGAGCGTGAAATGTTCCAAGACATCATCCCAAATTTACGTCTTGTCACGATCGGAGACAAAACTAATATGAGGAGCATTGGTCTTCTTCTTCCATTCGCGAGTACTGATCGGGAGCCGGTCCCGTACAAGGTAACCACAGTGGTGCACGAATTTCATTTTATTTGGCCCTCCCAGTTCGCCTATATCCACATTGAACTCCGAGATGATGAAGCGGCCCTCTAATGGCTTTTTGGGACCTCGAACATTTTTACTCTTCGTTGTAGTTGTTGATGTCGGTCCAGAGGGCTACAAAACATAAACATTATTTTTAATGTCATGAGCACACATAAGACATATGATAATATATATAGCTAATAATAAAAAATATATACTTGGCCAATATGTTGTTGCTCATTTTGTTCAAGAGCTAAGTACTGACTCCCGTCATCTGCATCCTCTTGCATGTTATTTTTAGCACCATCATCGTCGGCAACTTGAGTGCTAGTGTTGATCAAATTCATCATCAACTCCTCTTCATCCATGTTTCTCAGGTCGGCCATCTAGCTTCAAAAAACAAAACCAATATATAGTACGTCAAATCTTTGCTTACATGCGTAAAATCTACGAACAATATGCATTATTAAATCTTGCCCCTCGGTCACGGACGCAATTCGCCACACTAGGGCGAACTACGTCGGTACTAGGGCAAATTAGGGCTATACATAAATGGTCGAGGGCGAATTACGTCGGTGACTAGGGTGAACCACGTCGGTGACATCAACAACGTGGTTCGCCCTAGTCACCGACGCAATTCGCCCTGGTGTGATTGTTTAGCGTTAACGATAACGATAATACGAATGTTGATCGACTAGGCCGCGAGAGAGGGTGGTGTGACAAGAGTGGCGGTGCTCCACTCCACCGTATATATGTTTGTACACATGGGTGAACGAGGGCGGCGGTGCTCCGCCGTATACATAGAAATGCATGGGCGAACGAGGGCGACGGTGCTCCGCGACGTATATATACATTCATATGAATACAAATGACGTATATATACGTGTCGGCGCGGTGGCCGGTGTGCTGACGACGATGACGTGAGGTGGGCCGGTGTGCTGACGACGACGACGTGAGGCGGGCCAGGGTGGTGTCGGTGCGTGATGTTGTGATCCTATGTACCATGTGAACCATGTAGTCATTCATCATATATCTTAAACTAAACATAGTCACTTTATTAACTACAATATATCTTATGCCGACACGTAATACGAATGTAGATTGACTAGGCCACGAGAGAGGGCGGTGTGACGAGAGTGGCGGTGCTCCACTCTGCCGTATATATGTTTGTACACATGGGTGAACGAGGGCGGCGGTGCTCTGCCGTATACATAGAAACGCATAGGCGAACGAGGGTGGCGGTGCTCCGCGACGTATATATACATGCATATGAATACAAATGACGTATATATACGTGTCGGCATGGTGGCCGGTGTGCTGACGACGACGACGTGAGGTGGGCCGGTGTGCTGACGACGACGAGACTCTCTTGTGCATCCTCGCCACACGCGTTGCGCGCTCGCCGATGACACTTTTGTGCATCCTCTCTATGGCTATGGCAAGATGGAGTTCCACTTGCTCCTCAAACCCCTATACCCTGTCCAGGGCCGGTTGTGGCGAGCCCACGCTTGGTCCACGACGGCCGAGCCTTAGAGCTCCGCTGGAAGGCATCGCAAGATTCACCAGTGACTTCTGGAGACAACAATTAAGGGCCACTGGAGTAGGTTCGGGCGTACAGGTATCGTACAGCCACTTGGATGGCACGGCTGTTGACTTGCACGTGGCGTGCTTCAAGGAAATGATTCGCGCGCCGTAGCTTCAAGAGGCCACCTACCGTTACCAGGATGTGGGTGACGGCTCCTAGGCGAGAGACCCTTATATCTATGGCATGGTTGAGTACATGCTCCCTAGCTACCAACATAAGGCTTGAAAGGTACGGTAAGATTGCTCTCGTCGTTGCTAGCATTGTCTTCTCACTGGTTTTAGGAACCTGGCCAGTGGCCATGATAGCCGTGCGCCATTGCCACGAAAGCCGAGAGACGAACTCACCTCAGGCAGGCGCAGTGGAGGGCCACGGGCGTGAGCGGTGGAGGGCCGCACGAGGTCATCGGCACGAGGTCGTCGGCGGTGGAGGGCCACACGAGGCGAGGCGCGGGCTCACGGAAGACAAATCAGCGACGGCGCGAGGAAGAAGAGAGAAAGGGCGGCGGTGTTCGACGAGGAAGAAGAGGAGGGGATCGATCTGCGCCAGGCACTGGCGGTTATATACCAGGTTGGTAACACGCACCGAGAGTAAAGGGTTTTTTTGGCGGGCCACGAAACTGTAGCCCACCTTTACTCCCGGGTGGGCTTCCCACCCGGGAGTAAAGGTGGCCTGCAGTTTCGTTTCTCGCCTGTTTTGAGCAAATTTTTTAATAGAAATATGGATTTTCTTGTTAAATACATAGTAAATTAAATAAAAGGCATAAAATTATTTTGTTAAAAATATGGATTTTCTTTTTCTTTATTGCACATAGGAAAAATGTATAACCTAACTTTTTTTATTTTTTGTTATAATTATAAAACATAATGTAACTAATATTTATTATTTCGTTAATGCAAAAATGTAGTGTTTAATTAAAATTATTAAAACTATTGGTTTTGGATAGGAAATTTGTTTTCACATCATTTTAACGTTAATATTTTAATTTTTCATCACTCAATATCCTAATTTAACTTTTCAAGAGAGAAATCCCACCAAATCAAACATTGATTTAATTTGAAACACGACATAATAAACATCTGAATTCACAATTATTACATAATATCTCAAACACACACTACATTAAATCACTATATCATCAAGTGGGCACAACAGTGAACTTCTTCTTTATGTATGTCCCTTGGTTATGATCGCGTCGTAACCATGGAGTGTCCTCATCATTTACCAAGATGCTAGGGTCTTTGTTCACTTTGAAGGGCGGAATTCGGTCATACTTTTCATAATCTTCTGACATGTCCGACTTGTCCTCAATTCCCACGATGACTCTTTTCCCTGAAAGAACTATGTGGTGCTTTGGCTCTTTGGTTGAGTCATTATCGTTTTTCCCTCTTTTTGGTTTGGTAGACATATCATTGACATAGAACACCTGATTCACATCCTTGGCAAGGACGAATGGTTCATCTTTGTACCCAATATTACTAAGGTCTACTATTGTCATTCCATACTCGTTGTCTACTGTTACCCCGCCTCTGGTCACCTTGACCCATTGGCACTTGAACGATGGGACCTTCAAAGTAGGTGCATATTCTAGTTCCCATATTTCATCTATGCGGCCATAATATGTCTGCTTATTCCCATTCGGGTCTATGGCATCTATGCGGACACCACTATTTTGATTGGTACTCCTTTTATCTTGGGCTGCTATGTAGAATATGTTTCCATTTATCTCGTACCCTTTGTATGTTACGATATGCCATGATGGTTGCATAGCCAATAAATATAGTTGCTCATGGATGCTCTCATCACCTTGACATTTTTTTCGCAACCAACCATCGAAAGTTTCCATATTCTTACGCGTAATCCAAGCTTCAGTCTTCCCTGGAAACTCAGATCGTAAGAGATCCTTGTGTGTTTCAATATACGGATCTACCAAAGAGGAGTTCTGTAGAACTATGTAGTGCGCTTTATTGAAATAATCATCCTCCGTACCAATATATGTTTTCCTCCCTAGTGTCCCCTTTCCGCTTAGTCTCCCCTCATGTCTCGATTTAGGAACACCAATCGAGTCAAGGTCGGGAATAAAGTCAACACAAAACTCAATGACCTCTTCTGTTCCATAGCCCTTGGTGATGCTTCCTTCTGGGCGAGCACGGTTGTGAACATATTTCTTCAGGACTCCCATGAATCTCTCTAAGGGGAACATGTTGTGTAGGAACACAGGACCGAGAATGAAAATCTCCTTGACTAGGTGAACTAGGAGGTGTGTCATGATATCAAAGAAGGAAGGAGGGAACACCAACTCAAAGCTGATGAGACATTGAACCATATCATTCTGTAGTTTAGCTAGATCAGTTAGATCAATTGCCTTCTGAGAAATTGTATTGAGGAATGCACATAGCTTCACGGTGGCTAGACATACATTTGGAGGTAGAATTCCTCTTAATGCAACTAGAAGTAATTGCGTCATGAGAACGTGACAGTCATGGGACTTTAAGTTACATAATTTCTTCTCTAGCACATTTATAATACCCTTTATATTCAAGGAGAATCCAGATGGTACCTTGATGTTGTTTAAGCATTCAAACATGATTTCCTTCTCCTCTTTGCTTAGAGTGTAGCTGGCAGGACGTAAGTAATGGCGTCCATTATCTGTCTTCTCTGGATGTAGGTTGTCTCTTTCTGTCAAACAACGCAGGTCCTGTCGTGCTTCAAATGTGTCCTTAGGCTTTCCATACACACCCATGAAGCCTAGCAGGTTCACACAAAGATTCTTTGTCAGGTGCATCACGTCAATCGAGCTGTGGACCTCTAGGACTTGCCAATAGGGTAGGTCCCAAAATATGGACTTCTTCTTCCACATGGGTGCGTGACCGTTAGCATCGTTCGGAACAGGTTGGCTGCCATGTCCTTTTCCAAAGACGACTTTCACATCATTGACCATATCGAGTACATCCTCACCGGTTCGGTTGCAAGGCTTGGTCAGGTGGTCTGCCTTCCCTTTAAAATGCTTGCCTTTCTTTCTTATGGGGTGATTTGCAGGAAGAAATCGACGATGGCCAAGGTATATGACCTTTCGACATTTTTTCAAGAATACACCTCTAATATCACCGAAGTAGTGTGTGCATGCATTATATCCCTTGTTTGACTGTCCTGAAAGATTACATAGAGCAGGCCAATCATTGATTGTTATGAACAACAATGCTCGTAGATCAAAGTGTTCCTGTTTGTACTCATCCCACACACGTACACCTTCTTTATTCCACAAAATGAGAAGTTTGTCAATAAGTGGTCTCAGGTACACATTGATGTCATTGCTAGGTTGCTTCGGGCCTTGGATGAGCACAGGCATCATAATGAACTTTCGCTTCATGCATAACCAAGGAGGAAGGTTGTAGATACTTAGAGTAACAGGCCAAGTGCTATGACTACTGTTCTACTCTCCAAAAGGATTGATACCATCTGTACTTAAAGCAAACCTTAAGTTTCTTGCGTCATTTGCAAACTCCGGGAATTCTCTGTCGATTGCTCTCCACTGGGACCCATCAGCAGGGTGTCTCAACATATTGTCTACCTTACGGTCTTCTTTGTGCCATCGCAACAATTTTGCATATTCTTTGTTTCTGAACAGACATTTCAAGCGTGGTATTATAGAAGCATACCACATAACCTTGGCAGGGATTTTCTTCTACGGACATTCGCCCTCAACATCACCAGGGTCATCTCGCCTGATCTTATACCATGATGCATGGCATATCGGGCATGCATCCAATTTCTCGTACTCTTTGCCATGGTGCAGATGCAGATCATTAGGACATGCATGTATCTTCTCGATTTCTAGCCCCATAGGATGTATAACTTGTTTTGCTTCATAGGTAGTGGCGGGCAATTCATTGTCCTTCTAAGCATCTTCTTTTGGATTTTAGTAACTCTCCAAATCCCTTGTCGATACACCATTCTTTGCCTTCCATTGCAGCAATTCTAGTGTGGTTCCTAACTTTTTCTGCCCTACATCACAAGTTGGGTACAACAATTTGTTGTGATCTTCTAGCATCCGCTCGAACTTGATCTTCTCCTTTTCACTTTCACATTCTCTTTTTAAAGTGCGTCACGAATGACCTGACAAAGATCATCAATGAGCTCATCTTCTCGTGGCTATCTCTTCTTCACTTCTCCCATTATAGTATCATTGAAGCACGCACCATCGGGAATAATATCATTGTCGTCCCATTGTTCTTCTTCACCTTATTCCATTACAACACCGGTTTCTCCATGCTTCGTCCAACAAATATAGTTTGGCATGAAACCCGACTTGAACAAGTGTGAATGAAGAGTCATTGAGCAAGGATATTCCACCGTATTCTTACATATGGCACATGGGCAGCACATGAAACCGTCGCGTTTGTTTGCCTCGGCCGCACGTAACAAAGAATGCACGCCGTCAATGAACTCTTGGGAGCGGCGATCAGCATTGTACATCCAATGTTGGCTCATCTGCATTACATGACATAAATACCATATTAAAATCTAGATCATACTTAATTATTTATACAACATGTGTGCCACCACAAAAGGTACAAATTTATGAAAGCATCGCTACAATGTAGACAATCCCAACTACCACTAAAAGAACTAAAGCTAAAATACATTTCAGGAGCACAAGGATTTCACGACCAATCTCAATTAAAATAGACAGATCCCTCGATTGTGCAACATCTTTGGGCTTCTTCGGCTGGATCACTGCCTCATTAGCCGCCGTATCTGCCTATTGTGCAAGATATTTTTGCATGAGTTCAACATACTCTTCCTCCCAGTAGAAGCCTGAACATCGTCCACTGCCATCCCACAGAAATTAAAACAAAAAATTAGAACTTTAATCACAACCATCATGAAAATAGGTATAAAGTAACCATAATCATTAAATATGATAAAATAACTCACATTGCGATCCGGACTCTTGTAGAATATACAATCCTTGTTGGGACCCTCTTTCTTCACTCGGTACTCCATCACAATCTTCGTCTCATCACGACACTTGCCGCATGGAATGAGAGGGAGGCCCGTCCTAAGTCGCTTTGGAAACCCATGAGACGCCGAGGACCCGGAAACAGTTGCCATCTACTCTCTATACTCATTTTTTAATACACTATAAATTTCTTATTTTATAAACAAATAAAATTAAGAAACTATAAAATTATCTATATCTCTAAACAATGATATTTTTAATGGTCATTGTGTTCTCGTCTTTTACTGTGGCAGGTAAGTAATTCACATGATATTTCCGCAAATTAACAGAAGAATGGGAGTGTACACACATAACAATCGATTATCGTTTATATTTATATATATACTACGTTTGGGTACGGTGATTGACAGACTACTGCGACGATATCGGGACGTGTGAATAAATAACCATCAGTACTAGTTGACCTTGCTTACGTGATCATCTCGGCGAGCATTTCTCCACCGGACGGCACCGTACTTGTCCACGGAAGAGCTCCGATTCTACGAGGAAGGGAACACGGTCTTCCATGACCGTTGCCGCTCTCCCTCGTAGAATCAAAGCTCCTCCTTGACGTCCGTTACCGCTCGATAGAGAACATGCTCGCCGAAATGAACACGGTCCGCTAGTTCAACTAGCTACTTTAACCTTCCTTCATGTAAATATGCAAGCTTGAAGTGATTTTGAGCTCAAATTGCTTACAAATGAAAAAAACCACAATAAAGAACCATATATATAGTGAACAAAATGGGATAAGACAATGATGAAACATGAGAGTATGAAGTTGGTAACCTTTAGAACCGAAGAATCGATGGAGGAATCGAAGAAATCGATGGAGGAATCGAAGAATGGATGGAGAAAGAGCAAGAACACTGCTTAAATTTGAACTTAAGCTCTCGGGCGGGCTCGGGGAGGAAGAAGACGGCCAGCAGGATTTATAGCTCAAAAACATGTTTTAATAAATAACCATCCGTACTAGTTGACCTTGCTTACGTGATCATCTCGGCGAGCATTTCTCCATCGGACGGCACCGTACTTGTTCAAGGAAGAGTTCCAATTCTACGAGGAAGGGAACACGGTCTTCCACGACCGTTGCCGCTCTCCCTCGTAGAATCAAAGCTCCTCCTTGATGTCCGTTACCGCTTGGCAGAGAACATGCTCGCTGAGCTGAACACGGTCCGCAAGTTCAACTAGTACGGATTTTCTATAATTTTCTAACTATTTTCTAAGTTTTTCATTTCATAAAAAGTTAAAATAAAATGTTTAGTCATGGAGTCCATAGAAATGACCATATTTTGACCTAGCAACGCATTGTCAATTGTCATTGCGTTGCATTGCACCCCGGACCGGACTCCGGACAATAAAATACTATGGTCGATCGATGCCGTTCTTTGTCGTACAGTCACACGGCGACGGCCGACGGACCCGTTCAACCACCAAATCTGTCAGGCCCGGCTGTTCGGGCGTATCGTCAAAAGAGAACGGATTTGCTTTCTATTGCACGGCCTTGCATTGCATCTGTCATACCAGTCGGAGGCACCTGTCCCTATACTCATTTTTTAATACACTATAAATTTCTCATTTTATAAACAAATAAAATTAAAAAACTCTAAAAATCTCTATATCTCTAAACAATGAAGTGTGCTATGCATGCTACAAATGAACGGTGAATACTAGTTTTTAATAGCTACTTTAACCTTCCTTCATGTAAATATGCAAGCTTGAAGTGATTTTGAGCTCAAATTGCTTACAAATGAAAAAAAACCACAATAAAGAACCATATATATATATTGAACAAAATGAGATAAGACAATGGTGAAAAATGAGAGTATGAGATTGGTAACCTTTACAACTGAAGAATCGACGGAGGAATCAAATAATGGATGGAGGAACAATGGAGGGAGGAAGAACACTAGTGCAGTGAGCTTCAAAATGTGCTGAGCTCGGGCTCGGGGAGGAAGAAGGAGACGGCCGATATATAAAGGGGGGGACCTTTAGTCCCGGTTGGTGGCTCCAACCGGGACTAAAGGTCCCTCCCAACGGCTCCTGCGGTGGCAGAGACCTTTAGTCCCGGTTGGAGCCACCAACCGGGAGTAAAAGTCTACCTTTAGTCCCGGTTGGTGGTTCCAACCGGGACTAAAGGTCCCTGCCACCTCTGTCTGGTGCAGTAGCCGTTGGGAGGGACCTTTAGTCCCGGTTGGAGCCACCAACTGGGACTAAAGGTATCTATAGTCCCGGGCGCAAAAAATACTGGGACTAGAGCCCATTTTGACCGAGGATCAAAGGTCTGTTCTCTACTAGTGCTTGCTGCTTCTGGCTGTCTTGGTTAGCGATGGTGCTAACATTCCCCCCCATCTTGCGAAGCGGCATGTCTCCATGCTGGTGCCCTTGGGAACTACTCACCAAGATGATCTGCAGATTCCCAGGGTGCCAACGAAGCTGGCATATGCGACCACTTGACGTATACTTGCTCAATTGGGTGATCACCAGAGGTCCACCGTCGCTGCAGAATACGTTCTGGAACCTGATACATGACAAGGTCAGAAGAGGGAACTGAAGCCACCTGGTTGTTGCCTGGGTTGCTCTTAAGCTGAGAGACATGGAAGGTCGGATGAATGGCTGCTGACGGCGGCATGTCCATCTTGTACGCCGCGCCCCCGAGTTTCTCCAGAACACGGAAAGGGCCGAAGAACTTAAATGAAAGCTTATGGTTGGCACGGCAAGCCACTGATGATTGCACATATGGTTGGAGCTTGAGATATACTTGATCACCAGCCTTGAAAGAGTGCTCGGACCGGTGCTTGTTGGGTTGACGGACATCCGATCTTTAGCACGTTGCAAATGAAGGTGAACCAGGCTTTGCATTAATTCACGTTCTTCCAACCACTGCTGCAGGTCCGGCACAGGAGCAGCCGCCGATACATCCAAGCCCAAAAGTCTTGGAGGATAACCGTAAAGAACTTCAAATGGAGTACGGCCCAGAGCAGAATGCGTGCTTGTATTGTACCAGAATTCTGCCAACGAATGCCAATGACTCCAGCGGCTAGGACAAGCATGCACGAAACAGCGCAAAAATGTCTCGAGGCATTGATTGATGCGCTCAGCTTGCCCATCCGTCTGTGGGTGATAAGAAGAGCTCATCCTCAATTGAACACCTGCCAACTGAAACAGCAGCTGCCAAAGTCGACTGGTGAAGATCCGGTCACGATCAGAGATGATTGATTGAGGAAGGCCACGCAGATGGTAAATGTTGTCAATGAACAACCTTGCCAATAAAGCTGCTGAGAAAGGATGGCGTAGAGGCAAGTAATGAGCGTAGTTAGAATACTTATCCACCACCTCGAAAATAGCATTAGAACCGCCTGACAAGGGAAGGCCTTCAACAACGTCCAGCGAGATGATTTCCCAAGAAGAACGAGGCACCGGAAGCGGTTGAAGGAGCCCCGGGGATTTGGCTCGGTCAGGTTTGGCCTGAATACAGACTGTGCAATCCTTGACAAAGTTGAGGATGGTTCAAGCCATACCAGGCCAGTAGAATAAGCTGCGAACTTTCTGCAGAGTCGCTGGTGCGCCGGAATGACCTCCGACTGGGCTATCATGCAAGGCAGACATAATTTGCTTCTGTAGGGCCCTGTTGGAGCCAATCCAAATTCTGTTCTTGTAGCGGATAATACCTTGCTGTAGAGAAAAGAGTGGGCGAGCAGAACTGTCCAGAGCCAGACGAGAGAGCAAGTCTGAAGCCTCAGGATCTGACGGGTACCAGTCTTGTAGAGCTGAGAGCCAATCATGAGAAGGCGAAGACAGCGCCATAAATGTTTCCTGGTGTTGACGACGGGAAAGAGCGTCAGCAACGCCGTTGTCCACTCCACGGCGGTAGACGACTCTATACCGAAGGTCGAGAGGTTTGTAAAAGACCTTCTGCTGCCAAGGTATATGCAGTCGCTGTTCATTGAGATGAACCAAGCTCTTTTGATCAGTATGGATTATGAACTCGCTCTGCATCAGATAATGACGCCAAGTATCAACATCCAATAAGATAGCCAAGCATTCCTTTTCATAGGTCGATAACGACTGGTTGCGAGGGCTGAGTGGTTTACTGATGAACGCAGAAGGGTGACCGTTTTGTTAAAGTACGACACCCACACCGGATCCAGATGCATCCGTTTCCACATGGAAGGGTACTGAGAAGTCCGGAAGAGCTAGCACCGGGGCTGATGAAAAGGCTGCTTTCAATGTGTCAAAAGCCGACTGGTGAATAGATGTCCAAATGAACAAGGAGTCTTTCTTGAGTAAATCTGTCACGATGCCAAAGTGCTGGACGAACTTTTGGTAATAACCCGCAAGGCCCAAGAATCCCCACAGAGCGTGAACAGTAGCTGGAACTGGCCATTCTGTGATTGCGCGGACCATAGCTGGATCTGTTGCAACTCTGGCTGCACTAATAATATGCCCCAAGTAGGAGATCGAGCACTGCGCAAATGTGCATTTTGACAATTTCATCTTCCACTGATCTGCTGCTAGCCAAGAATAAACCAATGCCAAATGTTCCAAATGATCCTCAAATATGCGGCTATAAACCAGAATGTCATCGAAAAATACAATGACAAATCGTCGGAGACCAGGCGCCAGTGTAGTATTCATTGCCCCTTGAAATGTTCCTGGAGCGCCGGTTAAACCGAAGGCCATAACACTGAACTCATATTGCCCCAAGTGTGTTTGAAACGCCGTCTTAAAGGACTCGCCAGGCTGCATGAGGATATGATGAAAGCCTGCCCGGAGATCCAGCTTAGAAAACCAACTAGAGTGTGATAACTCATCCATTAACTGAATGAAAACTGGCACAGGAAATTTGGACTTGGCCGTCAATGCGTTGAGTTGCTTGAAATCGACGCAGAAACGATAAGAGCCATCTTTCTTCTTTACCAACAAAACTGGTGACGAAAAGGCACTGGAGCTCGGCTGAATAATCCCCTAATCCAGCATCTCCTTTACTTGACGTTCGATTTTATCTTTCAAGGTAGGAGGATTGCGGTAAGGCCTGACAAACACTGGTTGAGCCCCGGGCAGCAAGGGTATAGTGTGATTGCAACTCGATGATGGAGGCAAAGATGACGGGGGCTCAAATAGGGTAGCAAAGGAATCAACCAAATGCTCAATTTGTTGGGGCAAGGGCTCAGCTGATTCTGAAGTTGGGCTCTCCTCCTGTGCAGCAAAAAGATGAAGACAGACTGAATCAGGTAAGTCAGTGAAGGACCGGAAACGGCGACCAGAGGGGGGGGGGGGTTGAATGGGAGCCTCAAATTTCTTTCGAAATCTTCGACCACTGTCCCAATATCAATCCCCAAAAAGCATACATAATAGACTTGATAACCACGACCCTAGAGAAGGGTGGATGCTCCCTCAGAACACAGCAGGTCACCACAAAGCAAACGGAACACAGATCGGACCCCAAACGAGCAAACTCCCAAAAGAAAACAGCACTGCCCCTGCAAATATCGGACACGTCCGGTATTTTCGGACACGTCCGGTATTTTTAGCAGCAAGTTGACCAAGGGAGAAAAATCAAAAACCCCGTCAAACGGTGTCCAAAAAACATGAAATTTTTAACCATAGCTCTTAGACACCAAGGGAAGGTCTCCACCAAATTTCAGCTCAAAACTCCAAAGTTAGAAATATCGGACACATCCTAGATCATATCGGACGCGTCCGGTATGAGCGAGCAGTTTCTCGGAAAAAATCAAATCAAGCCATAACTTGATCAAAACAACTCCAAATGACTTGAAACTTTGCACAAGGGTTCACAATGGAGTAGAAAGGCAACCTCTAAAGGATCATGGCCTGAGACAAACTCTAACTCTGTGAATCGAAGGAATTAAAGAATCCCCAAAAAAATTGGTCAAGAACTAAAATTGCCCGGATCTGCGATCTCGTGAGGAATTAGTGGATTTCCTTTGGTGGAAAGCTTCCACTCATGTAATTGATCGATCCAAGGCAACAAGAATGAACCAAAACAATCCCAAAATGAAGAATCGAGAGGGGAAACAAGAGGGGACAAAAGGAGCTCGTGAAGAACACCAAAATCACATCAAGAACACAACTAAATCATGAATCTCGGAGGGCATACGGTGGTTACGGCCACCGATTCCTTCAAAACCAAGTCACAATTTGAGTAGTGGACCTCTCTCATACATGGAAGCAAACTAGAGGAAGAAACCCTAAAGGAGAAAATGAAAACTAGAGGAGGTGAGGGAGATGGGGGCTCCCTCATCCTATTTAACATGGCTATTACACATTCCCAGTTTTGCCCCTGGATACAAATGAGTTGAACCGCTAAGCCCAAGGGTGTTGTTGTCCAACCCGGTGTAATCTTGATCCGACGACCACCGCGCCTTCTCACCGGTAGCTTCGCTTCGACGCGAACTCCCCGATGCCACCACGTGTCGTTCATCCCTCCTCGGAACCTCTGCCCGGGTTTTGAGGCCCAAACCCGTAAATCGTCCATCCGATGGTTTTGAGACCCAAACCATCAAACCGTCCATGGATAGCGTACTCCATACGTGTCCCCAGCCATCCGACGCGCGTCACCACCGTCCTCGACCGGCCGGCCCGCCAAGTCCTCCTGAGCCTCACTCGACTCGCGCGTCCGCTGTCTTGACCCGGTCAACACCGTCACTCCATGTCTTCTTGCACTTGTCGATGTCCCAAGTGTCAGCCACCGCGACTAGTCACCCGGCCTCTGGGTCCCTCGGTCCAAGCCTCACGTCCGTCCTTCACCGCTCCCGGTCTGTCGGCACGGCATGTCCTCCTTGACCATCACCTCGCCGTTGACCACCGCATCCGAGCTCCACACCTGCACAACACAAGCCAAAAGACATGTCGCACACATAGCTTTCGCCATGGTAGGGTTAGTCACCACTCAACCCACTTCGTGGATCACATTGACAATCACTCATCACAAAACGAACACACAAGGGTACTTGTCAACCTTGTGTTCGCAATCTCCCCCTTGATGAGTGCATTGTCAACACCAATACACGAACAGCTTGAGCAAAAGAAAAAGAAAAAGAAGAGAAAAGAAAGAACTCACCCAAATGACCAAAAGCCAAGAACCAGGTCATTTGAAAATGAGCAAAACTTGGTCCCCAAAGACATGGGCAATGGCTCGACGCAACCAAGTAAAACAAAGCTAGCCCTCAAGAAGAGGCAACGGGCTCAACACCACTAGCAAAGCTCAAAAAGCCAAAAACCTGCTAGACCCTCCAGAAGAGGCAAAGGCTCAACACAGAAGAGGCAAAGGCTCAACACATCTAGCAAAACACCTTAAATGCAACTCCCCCTGAACAAATGCAATCTCTCTCAAATGAATGCATATCTCTCAACTTTAGGTGAAATTGGAAGTAAGTTTTCTCCCCCTTTTCTGAATATTTCTCCCCTTGTGTCCCCTTGTGACATTGTGAGTGTGGAAACTTCTCCCCCTTGTTGACGCATGCACTTATCAAGCTAGAGCCCAAGAATTGCAACTCCCCTACAAAACAAGCTATGAATGCAGAAATGCATGAATGCAGAAGCTTCAAGATTATAGCAAGTAGATTGAAAGAATGCTCTAGTGGATGCTGTCATGTATATATAGCAACACATACAAGTGCTAGCAAATGCTCAAGGTGACCAAATGAGACGAAATATGGCATTTAAGCAAGTTTGATCAAGTTTGAGCAATTTTAAAAGAGGGTTCACCACCAAAGGAGCACATAGCAAAAATAGACAGGAGATCGACCTTGTGCTACACATGTATGCAAAGTGAACTACCCCAAACAAAGTTCACACATCATGTCAAGAGACAAACTGGTGGTTTGATCAAATTTTAGACACCAATTGAAATTTATCAGAGTTATGCAGCTTATTACCAAAGTTTGTCAGACAAGTGTGTGCGGGAGGTTATCTGTGCCATCAAAACCTGACTTAGCGACCATGTCAAGCCTATGCCAAAGGCAATCAGAAGCTTAAGACAATGATCTCGGTATCCATTACAGAGCTCAAGTTCACCAATAAGTACAATTTGGAGCTGTCTCGATACTCTAACATAGGATAGTACAGACCCATCCCGATCTTTTCAAATCACTGAGTTTGATTTTCAAGTTTTAGCACAAATTCAAGTTTCTCAAGCAAGTGTGTAACTCAAAGTATGAGCCGTAGCAACTAAGCATATACATGAAGCAAGAAAAAGATCTCGACACATTCTACACATGCTAGTGCCACAAGTAGTGGTGAACACATTTCATGTTTCAACAAGTTTTAATCAAGTTCACAGTTTGGAAAACAAGCTTAGCTCATAACATGCATCAATTGATCAAAAGGAGCCTAAGCCAAAAGCACATCATGTATATCCATAACATCCCCAACAAGAGCATAGTGTCAATCTAGCTACTATAAGGATGAAGCTCAGGATGCAATATGATACATGATGATATGATATGCAAGTATGATATAAAAACAAAGGCTAAACTTCAAAGAAAAGCAAAACTAGAATACAACAACCAAAATTTCCCTCCTCTAAAAAGGGAAACAAACTCCAAGCTCCCCTCGCAAGCGAGCAAACTGGGCTTGGTCAAGTGGTTTGGTGAAGATATCTACGAGCTGGTTTTGGGTATCAATGTGGTGCAGATCAATATCACCTTTCTCATAGTGGTCACGCAAGAAGTGAAAGCTAACTTCTATGTGCTTTGTCTTTGAGTGAAGGACTAGGTTTTTGGCTACACTTATGGCACTGGTGCTATCATAAAACAAAGGCACTCGCCTAAACTCTAACCCAAAGTCTCTCAGAGTAGCTATCATCCAAAGCAACTGGGAACAACAAGCAGCAGCAGCAACATACTCAGCTTCTGTGGTGGATTGGGTGACGCTAGACTGCTTGCGAGAAGACCAAGACACAAGAGAAGATCCAAGAAACTGACAAGTCCTCGAAGTGGACTTCCTCTCAACACGACAACCAGCATAATCTACATCAGAATACCCACAAAGGGAAAGAGAGGAGGAGGCTGAAAACCAAAGACCAAACTTGGGTGTGAAATGAAGGTACCTAAGGATCCGCTTGATGGCTTGACGATGAGACGTGCGCGGTGAAGACTGAAAGCGCGCGCACAAGCAGACTACGAACTGGATGTCTGGTCTCATCGCCGTTAGATATGGCAGGGACCCGATCATGCTTCGGTATTCCTTCTGGTCCATGCCTTCTCCCTCCTTGTCCTCATCTAGGGCCATCGTGGTTGACATAGGCATCGAAAGAGGCTTGGCCTCACCCATATCAAATTTCTTGAGCACGTCCTTGGTGTACTTGCCTTGGTGCACGAACGTCCCCTCATGAGTTTGCTTGATTTGCAGCCCAAGGAAGAAAGTCAATTCGCCCATCATGCTCATCTCAAATTCCCTGCTCATAGTATCTGAAAACTTGGCAACAAGAGCATGAGAAGAGCCACCAAAGATTATATCATCCACGTATATCTGAACCAAAAGGATGTCTGTGCCTTGCTTGAGGAGGAACAAAGTCTTATCTATGGAACCCATCCTAAAACCCTTATCAAGCAAGAAAGCTTTCCAACGCTCATACCAAGCTCTCGGGGCTTGTTTCAAACCATACAAGGCTTTGTGGAGTTTAAAAACATGGTTGGGGTACTTTGGATTTTCAAAGCCAGGGGGGTTGCCTCACATAAACCTCTTCCTCTATGTACCCATTCAAGAAGGCACTCTTCACATCCATCTGATACAGCTTGAACCCTTTCGAAGCTACAAATGCTAAAAGAATCCTAATGGCTTCTAGATGGGCAACAGGAGCAAAGGTTTCTTCATAGTCTATTCCCTCTTTTTGGCAAAAACCCTGAGCCACTAATCTCGCCTTGTTTCTCACCACCACCCAATCCACACTCTGCTTGTTCTTGTAAACCCACTTTGTACCTATGGGGTGGCACTCTGGTGGAGGTGGAACTAAAACCCACACTTGGTTCCGCTCAAAGTTCTCTAACTCCTCGTGCATAGCATTAACCCAATCGGCATTAGATAGTGCGTGTCCAATATCTCGAGGCTCAAAAGAAGCTACGAAAGCAGAATGAGCGAAATGGGAAATATGATAAGACTTGGAACGCATTACCCTTTCGTCGATATCGCTGATCAAGGTCTGAGGAGGATGGCGTCGCTGGATATGTCGAGGTGCACCCAAAGACGAAGTTGCCTCCCCCTCATCCACAACTAGGGCCTCCTCAGTCGATTGAGGAAGCGGCTCACATGGACCCCATGAAGTAGAGGTGGAGGGCTCAGGGCCGTGAGCCAAAGTGGTCGAAGCTGGCTCGATCGGGGCAGCCGGTTGAGATGGCTTGGGATCATCCCAATCAATGTCATCGTCATCCTCAATGAAAATGTTGTCACCCATCTCTTCATCACCTGCACGTTCAAAGATAGAAATAGAAGAGGGCATGGTTTCATCGAAGGTGACTTCACAAGTCTCCACGACACGATTAGTCTCAAGATTAAGCACACGGTACGCATGTGAATGAGAAGCGTAACCGAGAAATATACCGTCCGAAGATCTAGATTCAAACTTGTCAAGATTACCTTGCTTAAGAATGAAGCACCTGCAACCGAAGACTCAAAAATGACTCACCTTGGGTGGACGCCCAAACCGCAACTCGTAGGATGTCTTCTTTAAGAAAGCACGAAGAAAAATGTGGTTTGAAACATGGCAGGCGGTGTCGATGGCTTTGGCCTAGTAACGCCTAGGAGTCCTATGCTCATCGAGCATCGTCCTGGCCATTTCAACCAAAGTCCGATTTTTGCGCTCAACAACACCATTCTGCTGAGGGACATAGGGCGAAGAAAACTGATGTTCAAGACCCAAGGAAGCACAGAAGGTGTCAAACTGAGAGTTTTTGAACTCAGTGCCATTGTCAGTGTGGATAGCTCGTATGGCATTCTTTGGTAACTTAGTTTGCAACCTCAAGATCAAGTCATGAGCATGAGAAAACGCTTCGTCCTTGCCCTCCATGAAAAACACCCAAGAATAGCGAGAAAAATCATCCACGATCACAAGAACGTACCACTTCCCTCCCTCTAACCGAACCCGAGCTGGACCAACAGTGTCCATATGGAGTAGCTCACCGGGTCTCGTGGTCATGACCTGAGTCATTGAAGGATGGGAAGCAGCCACCATCTTTCCATGGCGACAGGGATGGCATACCAGATTCTTCTCAAACTTAAGTTTGGGCAATCCTCGGATCATGTCAAGAGAACTCAACCTCACTAGGAGATCGAAGCTCAAGTGACCAAGTCTCCTATGCCACTTCCACAAATCAGAAGAAGATCCGGCAACCAAACAACGAGAAGAACTGAAAGACTGAGAGAAATCAGCTCTGAAAACTCGGCCGAAAGGAACGATCTGACAAACTAGATGTCCCTGAGAAGCGAGCACACGAGAAAGTCCAGTCTTAAAGCGCACCTCAAACCCATCTTGAAGGAGTTGCGAAACAAAGAGCAAATTGAAATGCAGGATTGAAACCAAAGCAACGTCCTTCAAGATAAAAGACTCATTGACCCGAATGGTCCCACGAGACAGCACCTTACCTTTGCTATTGTCCCCAAATGTGATGTACTCCTTGTATTGCATGGGGTCGAGGCTGGAGAACCATTTGGAACTTCCGGTCATGTGGCGCGAGCAGCCGGAATCAACAAGCCACGTGTTCTCCAGGCCTCTGCTCTGCATCAATAGAAAGACAGGGGGTGAGCAAATGGCACAACACTGGGGTTAGTGAAATGAGGAGAATACCAGTGTTGAGTCATTTGCCCTGGAAAAGTGTTAGGAAAAACACCATACATGTCATGTCCCATTGGAGAGAAGCAATCACCACGTGGGGGAAAACGTGGTCCGCTAAGAGTGCGGGACTGAAAGCCACGGTCACGAGGTCCAAAGTCATATTGATCATGACTTGGGCCACGCTGGGCACTACCACCTCATGGTCTCGCCACCTGAGGCCTAGCACTTTGAGGCATTGCACCTCTAGGCCTAACACTACCACTACTACAGAATATTTATCCGTGTCGGACATTTTGGGTTTCCCGCGGCGGGCAAACCGGTCCACCGCCGCCGAAAGGCCATGGTAAATCGTGGCTTCCCACGGCGGACAGCTTTGCCCGCCGCGGTTAATCGTTCAGGAAAAACAAAAAAAAAGAAAAAAAGCCCACACGGGCTTGGATCCGGGCCGCACTGAACCTAGATCCCGCCGCCGCCGTCGATCCACCGTCGTCGATTGGATCTGCCGCAGCTCCAACCCACCGCACCGCCGGAGGGAGAGGAAGGGCCGGGGTGGGTGCCACGCCCACCGAATCTACGCCGCCGTCGATTGGGTGGGAGGGAGACGACGCCCCTCCATGGATCCGTGTCGTCGCGGTGGGTTGGGGCCGCCCCTCCGTGGATCCGTGCCATCGCGGCGGGTTGGCGCCGCCCCGCCGTGGATCCACGCCGGACGGGCCACGCCACTGCTTGCCACCGTGCGCAGAGGAGCACCCGTCACCGCTGCTCGCCACCGTCATCGGGGATCTGCAAGGGTGCGAGTGTGAGAGGGACAAGATCCACCATTGATCTGAGAGAGAAGAAAGAGGGCTCCACACCTTGCGCCGGATCCGCCGCCGCCGCCAGGGCCTCCAAGCTGACGTCGGGGCCTCCACGCCGGCCGGAGGAGGGAGAGGAAGGGGCGCCGTCGGGGCCTCCACCACCGGCTGAAGGAGGGAGAGGAAGGGGCGCCGTTGGGGCCTCCACCGCCTTCGTCGAGGCGGCCTGACCTGGAGCGCGTGGGGAGGAAGAGAGTGGGGAAAAGAGAGGCCGACTGCACCTAAGTATACCTATATATACGTGTAGACGAATATCGGGCTAGCTTGGGCCTGATGGGCCTAGACCTTTTCGTGGGCGGGCTTTTAATGTTGTCCGCCACGGGGTATTTACCGTGGCGGGCATCGTAATATGTCCGCCACGGTAAATCGATTTACCATGGCGGACACCTTACGATGTCCGCCACGGTAAATAGGATATTTACCGTGGCGGGCATCTTAATATGTCCGCCGCGGTAAATCGATTTACCGTGGCGGACACCTTACGATGTCCGCCACGGTAAATAGGGTATTTACCGTGGCGGGCATCTTAATATGTCCGCCGTGGTAAATCGATTTACCGTGGCGGACACCTTACGATGTCCGCCACGGTAAATAGGGTATTTACCGTGGCGGACATATTAAGATGCCCGCCACGGTAAATCGATTTACCGTCGCGGGCAAAAGTGCCCGCTGCGGTAAATAAAAAATGCCCGCCGCGGTAAATCGTGGGATTTACCGCAGCGGGCAAAAATAGGTGCCCGCCACGGAGTGCAAAAGGGCAACGCTGCGCATATTCGTTTGTGTAGTAGTGTATGCCTCTGAATAGGAGGTATATATGCCACGGGGTGGGCGGTACATGTTTCGGTTGTTCAACTCACACTCCCGCCGCTCATCTCTCTTCCTCCTAAAGCAAAACTCAACAAGGTGACCATCCCTATGGCAATAGTCACAATGATACCTCACCTCTCTCTTGGGTGGGTGTTGGCTCACTTTCTTGTGGGTATGTGTCACTCTTGGTAGCTTTTTGACTTTAGGAAGGGGATCCTCAGAGATGTTCGGTAGAGTGTCAAGTGGGTTCCTGAGATAGTTCGGTTTTGGAACCCAAACTTGTTTCTAGGGTGGAGCTCTTGGAGGTTCTTCTAACACTCCATCTTTTATAGTGGGTTCGGTAGGCTTAGGTGGATTGATCTTGATCAAATTAGGAGTGTTGGTGGGTTTCTCACTTGGGCTCAAACCACTATGTTCACCAACCTTGCCATAGACATGCTCACCCTTCCCACCTATAGCAAAGCCTACTCTCGATGAGTCAGTTCCCCGCCTGAACTGGCTCACCATCATGCCCAACTAGGGCTCACTGCACGACACCCAGCTCAAGATGGACCGAAGTTGTGTGTTTTCTTCCTCGGTTCCCATCTTGTCGTGCCTGCAGGACTCAAGCTCCAACACCAAAGCTTCACATCGAACACATGTAGTGGTGGTGCTATCTGAGTTGGCCTTCTCAAACTCAGCAAGTTTGGCAACCTTCTCTGCCAACTCAGATTGCAAGCCTGAGCAGGACTTGCATGCACCGAGCAACCTAGAATGAGCCTTCAGCTCATCACATTCATCAAGCAAAACAGCATACTTGGATTGCAAGTCAGAGAGGTTAGACATGTGTATAGTGCACTCATCGCACTCCTCCTCCTCTGACACCACTACACCACTCTTGGCAAGCTCCAACTCCTTCAAAGCAACCTCTAGCTGGTCCTTAAACTCTTTTCTCTCGTGGGCAGCACGCTTGAGCAACTTATCTTGACTCATCAATGTATCATTCATAGTATCAAGCTCAAGCATAAGTGAGTCAAGTGTGGGCAGTACCTCGTTTTCGTCGTCGTCGATGTCGATGTCCTTTTTGAGCTTTGCTCCACCGTCAACTGCCATAGTGCAAAACTCACCACGGTTTGCACTGGCGACAAAGCAGAGACCATTGAGCTTGTCCTCGCGCTTCTTCTCGGACTCATCGTCAATCGAGGGAGAAGAAGAGTGATCATCGTCGGAGTCATCGTCAAGGTTGCTGAGGGAGGCGAGGAAGGCGCGTTCTTGAGCTTTGGCCTTCCTATGGTACGCCTTCTTGATCGCCTCCTTGTCGAAGCCGCCCTTGGCCTTGTGCTTGCCGGAGGTGTAGTCGCGCTTATCCTTGCGCTTGCCGGAGTCGTACTTGTTGGTGAAGGGCTTCTTCTTGGGGCAGTGTGTGACAAAGTGGTCTGGATCTCCACATCCATAGCATCCCTCCTTCGGGCCACCACTGTGTCGGTGGTTCAAACGGTTGTTGTGAAACCGAGAGAACCGACTGATGACGAGTGCCAACTCATCATCCCCAAGAGACTCTAGCTGCTCCTCTGTGACTGACATCAAGCACGATAAAGAGAAGGAAGCTTGTGAAGGGTTAGTCAATGAACTTGAACCACTACCTGAGATCAAAGCCATGGTTGGTGCAGAAGGATTCTTGAGCTTGGCTTGGGTTTGGTAGTCGATCTCTGTGGACTTGAGCTTGCTGAAAAGCTTGTCGACGGTGAGGGTGTCGTAGTTGGCCGACTCGATGATCGCCGACACCTTCACATCCCATACCTTTCGATCAAGGGCATAGAAAAGCTTGAGCGCCCTCTCATGATCACTATAAGGTAGGTTGGCCTTGTTCGCTTTCATTTTGTTGACGATAGTCTAAAAGCGGGAAAACATGGCATCGATGGACTCACCATCAAACTGAGAGAAGTTCTCGTACTCGCGCCTGTACGTCTTGTAGAGTCTGGTCTTGACCTATGTGGTCCCCTTGTGATAGCTCTGAAGCCTCACCCAGATCTCTCGAGCTGTAGTACAATCGGAGACACGCTCGAACTCAGAAAGCGAAAGACTCAAGAAAAGCACACTGCGAGCTTTGCTATTTGCGTTGTGCCGATCCTTGTGATCCTAGGTGGTACGGGCCGCAACAGGGAGCACAACATAAGTAGCATCCTCGCAAATTTCCCAGACGAGCCAATCAATCCCCTGGAGATGCGCAGACATGCGGATCTTCCAATAAGGATAGTTGGACCCATCAAAGTGCAGTGGTTTGCCGAAACCACGCTCCATGTCGCCTTCGTGGATCACGGACCGATTAAGGTGGAATGATCCTTAACTGGCTCTGATACCAATTGAAGGACCGGAAACGGCGACCAGAGGGGGGTGAATGGGAGCCTCAAATTTCTTTCGAAATCTTCGACCACTGTCCCAATATCAATCCCCAAAAAGCATACACGATAGACTTGATGACCACGACCCTAGAGAAGGGTGGATGCTCCCTCAGAACACAGCGGGTCACCACAAAGCAAATGGAACACAGATCAGAGCCCAAACGAGCAAACTCCCAAAAGAAAACAGCACTGCCCCTGCAAATATCGGACACGTCCGGTATTTTCGGACGCGTCCGGTATTTTCAGCAGCAAGTTGACCACAGGAGAAAAATCCAAAACCCCATCAAACGGTGTCCAAAAAACATGAAATTTTTAACCATAGCTCTTAGACACCAAGGGAAGGTCTCCACCAAATTTCAGCTCAAAACTCCAAAGTTAGAAATATCGGACACATCCTAGATCATATCGGACACGTCCGGTATGAGCGAGCAGTTTCTCGGGAAAAATCAAATCAAGCCATAACTTGATCAAAACAACTCCAAATGACTTGAAACTTTGCACAAGGGTTCACAATGGAGTAGAAAGGCAACCTCTAAAGGATCATGGCCTGAGACAAACTCTAACTCCGTGAATCGAAGGAATTGAAGAATCCCAAAAAAATAGGTCAAGAACTAAAATTGCCCGGATCTGCGATCTCGTGAGGAATTAGTGGATTTCCTTCGGTGGAAAGCTTCCACTCATGTAATTGATCGATCCAAGGCAACAAGAACGAACCAAAACAATCCCAAAATGAAGAATCGAGAGGGGAAACAAGAGGGGACAAAAAATAAGCTCGTGAAGAACACCAAAATCACATCAAGAACACAACTAAATCATGAATCCCGGAGGGCATACGGTGGTTACGGCCACCGATTCCTTCAAAACCAAGTCACAATTTGAGTAGTGGACCTCTCTCATACATGGAAGCAAACTAGAGGAAGAAACTCTAAAGGAGAAAATAAAAACTAGAGGAGGTGAGGGAGATGGGGCTCCCTCATCCTATTTAACAGGGCTATTACACATTCCCAGTTTTGCCCCTGGATACAAATGAGTTGAACCGCTAAGCCCAAGGGCGTTGTTGTCCAACCCGGTGTAATCTTGATCCGACGACCACCGCGCTTTTCTCACCGTAGCTTCGCCTCGACGCGAACTCCCCGATGCCGCCACGTGCTATTCGTCTCTCCTCCTCGAACCTCCGCCCGGGTTTTGAGGCCCAAACCCATAAACCGTCCATCCGATGGTTTTGAGACCCAAACCATCAAACCGTCCGTGGGTAGCGTACTCCATACGCGTCCCCCGCCATCCGACGCGTGTCACCGCCGTCCTCGACCGGCCGGCCCGCCAAGTCCTCCTGAGCCTCACTCGACTCGCGCGTCCGCTGTCTTGACCCGGTCAACACCGTCACTCCATGTCTTCTTGCACTTGTCGATGTCCCAAGTGTCAGCCACCGCGGCTAGTCACCCGGCCTCTGGGTCCCTCGGTCCAAGCCTCACGTCCGTCCTTCACCGCTCCCGGTCTGTCGGCACGGCACATCCTCCTTGACCTTCACCTCGCCGTCGACCACCGCATCCGAGCTCCACACCTGCACAACACAAGCCAAAAGACATGTCGCACACATAGCTTTCGCCATGGTAGGGTTAGTCACCACTCAACCCACTTCGTGGATCACATTGACAATCACTCATCACAAAACGAACACACAAGGATACTTGTCAACCTTGTGTTCGTAAGTCAGCGTCCAAGCCTTGCAGTGCTGCCCAGTTACTGTTGTATGGAATTGCCAACCATTTCTGCTCCCAGTGGATTTGCTTAGGGCTAAAAGCCTGAAGCCAGACCATACCGATGATAGCATCGAAAGCTAACAGTTCAAGGACTCTGAAATTGGAGTGGAAATTACATTGATCCACAGACCAGGGAACCGAGTGTAATATACTAGAGCCATCAGCAATCTGTACCTGAGCAGTCTGCGGAACCGGCTGAAATTGAGGTAATTGAGCAGCAAAAGTGGCGCTGATGAAGGAAGTTGAACTGCCCGAATCCATCAACAATATAGCAGGAACACCAGCAATAAGGCCTTGGAAACGTATCGTACGAGAAGCTGGAGGACCACCCGAAGCTGCTTTTGATAGAGCCAAACTAAGCTGTTCGTCGGGTGCTGAAGCAGTATCATGGACCGACTGACAATCCTCATCAGAAAGTGCCTCCCAGAGAACTTCCACAGCATGCAACACCTCTGGAGAACACTTGTGGTCCTTGGACCATTTCATGCCGCACTTGTAACATAAACCCAGAGCTGTTCTGTAGGACTTGATAGCGGCCATATTGGAGTCAGAAACTGACGTTGAGGTTGGCTGAGTTGTGGTAGTCTTGTCTTGACGGGTAGTCAGTGGCGGAGGGAAGGGCATAGCCGTGCGTGGAATAAGCGCCACCTTGTGCGACGGAGACCAATCACCAAATCGAGGGCTGCTCGAAAACCCAGAGGAACCCGCCTCTTCCTGTAACAAAGCGACAGTACAAGCAGGTTCCAAATCTTTCGACCTAAAAACTAATACAATTGCTTTAATGTCAGCACGGAGGCCATCTATGAAGCGCATGGTATAAAACATGGGATCAGTACACTGGGAGTAGGCTTTCAATTTATCTACCAGTTCAGTGAAATGTTTGACATATTCCACTACGGGAAACAGGGTCTTTGCCGAGTGCAAACTGCTTTGCCGAGAGTCAAAAATCGGGCACTTGGCAAAGACCTTCTTTCCCAAGTGCCGCATTCGGCAAAGAATTGTACTCGGCAAAGAATTCTTTGCCGAGTGCCAGGCACTCGGTAAAAAAGGGCACTCGGCAAAGGACTTCTTTGCCGAGTGCCAGGCTCTCGGCACTCGGCATAGGCTGCCCCGCGTAACGGTGTTCGGCCACCTCCTTCTTTGCCGAGTGCCTGCTGTTAGGCACTCGGTAATTTTTTTTTTGGAAAATACCCTTGCCGAGTGCTCCTTTGAAGGCACTCGGCAAAGAGGAAATTTCTAAAAAAATTCAAAAATCCTCTTTGCCGAGCGCCTTATTCTTGGCACTCGGCAAAGACCCCCTTTGCCGAGTGCCATGTCCCAGCGCTCGGCAAAGTTTTTTTTTGTTTTTGGCCTCTAAATTTTTTGTGCAGCCCTTTTAAAGTACCAGAAACTCCTCGTTAGAATTTGTGGATTTTTTATGGCTTTTTGATATATTTAGTTACTTTATTTCGTGTACTTGAATTTTTTTGAAAAATATAAATTTGAACTGCACGTGGTACGAATAATGGAATTTACTGATTCAAAAAATGATAGTCATGTTACCGAGTGTAGTGTGAGGCCGTATCCAGGAACGGACCCGAAATTTTAGACATCTTGTTCACGAAACATGACCGCGAACTTGCGTGCGAAGTGTTTTTAAATTCTATAAAAAGCAAACGAAGGCCGAAAATCATGAAACTTATTGAGATGTTGTGATATCATATGTGGAGACTATGATAAAAATTTCAGAAGATTTCGTGCACGATGTCACGTACGATGCTTACAAACCGAAGAATCTCCGAAGAAGTTTCATGATTTCGTGAAGAGGCCGACGAGGTGGTAACCATCGTACGTGACAAACTTGCGCGAAACCCCCTCAAATTTTTATCACAGCCTCCACATATGATATCATGATATCTCGACAAATTTCATGATTTTCGGACTTCGTTTATTTTTTATAGAATTTAAAAACAACTCGACCGCAAGTTCGTGGTCATGTTTCGTGAACAAGATGTTCAAAATTGGTGGTATGTTCCTGGATACAGCCTCACATTATACTAAATAACATGAATATCATTTTCCAATTTATTTTTGTCATTATTCGAATGACTAGAAGTTATAATTTGAATTATCCAAGAAAATTTAATTAAATAAAATAAATTAAAGAAATATAGAAAAAGTACGAGAAATGTGCCACATTAGAACATGGAGTACCAGGTATTGTATGAGGACTACAGAAAATGTTTGGGGGCAGGAAGAAAAAAAATAAAAACGGTTTGTCGAGTGTCTACGTTTGGCGCTCAACAAAGGATCCTCTTTGCCGAGTGCTAGGACGGCTAGCACTCGACAAAGAATTTTAAAAAATTTGTGCGCATGTTAGTACGTGTGTTGTCTGAAGGAAAAGAAGAAAAAGAAGAAAATAAAAAAAAGCCTTTGTCGAGTGTCCCGATCCGACACTCGGCAAACCCGGATTTGTCGAGTGTCAGATCTCGGACACTCGGCAAACACTTCGCGGCCTCCACGTCGTCGATCCGCGGCACCAATTCCTCCGCCAATCAGAGATCGCTGCTCCATTCTATAAATAAACCGCACCCCATGTCTCTCCTCATAGCAATTGAAATTCCCCATCCTCAAATCAACGTGTCGCCGGACGGTAGGGCGGCGCCAGTGTGCGTGTTCTCCTTCTCCGGTCCGCGGGTGGGGAACACGTGGTTCTAGGCGTGGCTAGAGCGGGAGCTGGGCGTGTACGTGCACATCGACGTGGAGTTGGCGCTGGACCACAGGGTGCTTCCACAACCTGGAGGCGCACCTGCACCTCAAGCCAGAAACGCTGGACCTGGCGTGCTTCCACAACCTGGAGGCGCACCTACACCTGCTGGACGGCTACCAGGGCCACGGCCGAGAGTTCAGGCTCTGCGGCAGGGACCCGACGCTGGCGACCCGACGGCGAGGGCACGGCATCGATGTTCACGATGTGCTCCTCGTGGAGGTCCAGGAGGCCGAAGGTGCTCCCGGATGCGCCGTGCGGCCGGCTGGCGGCTCGGGACGGGGTGGCGGAGCTCTACGCGGCTCGCTGGCTTCCACGACAATGCCTGCAACTCCTCCCCAAGACGCGCGCTGCAAACGCCACATGAAAGCGAAGCGGCCCGAGCGAAAGCGTAATGCCTTGCCAGCTTGATGACATCACCATGAAATCATGCTCACACATTATACGGCCATTTTCCTTTAGAAAAATAAATTCAGAAAAACTTTAGAAATACACTTCTATAGTCCCTCTCTGGATGTTTGCCGAGTGTTTTTCGCATGGACACTCGACAAACAGGCTATCTTTGCCGAGTGTTTTTCTCGTGGGCACTCGGCAAAGAATTTTTAGAAAAAATAAATAAAACATCTTTGCCAAGGGCCGGATAGAGAGCACTTGGCAAAGAATTTTTTTTAAAAAAAATAAAAAATCTTTGCCGAGTGCCTGCAGGGTTGGCACTCGGCAAAGGGACCATCAACGGGTCGGCGCCGTAACGGTCGCTTTTCTTTGCCGAGTGCCCCCGGGTCCCTCGGCAAAGCCTTTGTCGAGTGCCCAATAAAAGACACTCGGCAAAGAGGGCTTTGCCGATCAATTTTTTTGTCGTGTGTTCTTTGTCGAGTGCCGCACTCGGCAAAGGCTTTGCCAAGTGCCTCAGGCACTCGACAAAGAACTTGAATCCAGTAGTGTTCGCCTACCATGGAGGTTTGTTTGGCATGGAAAAGTTGGCGAATGAGGAGTTCTTTCTGATCGTGGTCGAAACGATCATGAATGAGGCGGCAAAAACCCTGCCAATTGGAGAAGTCCAGCTCGGGTTCAATGGATTGAAACCAACGAGCTACAGCATGGTCAAGATGTTGTTTGCCAATACGGATCCACATTGAGGCGGGAACACAATACATCACAGAGTAATCGGTGCAAATAGAACGCCAGTGGCGTGGGTTGATGCCGTCGAAACAGGGGAAGGAAAGCTTGGGTAGGCGTCCAGTGGCGTGTGGAGCGGTGGGGTTAGTGGCAATGTTGGCTCTTGGCGGACGATGAGGAGGTAAAGGAGCAGGGAAAAATGGGTGGCGAGGTGTGCCAAGGTTTGGGTCAGGTAATGGTGGTGGTGCTCGGGGTTGTTGTTGAGGTGGAGGCGGTGGTGGTGCTCGGGGTTGAGGTTGGGGTGGAGACGGTGGTGGTGGAAACATGAAACAGGGCGGGGCACCAGGGTTTGGATGTGGTGGTGGTAGTGGTGTGGGGAGTGGGGACACGAACCTAGGTGAATCATAGGTAGGAGGCGAGGTGAAACACGTACCCTTGGCCGGGACGTGCGTCCAGGTCGTGAAGATCCCGGAACCCACATCCCGTGGAGTTGAGGCAGCGTGGTGCCTGTTTGGGCATAGAAGAAGGGGAGCCAGCGATGGTCTGCATGGTCGCTACAGACGGAGGTTGCAGAAGACCGGCCCTGGGCGGCATAGTGTTAAACACCATGCGGTCGCACTTGGAATCGAGCTTCTAGACTTGAAGCTTCACATCATCCACAATCCCCTCCATGTCCGGGCTAGAGCGCTGGATCCATGGCTCCGAGGTGTCGTTGGAGGCGCGTGAAGTGGTGATGGTTGGGGAAGGGTTCCGGGATCGATTGAATCCGATACCAATTGTTAGCAGCAAGGGGAATTGGGAAGCAGAGGAATCGGAGTTGGGAATTGGAAGCCCAACATGGGGTAGGAACCAGAGGAAGTGCTTAGCAAGAAGAACAATAGTGTTTACAATTCTGTTCGATCCCTCTTCCTCTCACATCGTTTCACATATACTCAATTCACCATCTCTCCCTCTCTACTTGTTGGACCATACTGGGCCAAAGAATCGAGTGTTGGGTTTCCTGGGTCGGTGCACTTCTGGGCTCGATGACCCGGCCTGCTCCTCAGCTTCGTCCTGGGGTTGGCGCACTTCTGGGCTCGACAACCCGGCTTGTTCAGTGGCTTCTGCATCAGGCCAGCGCACTCCTGGGCTCAACGACCCGATGGGCTCTTCTTGCTGCTTCTGGCCATCTTGGTTAGCGATGGTGCTAACAAGGTCGATGTGGCAGCTGTACCGCGCGGGCTCCTGGATGTCATCCGGGTCCTTGACGCCCTCCCCCTTGATGAACAGGCCGTTAGGGTGTGTCCACACTTTGATGTGCTCCGCTGCAAGCCTCGGTATCTCCGTCTTCACCTGCACGGTGTTCTCGTCTTGCTTCGACACCCACCACCCGCGCTCTGCATATGCATACCAACCCCAAAATACAAAGCACCATCAGCAAGCAAACGATCGAACGGATCGGAAACGCCAAAAAGGAAGGTGTGTTCCAGTGCGAATCTTACTCGTACCACCTGCGAACGAGAACATGGGATGGGCGAAGACGCGCGCGTGGAGTTGGTGGTAGAAGACCAACTCGTGGCCGATGGACTCCACGTAGTAGTAGTCGTCGCGGCTGAAAGGATCGCCCAGTTGGGTGCTGAAGAGGCGGCGGCCGGCGGCGACAGACGCAGGACGGAGCATGCAGGAGGACGGCATGGCGAGGAGACCGGACAAAGGGCCTTCCTTGGAGGCGACAGCGAAAGCCATGGATTTTTTTTGCGTGCGAAAGTGGCGGCCAGCAGGCTATATGATAGATGGGGATTTGGATGGGGACTACAGTTTCATCTGGTATATATATACATAGGGTGTGTTTGGTTGCCTGTCTTAGGGCCTAGCCATGCTTCCATAATGCAGTTTTTGTGTGTTTGGTTGCCTGTATAGTATCTAAACCAGGCCTGTCAAAGCCAAAAGGGGAAGCCTGTCAGTGTTCCTCCACCACTCTGCCTTCACCGCCGGTGACCATCCCCACAGCTCCGGACATCACGATGAAGGGGAGGGTCCGCGCGATGGAGGAGAGAGGGTCCATCGACCATCTCCCTCAACTCCGGCGACCACCCTCCGGCCATCTCCCTCAGCTTCGGCCACCACGTATCCCCGGCCACGCCACTGGCCCGCGCGAGCAGCCGCACCCTGGCCACAGACATCTCGCGAAGCCGCGGCGGAGAGGAAGCCGCTCGAGGTGGAGATGCCGGCACCCGGATCTCGCGGGGGAAGACGACCGGATCTCGCCCGATGTTGATCCCCGATGAGAGGAAGTCACCCGAAGAGCGGTCCTCCGCGACGAAGCCGAGCGAGAGGTGGCGTGGCGTCAGGGCGGCCTCCTTGAGCCCCCGGGCCTCCCTCTGCGACAGCACCACCACCTTGACAACTCCCCTGCATGCGCGGCCTCTCCGTGAACCGCTCGAAGACCGCCCTGACGACTCCCCTGCGCGGCCGCCATGGGGCCGGCCTGCCACCGCAGCTGCTGGGCACAGGAGCGGGTGCGCCAGCACCACCGCCCTCCGGAACCTCCGGGCGGCGCCGTGGCCCCTGCAAGGACGGACGACAAGGTGGAGCAGCAGCAAACCTCCATCTCCTTGAGCTCCGGCCAAGATCTAGTTCCGGCAAGTGGAGGGGGAGGTGGCCACGGGCGCGGCCGCCATCCATCACGGGCGCGACGGAGAGGAGGGTGCGCCGTGCGCTTGCGCCGGCAAAGGGGAAGGGATAGAGGGCTAAGGGAATGTGCGCATGTGCAAGTGCTAGACTAGGCAACCAAACAAAAGCAATCCTAATACAGGCTAGCTAGCCAATGCAACCAAACAACTGCTGGTTGAATTGGTCAAGGCAGGCTCCAGCTTGCCAGGCTTAAAATTTTAGCCAGGCTAGGCTAGCCCATGTAACCAAACACACCCATAGTGTATAGGTTGGTCGTTCTATGTGATAGAGGCTGCTGTATTTGCGTCGTCCCAAGGGCCGAGCAAGACAGATATATCAGGTTTGGGCCGAGCTATACGCCAATTCTCCTCCGGGCTCCGGTGACAATTTTGTGCAGCCCACCCTCAATGCTGCGTCCGCTGTTCCGACAACAGTGCAACCTGCCCCAGCCTTGCATATGCACCCTGCCCCCCGCTGCGCTCCGCTCCTTCCCACTGATGCCCACTTCTCTCTCTGCATGGGCAGGACTTGGGAGACAGTCCCCACCTCGCTGCGCACCTGTCTGCCGGACCCCAGCTCTGTCGCACCCCATCCCCTGGCACCCGGGTCGTGCGTCCATCACTCACCGTGCCTCCTGAAACACTTGCAACATGAAACACTTAGATCCAACATACGTCATATACAGATAAAATATTTGAAACATACTGTTGGACACATATGTGTGAAATATATGCAACATCTAGATAAGACACTTGCAACATGTGTGAAACATATGCAATATCCAGATAAAACACTTGCTGCAATATACTTTTGGAATAGATGAAACATTTTTTCCAAACACTTGCGATATACCACTGAAAACACTGCAAATATGCAACATGTGCAACATCACGATCTATTTTTGCAACATCCATATGTAACAACTACAACATACCTCAAAAACATCTAAAACACTTAAACATGCATTTGCAACACAGGGCAATGGAAGACCGGGCCCGGTCGTCGGGGTGGGATTTGACAGCGAGCGGTGGCACGAGAGCACCTAGCCATGCTCGTGGGTGCCCTTGGCTCAGCCGGGGTCGCCGGGGTTCGGGGAAGACCTAAGGCGCCACGGCACTTTTGCTGTACGAACAACGCAAACCACCTTGATACAGTGCAAAAACACGTCTCTCTCCTTGTAAGAGTGGCTCATATTTTGTTTCAAAAAAAAAAGCGTAGTTCATATATATTATAATTGCGACAAATACCTGCAAGAAACCGTGTTTCGTGTAAACTGAAAGACAAATCACGGGTAAAAACAATATGTAGGTTACCCTTATATTTGTTGTTTCAGCCAAAAAAAAAAAAAGACCATGGGTGCAAGGAACAAAAAAATTGAGAATTGTGTCCGGGCATTAAATAAACCACGTTCGCACCGATTGAGTTGCTGTCCGGTCAAGCGGTGGCATGGGTGCGACTCGTCTGTAGGTCCTGTGATCGCCGAAATGGACATGTGTGTACATCCTCCCCATTTGATGGCGGCCCGTCAAGCTCATCAGTTTTCGATTCCACAAAACTAAAAAATATTCATAGCATTGGATAGAAAATGACATATGGCCAGTACTCTATCGCATCTCAAGCACTGCAACATTGATATAAATTTGTTCCCCTCAAGGAAAATTTTCATCAACTACAGATTTTTAAATCTTCTCGAGTTACAAATTTTGTCTTCATCCAACTTTATTTGAAAACCTATGAATATATTTGTGTTGCTGCAATTTTTAGGGATTACTGACTTAGTAATTCGCCATTGAAAATCGATTTCTAAGGATGCATGAATAAGTAAACTATCTCTAGAAATCACATATTTTCATGGGCGGTTGACACAAGCAATCGTCCTTAAAATCATATTTTCTGGGGTGATTCTCTTAAGCTGGCCATCCCTGAAAATATATATTTAGGAATGACTTACTTAACATAATTTTTCTTGAAAATGCATTTCAATGGACAGTTTATAAGCTACAATGCTTCCAAAACTGGTTAGAGAATCTTTGCTAAGTAATCCACCATTTGAAAAATATGAGGCATCTGAAAAATCATTTCTATAGTAGTGGACAGCTTAGCTCAGCTTCCATATCCGATGCTGAGTTGTAAGTAGGGGTGGAACTAGATGTCTATTGTTGGGGAAGACGACCTCGCCCGTAGCTCCTACCCCGGTGTTCGACCTTTTGCTGGCCCGGCTAACAACCCTTGCGGCGGGTTATGACCCTCGCCGCGAAGGTCTCCATTCATCATATTGATCTTTGCTTTCAGGTATCGCGTGCAGAGCCTCGTAACCCGGGTAGAGTACCGTCGCAAGTAGGACACTAGCTTACGGCAGATGACGGACCCTCGCCCGGGGCGCGTGGAGGTTCGGCACGGGCCATAGGGAGGGACCGGCTTGAAGATGGCGGCGGCCCCACCAAGTCTTTTAGGGTTTTGGGGTGGTTGGCCAAGGGAGGAAGTTTACCGCCATACCCTTGTCTGTTGTATCGCGGGTATCTTGTAAAGGTTGTCTCTAGCGTAATTCTACCGAGGCCCCGGGGATGTCCTATAAATATCCGGGGCGCTCGTGTAAGAAGGATGAGGTTTTTCCAGTAAGTTGAATAGGCATTTAATCCGCATTTCTTTCTGGTCACGGCCGTGATCAACCTTCGCTCCCATGTATATACTCGTGCTCCCGCTCATCTCCCTGTGGGAAACCCTCGACCTCTCCACGTGTGGTTCTCAGTGAGGGCGAGAGGTCAGGAGTGACCGCACATCTATAAATTTTAAATATTTGAATTCATATTAGATAAAACTTGTAACACGGATATTTGTATTTGCATTTATTTCTAATATATGGATACTAAATGGATGTATCCAAATCCGTTTTCCCTTATATTTCCCTATCCGTTTCAGGATTCAATTTTGAAAATATCTGAAAACTTCTGTACACATGAAGAATATACTAGTAGGTGAAAGTATCTAAAAGTTATTTAGGTGATTAGTTAGATTCAAATTGATTTACTATAGTAAAAGCCAACGATGTTGAAGCAGAAAAATACTGAGATTGATATTTGGAAAACTATTAAAGCCACAGGCCATAAAAAGCATCAAAAGGAAAAGTCGAAGGCTGTTGCTGGGAAGCTTCGAGGTAAATGCCAAAAACAAAAGAATATTAAGGGCCTGCTTGGTAGGGCTCCTCCGCGGCTCCGGCTCTGGCTCCGAAAACAAAAGAATACCAAACGTTTTGCAGTAGGAGCCGTTTTTTAGTGAAAAACAGATGAGCTAGAGCCATTTTGGAGGAGCCACATACTCCTGCGGAGAAGCCTCACAGGAGGAGCCCTGCCAAACACCCCCTAAATATGCTAGTCAGCCTACTAATTCCAAACAATCCAATTCATCTCCTAGAAAGAAATTTTAGTAGCCAAAAGCGAGGACGGAATAATTCTCATTCATCATTGTCATTTTCTCAACATGTATCATATATGCCTATGCCATTTATATATGCCTTGTTTCAACATACCTTTTTTAATCCACCATGGACTCATAATTCTTTGATGTCATCACTTCCTAGATCATTTTGTTCAGATTACATTACATATAGAGATAAGCCATCACCTAGAAATGATGATCATTTTGACAAGAAAAATTCTTTGGAGAAAAAAGAACCTCAAGGTGATTAGACAAGTCTATCATGTTAACAAGGATTGGAATTTTAGTAGAAATTCAAAACTGACACTATGTGAAGAAAAGCTGGTAATTGAAGAGACATCGTCTAGATCTATTTATCAAATTGTCGCCAATGATGAGCATGTTTCAGAAAACATAGCATAACAACAATCGAGTTTGGCTGGAGGGTGAGACAGAAGCGAAATCACCACAGCTACTAGAAACCAGCTTAGCCGATTCATCCATAAAACCTAAGAAGAATTCCAAACCTATGAGCTAGTAGAGGCCGATCCTGGAAGATTTTTTTTGCCAAGTACAAGAAGAAAGAGGTTACCTATACCAGGGGCAGAAAGGCCATTCCAGCAACAAGAATTCAAAGCCGTTGTGAAGACATCAAGAAAAACTAGGTCATAAATCACGAGGTAATTATATGCCTCTGCATTTTATCCTATTTTTTAGGCTGATGATCACTCCATGGAGTTGTGCATATCATTGAAATTACTCGCGTTGGGACTATAGTGGTATGCATACGCAGCCATATTTCATTCAATATCTTATTGCATACTCAAACTATAAGTCATCGCTAGGATCGATTATTGTTAACAACAATCAGGTCAAAAGCACATTTTCTGATAAAAGAAAGTGAGAAGGAAGCAATTAATGAAATCTAAAATATCTACAGCCGAGGTGTTGTGCATCAGGTTTATCTCACACAGAAAAAAGAAAATTGGATCAGATCGAATGAATGCAAGGTTAAATTTGGGTCAAGTTAGCATGAACAAAAGTCAGGCAAGGTTAAATTTGGGTCAAGTTAGGAAAAATGTGGGGTCAAAATCATTAGCTTGAGCATGATTAGATGGAAAGGCTATTGCTCGGGCTTTTTATGTTTTTCTACCATGGGTCATTTTTTTGGAGTTGGGTGGGATCATAGGTCGAAAATCATAATTCATAACCAGAACCCGATCTAATGCACTGAAGGTTTGTGTTGTTTTTTTCCAGAGGTATCTCGCTGGGGGGCTCATGATCAGGTCAAGCAAGGCTTGGTCCATCTCGCAATTTATCCTAAACCAAATTACGAAAGCTCCATGTTGCGGCCCTCTTAATTTTGACTTATCAAATTAAACTACATCTTATATATATTTTTATTTTTCTTGTTGCAACATACACTACCGGAAACAGTATAATTGCCGAGTGCCTGAGGGTTTGCCGAGTGCATTCCATCGGACACTCGGCAAATATCCTATTTACCGAGTGTTTTGAATTAAACACTCGGCAAACAGATAGCACTCGGCAAAACCCAACTTTGCCGAGTTCCTAATAAAAAACACTCGGCAAACTACAACGAAACACTCGGTAAACACGGACACTCGGCAAAGTATAGGCACGTGCGCTGGGCGTGCGGCGGCCATGTGATGGTCGTTGGGTGCACCGCCCTGCCATTAGGACTTTGCCGAGTGTCCGTTAGAGACACCCGACAAAGACAAGGTTTGCCGAGTGTTTTCTATTGACACTTGGCAAAATAATGTTGTTGCCGAGTGTTTTTTGTTAGCACTCGGCAAAATAATAATTTTTTTCCTCTCCTGCTCTCCAAACTTTTTTTACTCTCCACATACAACATGTGGTACTACATGTTAAAATTTGGTATATTTCTCGATCTTTTTGCTATATTTAATTAGTTTATTGCATTTAGAGGAATTTTTTGGTTTAAGTCAAATTTGAACTGCAAGTGATTCAAATAATGGAATAAATTGAGTGAAGAAATCATATTCATGTTATTGAGTCCATTTTGGGGCCTTACTCAGGAAATGAAAAGAAATTTCGAACATTTTGTTTAGGAAACACGACCACGAACGTGTGGCCGAATGGTTTTTAAATTCTAAAAAAAGCAAACGAAGTCTGAAAATGACGAGATTTGTCAAGATCTTCTGATATCATACGTGGAGACTGTGGAAAAAATTGAGAAGGTTTCGCACAATTTGTCACGCACGACGCTTATAAATTTTGCATCGAGGCCGAGCGACAGAGGATAGAGCAATAAAATCGGTTGAGGATGGACCAAATGTTCCAATACATGCAGAATTTTGCATCGAGTATGGGTGAAGCTTTGCCATCGCCACCGATGCTATTCCCTCCACCTCAGCCACCCACAACTACTGTGAGTCACTTGACACCTTATACTGCAGATTGAATACTTTGACTTAGAGAACTTTAGATTGAATACTTTGAATGTTTTTGTGACTAGGTAGAGATGTAGAGTCACCTTATACTGCATCTTGAAACAACTGACCGAGTGCTCCCCTGGTTTATATGTTACTGCTACTCTATATTTGATAAGACACCTTGGTTTGTATCCTGGTTAGCTAGTATCGAAAATCTACTTCAGTACATGGTTGTGTCACAGAATTCATTTTTTGAGCAAGCTCGGCAGGTCCTCTGCCATTGTAGGAGATGACAAAGTATTTACGGATGAAATCCCAAACTAGTGAAAAGAAAATTAATTGAAATAAATGTACTGTTTGAATGGAGTAAAAGTCCCAGGCTGGACAGATTGGGGCTCCAGCCATTGTTGCTGTCCGGCAACAGCAGGTATCACGTGTGGTTCAGATGGGCTCTGCCTGAATTTTACCACATGCCTTCTGGATTAGCTGGATCCGTTTTTACCATATGCCTTTCTCACTGGACCAAGCAATTCATTAACTCATTACACAGTACTCATCAGGTAGTTGGTTTGTTCTACTTACGCACCATATAAACCAAGGTACAGGAGTCAGGTGAGTGAACTGGCTAGTTTAGTAACTCGTGCATCTTAGTGTCTTCCAGCTGTGCTTTGCACCTATGAGGTCAATCCCCAAGCTCATGACTGATTAATATATGAATGGATAGCGTGCTGTCCTGATGAAACTCCGTTTTACCTTTTAATCAATTGTGCTCGATTGTTTTTCTATGGATCTAGTTTTACATCTATGTCCAATTGTCCACTGTACTAGCAGTAAGCTATTAGTTTCTTTTTTCTAACTGTCATGATCTTAGGGAGCCCTTTTGGTTTAAAATTATTGACCAATTTTCGAGCTCTGGATACTGTGGATGTGTATGGTTGTGAAAGAAGCTGTTTTAGCTGGTCCAGTATCAGAGTTATCACCAACTAATTTATTGTCTTTTAGGTCAAGTTCATGGGAGCTACCGCTTTAGGACTGTGTGTCCATTTTTGACTTATTGGCTCTCAGTGCGAAATGGCGCATGTCAATTTGGAAACTTGTGAACTTCCAAAGTAGTTTAGATTTTGTAGAATCTTTTTTTTTTTTGCAATGTAACAAAAATGATCAACAGGTATCACATGAATAATGAATTAAGTGCAATCTCCATGTGTCAAGGAACCTTAGATATTAAGTGCATCACATATAAATATCAATCTTGTCTCACACATGCAATCTCTTCTCTTTTGTGCAGAATCAATCGGCGGCATCAAATAATTAGCCTCAAGACCCGGATTTGTCGCAGTGGTTCCAAGGGCCTCCGCTGTGATTGCATTTGCATTTGTGGCTTATTGTGACTTAGTTGTGACTTGTGATGATGGTTTATTATGCCTGTGATGATGGTTTATTGTGAATTGTGATGATGGTTTATTGTAAATTGTGATGATGGTTTATTGTGCCTGTGACATATAATTATGCCTGTGATGATGGTTTATTGTGAATTGTGATAGTTTATTGTGAATTGAGAGGGGTCCATTATACGTGACAGATTAGTAAAAAAAGGGGGGTATTGGTCGCTTTGTTGAGTGTAACACTCGGCAAAGAGAGGAGTTGCTGAGTGTCAAGACAAAACACTCGGCGCCGAAGAGGCCATTTTTTGTTATTCTAGGAACCTTCTTTGCCGAGTGTATTCTAATGGGCACTCGGCAAAGTGACCATAAAATTTGGCCGTTGTGCGCTTGTTTGCCGAGTGTTTTGGGTGTGACACTCAGCAAAGTGTCTAAACTTTGCCGAGTGTTGTGGCCTTAACACTCGGCAAAGTTTAGAAACTTTGCCGAGTGTCACTACACCACGACACACATTTGCCTACACTTATCTGTTGGCAAATGATTGGTTTTGACAACCCACTATGTGTTGGTAATTGTACAACCTTTTTAAAGTCACGTAAACTATTGGCAACGATGTTGTATGGCTATAGGTTAACTGTCGGCATTTCTCTTAGGACAATAAAATTGTCGGCAAATGTTTTTAGACAGAATAAGTGTCGGCATTTCCTAAACAAGCCAACTATCTAAGTGTCGGCGAAAAGATATACGGTCTTGCCCAGATCCCGGTTCTCACCGTATGCACACGCGGAGTCATAGCCTTTTGGACGGAGTCGTAGCCCACGCAAAGGGAAACCCAATCCAACCTGCTCTCTCTCTCTGCTGCCCCTCGCATGCCGCCGCCTCCCACACCAGCGCCAGCGCCAGCGCCCGTGGCCGCCCCCTCCTCTCCTCCCGCCGGTGGCCGGCCCCTCCCCTCCTCTCCTCCCGGCGGTGGCCGGCCCCGGCCCCTCCCCTCCTTGCACCGCGCCGCCCCGGATCCACCGCCTCCTCTCCTCCCACCGGCGGCCGGCCCTGGCCCCTCCCCTCCTGGCCCCGCACCGCCTTGGATCCGCCGCTTCCTCTCCTCCCTCCGGCGGCCGGCCCCTCCCCTCCTCTCACATGTGGAGACGTCTGGGTTTTAGGCATCGTACGTCACAACTTGCTCGGAAACTTCTAAATTTTTTACCATAGCCTCTACATGCGATGACACGACATCTCGACAAGTTTCGTGATTTTTGGACTTCGTTTGCATTTTATATAATTAAAAAATACTTTTTTAACAAGTTGGTGGTCATGTTTCGTGAAACAGATGTTCGAAATTTCACGAATGTCCTTGCACACGCCCTCAAAATACACTCAAAAACATGAATACCATTTTTTGAATCGCTAAATTCCAATATTTCATGCACCTGCAGTTCAAATTTACTTTTTTGAGAAAAATTCAAGTAAACATAAATAATTTAAAAAATATACCAAAAGGTCATAGAAAAGTTCTAAATTGGAACAACGGCTTTAAGGTACTATATAAATGTCACAGAAAAAATTTGAAAACAAAAAAAATACTTTGCCAAGTGTCGGAATTGGCACTCGGCAAAGGAACCTCTTTGCCGAGTGCCAGGCTTGCAGCACTCGGCAAAGAATATTTAGAATTTTTTTTCTTCTTTCGGATTAAAAGACCCCCTCAATTTCTTTGCCGAGTGCCCGAATCTCGGCACTCGGCAAAGGGCCGCCCCACTTAACCCTAGCGGGTCGGCCGGCCCGCTCCCACTCTCCCACTCTCTCACACCACATGCGCCGCCCCTGCCCAGGAGAATCAAGGCGTCGCCAGGACCTCCACTCCACATGATCGGCTCGCGCCTCGGTCATGTCTCCCCCTCCTTGGCCGGTGGTGCACCATCCCGCCCCAGCACCGCCCCGCCGCCACCCACAGCCGGCCCTGTCCTAGCCCCGCTCCACCGCCGCGGACCACCGGCGCCACCCCGCCTGGCCCCGCCCCATCGCCGCCCACAGCCGGCCCTGCCCCAGCCCCGCTCTACCGCCATGGACCATCGGCGCCTCCCGCCTGCCCCCCCCCCCCCGCCCGTCGTCACGCGACCTCCACCATGACCAGCCACGCCCGGCCAAGCTCTCCGCGGGACGGGCGGATGCCCGGTGGTGCCACGCTTCACTGCTCCCCCCCACAATCGCGGCGGCGGGAGGAGGAGAGGAGGAGCATGGGAGTAGAGGAGAGAAGGGAGGTGGAGGAGAGAAGAAGGGAGAAGGAAGAAGGAGAAGGGAGGAGGAAGGAGAAGGGAAGAGGAGGAGCCTCGGCCGCCGACCATGCCCCTCGCAGTTCGTCCCCGCCGTCGTCCTCGCCCTCGCTAGAGACGAAGGTGACCCTGGCACCGTGTCGCCCGACTCCACTGCCACCCAAGGTATAAAGCCCCCCCCGGTTGTCGGCCTTCGTGCCTTGTATGTCATTGACGGCCTTTGTGCCATATGTGGATGTGTGGGCCTTCATGCCGTACGTGGATGTGTGGGCCTTCGTGCCATATATATGCTGCCGGACATCGTGCCGGCTTTTTTTCTTGTAGGTTTTGGAAACCTCCCCGTACAGGGGAGGTTCTGTCAAAATTTGAACTTATAGTATTATAATTCTTCTTTTGTAGAGCAGGACCCACTGGTGGTGCCCTGCCCCGGCTGCCCCCCGCCCTTGAACCACCGGAGTGGAGGAGAGGAGCAGGGGAGTAGAGGACAGAAGGGAGGTGGAGGAGAGGAGAAGGGAGAAGGAAGAAGGAGAAGGGAGGAGAAAGAGAAGGAGAAGGGAGGAGGAGGAGCCTCGGCCGTCGGCCACGCTTCTCACCATTCGTCCCCGCCCCTCGCTGGAGACGAAGGTGACCCCGGCACCGCATCTCCCGACTCCACCACCACCCAAGGTATAAAGCCCCCCCGGTTGTCGACCTTCATGCCTTGTATGTCATTGATGGCCTTCGTGCGATATGTGGATGTGTGGGCCATCATGCCATATGTGGATGTGTGGGCCTTCATGCCGTATATATGCTGTCAGCCATCGTGCTGGCTTTTTTCTTGTAGGTTTTGGAAACCTCCCCGTACAGGGGAGGTTCTGCCGAAATTTTTAACTTATAGTATTATAATTCTTCTTTTGTAGAGCAGGACCCGTTGGAGGGGACCCAGAGTACGTTAGCGACCCCGATCATCTTCGTCGGTACTGCGGTCCTGCCTGCACAGCGTCGCCTCGCCACTGCCCCGCTAGCTTGACTCCACCGCCACCCTAGGTATAAATAATCTCTCTTCCTTATCGTTGTCATAGATCGGTGTAACCCAGTTAGGCGTCTCCCGTTCAAAACAGATACAGTTAGAGGTATGTGGATCTTCGCATATCTAAGACCGTATCTGTTTTAGATTGTCCACTTTTTTGGATAGCCCGCAGATGCATAGATGGGGTAGTTTCCATGTTCTGCTTCGATCCGAGACAGAGTTTGGGCACCACCTCCCTGTTGTTCTCCGGATACACACTCTCCCTTCCAGGACGTGTATTGGGAGAACAGCGGGGAGGTGCTGCCAAAATTCTATCTTGGATCGGAGTAGAGCATGTAAACTAACCTCATCTATGCATCTGTGGGTGGGATTAGGACCTATCGTCACCCATTAGACAGTAGGCACGCCATTCAGATGCAATTGGTGGTTATATTACTCGCTCATGTATATGCTAGAGGATGGATAACTGTGAGTGGATGTACACGGGCTGCCCAAGTCAGGCTGAAATCAACCCTGAATGGATGGACAAGACCGAGGGTTTCTTGAACCAAGCATTTGGCAAGGCAGCTAATAGAGCGAGAGACACATTTTGTCCCTGTAGCGAATGCGGAAACAGGAAAAGAAAAGCAACGAAGATCATGGGGGTACATCTTTGCAAGTATGGATTTACGCCAAACTATACCCGGTGGGTGTTCCATGGTGAAGCCCATTGTACTAGAGAGGAGGTGGTGAGACCACGCTTGGAGGCGTTTGATGCTGATGGTGGGGTAGCAGGATGGTTAGGTGACTTTCATGAAGCAACGTTCGCTGAAAGACCTACGGAGGTGGAGGAGGAGAAGGAGGATGAGGAGGAGGAGCCAGAGCCAACCGAAAAGGCGTTCTACCAAATGTTGTCTTGGGCACAGAAGCTCCTACACAAGAAGGCAACAGTTTCTCAACTGGATGCCATTAGATGCCTAATGGGGTTGAAGTCCTAGTACAACATGAGTCGAGCCTGCTTCAATGGTATGTTGGTAGTTATTGGTGGGCTGCTTCCAAAGGGTCATATTCTGCGGAGCAGCTTCTATGAGTCACAGAGACTCCTTCGTGCACTTAAGATGACGTATGAGCAGATACATTATTGTCCGAAGGGGTGCATCCTATTTAGGAAAGATCACAAGGATGCAAAGTACTGTCCAAAGTGTAAATCCTCTAGGTATGTGGAGGTAGACAAAGGTGATGGCTAGAAGGAGCAGCTTGAGATCCCCATGAAAGTCCTACGACACCTTTCGATCATACCGAGGCTCCAACGGCTATTCATGACCGAGGAGTCCGTGAAACAGATGACATGGCACAAGAATGGCATTCGATACAATCCTAACAAGATGGTACATCCAGCTGATGGTGAAGCATGGAAAAGCTTTAATCGCAAGCATCGTGACAAAGATCTTGAGGCTCGTAATGTACGTGTTGCACTGGCAATGGATGGGTTCAATCTTTATGGAATGATGTCGGCCCCATACACTTGTTGGCCCGTGTTTGCTATCCCCCTCAATCTCCCCCCCGAGGTCCTCCTTCAATGGCAAAACATATTCTTGACGTTGATAATTCCTGGACACCCAGGAAACAAAATGGGTGTGTACATGGAGCCTATTTATGATGAATTGATCAGTGCTTGGAATGAAGGGGTATGGACTTACGACCGAGCTACAAAGAAAAACTTTAAAATGTTTGTTTGGTACCAGTACTCCATGCATGACTTCCTAGCGTATGGGATATTCAGCGCCTGGTGTGTCCACTAGAAGTTCCCATGCCCGGTATGCAAGACAACTCTGAGTTCATTTGGTTGAAGAAGGGTGGCAAGTTTTCATCGTTTGACAAGCATTGACAGTTCCTCCTTCTTAACCATGCATTTAGACAAGACACCAAGAACTTCACGAAAGGTGTCAAGGTGACTGACCCTGAACCTTAGAAGATGACTGGTGCCTAGGTTCATGCTCAGATAGATGCTCTCGTGGTCAATCCACAGAAAGATAGTCGAAAGAAAGATAATCCAAAGAAAGATTTCTTTGTGGGATATGGTGTCGAACATATGTGGACTCATAAGTCGGGATATGGTGTCAAACATATGTGGACTTCACAACAACATACTATAATGAGAACCTTCCTAGCGTGCATAATCCACCCGCTCGGTACAACGAGGACGAAAATGAATTGACCCTTAGCCATTTCAAAGGGCCACGCGGGAGAGCAAGTGGAGCGACCACAAAGACCTTGAGCTATGAAGAGTGGCGCAAGATCATGCTCTATGTGTTGACCAACCTTGATGAAGTGGAAACGTATCTGGGATAAGTTCTCAATGAACTTGTTACATACTCCATAACTTTTGTACATCCAACAACATTGTTCCTTGTCGGTGCAGGGAATTTTTTGATGAATCCTGGCATCATTCAAGGCCACCTTCTAACCATGAACGAGAGACCCTTCTTCAACATGGTTCGCCTAATTTCATTACATGGTTCCAAAAAAAGGTACCGGCCAACTTAGCTCTTACTAAGTTTGACGTTCCAAGTTGCCCGATTTCATTTCTCCCCTGCTTGAACCTGCAGTGCCAAAGGAATGTGTCTATAAGTGCTGAATTACAACAGGTGGCCAATGGCTTTGACTATAAGGTCTTGTCATTTAACGCTTATGACGTGAATGCATATCGCTTCCACACAACAAGGTACGAGCAGAGTCGTCCCAATCCAAGGACCACGAATACCGGAGTATTTACACCCGGCACTGATCAAGAGGAGTATTATGGGACAGTTGAAGAAATATACGAGCTCGACTACCGTGGTTCCAAAGCACTTAATCCTATCATATTCAACTACAAGTGGTTTGATCCTGCAGTATCGAGAAAGTCCCATCAACTTGGGATAGTCAAAACTCGTCAGGATTCCTTCTATCCAGGAGAAGATGTCTATATTGTGGCTCAACAAGCCACACAAGTTTATTATTGTCCATATGCTTGCAAAACCGACCCACATCTTTAGGGTTGGTATATTGTGCACAAGGTATCACCACACGGTAGATTACCTCGCCCAAACCCCGATGATTACAACTTGAACCCAAACACGCATGATGGAGAGTTCTATCAACAAGAAGAGGGGCTACCAGGGATGCTTGAGATAGACTTAACCGGACAGATCGAAATAGAAGCAGACGAGGAATGGGTTGTTGACGAGAACGTTGCAAATGAGGTGCATGATCCGAAGGACTTGGAAATGCTTGACGAACTATGACTAGGCAATGACAACAATGAGGATGAGGCTGTTGAGGATTTGGACAATCTTGATAGTGATGACGATACCTATCGTCCAGATAATCCCGATCATGAAGAATATTAGAAATACATGTAATACTATGTTATTTTATAATTACATTTTCTTTATTTTGCATCTCTTACTAAGTACGTCTCGTTTATCTATACTTACTGGTTTACTCTTTTTAATTGTAGGTGATGGGGCCCACTAGGAGGAGCTGCCCCTCAGTTTATGCCAACCAGAGGGACATGGCAGCGGCTAAGGAGGTGAAGGCGTCAGAGAGGCCGAGGAGGCTGAGAGGCAGGCCCAGGTGGGAGCCGTTGACTGACCATGGGTGCAGCTCCTCACGTGACTCTGTGCATGACAACGACCTTCAGCACACGGTGGACGGGGACGGGGGTCCACAGACGGAGGACAAGGAGGCAGTTCCAGCGATGGAGGACGAGGAGGCGGCGATGGTAGGGGGTTCCACTTCCTCTGGTATGTCGAAGCCCTACTAGCGAGGTCCCGCAAAGCTCCCGAAGCGACCGATACCTATTGAGAGGCGCCCACTGATTGCACCCGAGGGGGATAGGTAAGTAACTTCATATGTTCTTCATTTGATATGTTGAAAAATCGTAATAACAACTAATAACTATTGTGGACCACTTGTGTAGGAACTGGGTGCTTGTGGACCAGGCGGCCCCGGCACGCAATGTGAATGGCATCCTGGGACTTCTGTGCAAGGAACACTTCCCTGGCCTGGTTAGGAAAGGAGATCATGATTGGGAGCCGGCCTTGACGTTCGACCACTATGCCCTCGTGCAGGATGCTCCAGATCATAATGGCATCCGCTATAGAAACAAGGTAGATTGGGTGATTAGGGAGTTGTGGGTAAGTCTTTCTTGCACTACATTCCTCGATTCCTCGCATTCATTGGACATTCTTGAAATAAAATAATGGATACCTCGTGTCTCTATGCAGGACTTCTTCAGAATCTAGGAGGGACAGGAGGAAAGTGCATATCAGGTGGCTTACGCTTCCTGTAAAAGGCATGTCACGGACTTGCACTACGAGTCCCGCCTCTAGGCCCACATAGACTACAACGCCAAGTTCCTACTCATGCGTGTCAACAAAGAGGAGGCAAGACGGATGACGCTGACAAGGGAGCAGTACATACAGGTAAATACAAAACATGAATATTCATTTCTTTTGAGATTAAGTATGCCTAATTTGATCTTCTGATATGTTGTCTACTTGATGTCCTGTAGGCGATTCCAAGCTAGTACCAGTACTCCATGCATGACTTCCTGGCATATGGGATATTCAGCGCCTGGTGTGTCCACTGCAAGTTCCCATGCCCGGTATGCAAGACAACTCTGGAGTTCATTTGGTTGAAGAAGGGTGGCAAGTTTTCATCGTTCGACAAGCATTGACAGTTCCTCCTTCTTAACCATGCATTCAGACAAAACACCAAGACCTTCACGAAAGGTGTCAAGGTGACTGACCCTGAACCTTAGAAGATGACTGGTGCCCAGGTTCATGCTCAGATAGATGCTCTCATGGTCAATCCACAGAAAGATAGTCAAAAGAAAGATAATCCAAAGAAAGATTGCTTTGTGGGATATGGTGTCGAACATATGTGGACTCATAAGTCGGGATATGGTGTCAAACATATGTGGACTTCACAACAACATACTATAATGAGAACCTTCCTAGCGTGCATAATCCACCCGCTCGGTACAACGAGGACGAAAATGAATCGACCCTTAGCCTTTTTAAAGGGCCACGCGGGAGAGCAAGTGGAGCGACCACAAAGACCTTGAGCTATGAAGAGTGGCGCAAGATCATGCTCTACGTGTTGACCAACCTTGATGAAGTGGAAACGTATCTGGGGTAAGTTCTCAATGAACTTGTTACATACTCCGTAACTTTTGTACATCCAACAACATTGTTCCTTGTCGGTGCAGGGAATTTTTTGATGAATCCTGGCATCATTCAAGGCCACCTTCTAACCATGAACGAGAGACCCTTCTTCAACATGGTTCGCCTAATTTCATTACATGGTTCCAAAAAAAGGTACCGGCCAACTTAGCTCTTACTAAGTTTGACATTCCAAGTTGCCCGATTTCATTTCTCCCCTGCTTGAACTTGCAGTGCCAAAGGAATGTGTCTATAAGTGCTGAATTAAGATAGGTGGCCAATGGCTTTGACTATAAGGTCTTGTCATTTAACACTTATGACGTGAATGGATATCGCTTCCACACAACAAGGTACGAGCAGAGTCATCCCAATCCAAGGACCACGAATACCGGAGTATTTACACCCGGCACTGATCAAGAGGAGTATTATGGGACAGTTGAAGAAATATACGAGCTTGACTACCGTGGTTCCAAAGCACTTAATCCTATCATATTCAACTACCAGTGGTTTGATCCTGCAGTATCAAGAAAGTCCCATCAACTTGGGATAGTCAAAACTCGTCAGGATTCCTGCTATCCAGGAGAAGATGTCTATATTGTGGCTCAACAAGCCACACAAGTTTATTATTGTCCATATGCTTGCAAAACCGACCCACATCTTCAGGGTTGGTATATTGTGCACAAGGTATCACCACACGGTAGATTACCTCACCCAAACCCCGATGATTACAACTTGAACCCAAACACGCATGATGGAGAGTTCTATCAACAAGAAGAGGGGCTACTAGGGATGCTTGAGATAGACTTAACCGGACAGATCGAAATAGAAGCAGACGAGGAATGGGTTGTTGACGAGGACGCTGCAAATGAGGTGCCTGAACCGAAGGACTTGGAAATGCTTGACGAACTATGACTAGGCAATGACAACGATGAGGATGAGGCTGTTGAGGATTTGGACAATCTTGATAGTGATGACGATACCTATCGTCCAGATAATCCCGATCATGAAGAATATTAGAAATACATGTAATACTATGTTATTTTGTAATTACATTTTCTTTGTTTTGCATCTCTTACTAAGTACGTCTCGTTTATCTGTACTTACTGGTTTACTCTTTTTAATTGTAGGTGATGGGGCCCACTAGGAGGAGCTGCCCCTCAGTTTACGCCAACCGGAGGGACATGGCAGCAACTGAGGAGGTGAAGGCGTCAGAGAGGCCGAGGAGGCTGAGAGGCAGGCCCGGGTGGGAGCCGTTGACTGACCACGGGTGCAGCTCCTCACATGACTCTGTGCATGACGATGACCTTCAGCACACGGTGGACGGGGATGGGGGTCCACGGACGGAGGACGAGGAGGCGGTTCCAGCGACGGAGGACGAGGAGGCGGTGATGGTAGGGGGTTCCACTTCCTCTGGTATGTCGAAGCCCTACTAGCGAGGTCCCGCAAAGCTCCCAAAGCGACCGATACCTATTGAGAGGCGCCCACTGATTGCACCCGAGGGGGATAGGTAAGTAACTTCATATGTTCTTCATTTGATATGTTGAAAAATCGTAATAACAACTAATAACTATTGTGGACCACTTGTGTAGGAACTGGGTGCTTGTGGACCAGGCGGCCCCGGCACGCAATGTGAATGGCATCCTGGGACTTCTGTGCAAGGAACACTTCCCTGGCCTGGTTAGGAAAGGAGATCATGATTGGGAGCCGGCCTCGACGTTTGACCATTATGCCCTCGTGCAGGATGCTCCAGATCATAATGGCATCCGCTATAGAAACAAGGCAGATTGGGTGATTAGGGAGTTGTGGGTAAGTCTTTCTTGCACTACATTCCTCAATTCCTTGCATTCATTGGACATTCTTGAAATAAAATAATGGATACCTCATGTCTTTATGCAGGACTTCTTCAGAATCTAGGAGGGACAGGAGGAAAGTGTGTATCAGGTGGCTTACGCTTCCTGTAAAAGGCGTGTCACGGACTTGCACTATGAGTCCCGCCTCCAGGCCCACATAGACTACAATGCCACGTTCCTACTCATGCGTGTCAACAAAGAGGAGGCAAGACGGATGACGCTGATAAGGGAGCAGTACATACAGGTAAATACAAAACATGAATATTCATTTCTTTTGAGATTAAGTATGCCTAATTTGATCTTCTGATATGTTATCTACTTGATGTCCTGTAGGCGATTCCAAGCTGGTACCAGTACTCCATGCATGACTTCCTGGCGTATGGGATATTCAGTGCCTGGTGTGTCCACTGGAAGTTCCCATGACCGGTATGCAAGACAACTCTGGAGTTCATTTGGTTGAAGAAGGGTGGCAAGTTTTCATCGTTCGACAAGCATTGACAGTTCCTCCTTCTTAACCATGCATTCAGACAAGACACCAAGAACTTCATGAAAGGTGTCAAGGTGACTGACCCTGAACCTTAGAAGATGACTGGTGCCCAGGTTCATGCTCAGATAGATGCTCTCGTGGTCAATCCACAGAAAGATAGTCGGAAGAAAGATAATCCAAAGAAAGATTGCTTTGTGGGATATGGTGTCGAACATATGTGGACTCATAAGTCGGGATATGGTGTCGAACATATGTGGACTTCACAACAACATACTATAATGAGAACCTTCCTAGCGTGCATAATCCACCCGCTTGGTACAACGAGGACAAAAATGAATCGACCCTTAGCCTTTTTAAAGGGCCACGCGAGAGAGCAAGTGGAGCGACCACAAAGACCTTGAGCTATGAAGAGTGGCGCAAGATCATGCTCTACGTGTTGACCAACCTTGACGAAGTGGAAACGTATCTGGGGTAAGTTCTCAATGAACTTGTTACATACTCCGTAACTTTTGTACATCCAACAACATTGTTCCTTGTCGGTGCAGGGAATTTTTTGATGAATCCTGGCATCATTCAAGGCCACCTTCTAACCATGAACGAGAGACCCTTCTTCAACATGGTTCGCCTAATTTCATTACATGGTTCCAAAAAAAGGTACCGGCCAACTTAGCTCTTACTAAGTTTGACGTTCCAAGTTGCCCGATTTGATTTCTCCCTTCTTGAACTTGCAGTGCCAAAGGAATGTGTCTATAAGTGCTGAATTACGACAGGTGGCCAATGGCTTTGACTATAAGGTCTTGTCATTTAACACTTATGATGTGAATGGATATCGCTTCCACACAACAAGGTACGAGCAGAGTCGTCCCAATCCAAGGACCACGAATACCGGAGTATTTACACCCGGCACTGATCAAGAGGAGTATTATGGGACAGTTGAAGAAATATACGAGCTCGACTACCGTGGTTCCAAAGCACTTAATCCTATCATATTCAAGTACCAGTGGTAGTGGTTTGATCCTGCAGTATCGAGAAAGTCCCATCAACTTGGGATAGTCAAAACTCGTCAGGATTCCTTCTATCTAGGAGAAGATGTCTATATTGTGGCTCAACAAGCCACACAAGTTTATTATTGTCCATATGCTTGCAAAACCGACCCACATCTTCAGGGTTGGTATACTGTGCACAAGGTATCACCACACGGTAGATTACCTCGCCCAAACCCCGATGATTACAACTTGAACCCAAACACACATGATGGAGAGTTCTATCAACAAGAAGAGGGGCTACCAGGGATGCTTGAGATAGACTTAACCGGACAGATCAAAATAGAAGCAGACGAGGAATGGGTTGTTGACGAGGACGCTGCAAATGAGGTGCATGATCCGAAGGACTTGGAAATGCTTGACAAACTACGACTAGGCAATGACAACGATGAGGATGAGGCTGTTGAGGATTTGGACAATCTTGATAGTGATGACGATACCTATCGTCCAGATAATCCTGATCATGAAGAATATTAGAAATACATGTAATACTATGTTATTTTGTAATTACATTTTCTTTATTTTGCATCTCTTACTAAGTACGTCTCGTTTATCTGTACTTACTGGTTTACTCTTTTTAATTGTAGGTGATGGGGCCCACTAGGAGGAGCTGCCCCTCAGTTTACGCCAACCGGAGGGACATGGCAGTGGCTGAGGAGGTGAAGGCGTCAGAGAGGCCGAGGAGGCTGAGAGGTAGGCCCAGGTGGGAGCCGTTGACTGACCACGGGTGCAGCTCCTCACATGACTCTGTGCATGACGATGACCTTCAGCACACGGTGGACGGGGACGGGGGTCCACGGACGGAGGACGAGGAGGTGGTTCCAGCGACGGAGGACGAGGAGGCGGCGATGGTAGGGGGTTCCACTTCCTCTGGTATGACGAAGCCCTACTAGCGAGGTCCCACAAAGCTCCCGAAGCGACGAATACCTATTGAGAGGTGCCCACTGATTGCACCCAAGGGGGATAGGTAAGTAACTTCATATGTTCTTCATTTGATATGTTGAAAAATCGTACTAACAACTAATAACTATTGTGGACCACTTGTGTAGGAACTGGGTGCTTGTGGACCAGGCGGCCCCGGCATGCAATGTGAATGGCATCCTGGGACTTCTGTGCAAGGAACACTTCCCTGGCCTGGTTAGGAAAGGAGATCATGATTGGGAGCCAGCCTCGACGTTCGACCACTATGCCCTTGTGCAGGATGCTCTAGATCATAATGGCATCCGCTACAGAAACAAGGCAGATTGGGTGATTAGGGAGTTGTGGGTAAGTCTTTCTTGCACTACATTCCTCAATTCCTCGCATTCATTGGACATTCTTGAAATAAAATAATGGATACCTCGTGTCTTTATGTAGGACTTCTTCAGAATCTAGGAGGGACCGGAGGAAAGTGCGTATCAGGTGGCTTACGCTTCCTGTAAAAGGCGTGTCATGGGCTTGCACTACGAGTCCCACCTCTAGGCCCACATAGACTACAACGCCAAGTTCCTACTCATGCGTGTCAACAAAGAGGAGGCAAGACGGATGACGCTGACAAGGGAGCAGTACATACAGGTAAATACAAAACATGAATATTCATTTCTTTTGAGATTAAGTATGCCTAATTTGATCTTCTGATATGTTGTCTACTTGATGTCCTGTAGGCGATTCCAAGCTGGTGCGCCACCCACCCCGATTGCTGGGAATATATTGTGGACACCTGGTTGGACGGGGACTGGCAGAAGAAGGACGAGGAGGCCCACGACAGGCGTTTGTAGATGCCAGGTGTACCTCACCATTAGGGCAGCCGCAGCCTCAGCAAATATGCTAAGGCATATGTAAGTCTCCGCCATTGCTCTAATCTAGCCGCGCTCAATTCTGCATCATTTCTAACCACATGTTGTTGTCTTTCTCATAGTCGGATGCACACGGTGGCCAGCCAGTTGGTCAACTCAAGGCATATGCTCTGGCTCACATGGGCAAGGTGACGGCCGACATCGAGTATGACCCAGATGCCCCGCTTGAGGCGTACACCAACTCCAGCGTCCACACCCGCCTCTCTTCGTACATGGAGGCGGCAAGGTCAGTGCATGGGCCGGGCTACGATCCGAGAACCGAGGAGCGCCTTGATCCTCAGCTCGTGATGAGGGTGGGGCAAGGCAAGAAGCATGGGCGGTTCTAGATTGGCGACGGGGTCCTCGACACGGCCTCTACTCCTCCTCTCCACCAGCTACGAGCAGCGAGCATGAGCTCAAGCGTGCCCATACGCCAATGGCTGACCGCGGTGTCGGCACTCCAGGTAAGCATTCCTATTTCATTCGTCGTTCTTTGACTTTTACATACCTTACCTATGCATTATTGAAACATTGGGGTCAAATGCTGCAGGCCCAGGTGTAGGAACTGTAGGCCAAGCGGGAGGCCGAGCGGCAGAGGCTACAGGCTTTGGAGGCCCTGCGGGAGCAAGATCAGCGACAGATGGCCGAGATGATCAAGTTCATGCAGCAAATTGGCCAGCAACAAGGTTGGGTGATCCCATAGATGCTGCTTGCTCTAGATCCACCTCCACAACGTCCTGATTCTACCCCGGTGAGTATAAGTATGAAGTTTTACTTTCTATGCTGAAAGTTAGAGAAACCTAGTGAAACCTAGAGAAACCTAGTGGTGGTGGTGGTGGTGTGGTGGTCATGGTGGTGTGGTGGTCATGGTGGTGGTGGTGGTGTGGTGTTGGTGGTGGTGGTCACAGTGTTGTGGTGCTCATGGTGGTGGTGGTGGTGGTGGTGTGGTGGTGGTGGTGGTCATGGTGGTGGTGTGGTGGTGGTGGTGGTGAAGTATTTGTGGTGAAGTGTTGGTGATGGCGGTGATGTGGTGGTGGTGGTGGTAGTGGTGGATATTTATCTTGCATATTTATCTCTTCTCTTGTCGCTCATGTGCAATCTCTTCTATTTTGTGCAGCATCAATCGGGGGCGGCGTCGAACCACCTCGGAGGGTCGCCGGGATCGCACCTTGGGCCATCCCAACTAGGACCATCGTCGTGAGCTTCAAACGGCAGCCATTGTGATATAATGCACTTGTGAACTTTGTGAACTATGCTTGTGTATTTGGACTTTGGACTTGGGAGTCGAGATTGTGATACTTGTATGCTATGTTTGTGTTTGTGGTGGATTGTGATATACATTTGTGTGATATATAGTTGTGTTATATATATATATATATATATATATATATATGATGTATATGATGTATATCTTGTTTGCAACGATGGAAGACTAAAAACCAAAAAAATTGATTTTTTTCACTTCTTTGCCGAGTGTCATGACCATGACACTCGGCAAAGCTGGGAATTTGGGACACTAAGCTTCCCAGCTTTGCCGAGTGCCATGGGCAAGGCACTCGGCAAAGAAAATTAAAAAAAACTGCTTTGCCGAGTGCCTACATATAGCACTCGGCAAAGAAAATACAAAAAAAAGAAAACAAGCTTTGTCGAGTGCCAGATGCGGGCGCTCGGCAAAGCATTTTTAAAAATAATAAAAAACACATTTCTTTACCGAGTGCCGACGTGTGGCACTCGGCAAAGGGGCCGTCATTATGACCTGGCCGTCGTGGCGGCTTTTCTTTGCCGAGTGCCGTCGTGGCACTCGGGAAATCCTTTGCTGAGTGCCCGACATGCGGCACTCGGCAAAGAAGCCTTTGCCGTGAAGGGATATGCCGACAGCTCTTTGCCGAGTGCAGCACTCGGCAAAGGCTTTGTCGAGTGCAAAGCCTTCTTTGCCGAGTGCAATTGCACTCAGCAAAGCACGCGTCTGCTGTAGTGTGCATATAATATATATGAAGCACTAGTTATAAAAATTACTTATGGGTGTCACTGCTTGGTGCCTACATTCATGCCCTCCACTTCTAATAACAAGCATTAGTCACGCAAACATACTAGACATCTCCAAGAATTACTTCAAATCAACCCACTCATAAAATTATTTTTTGTCCAAAGTGTCAAAAATCCATACTGCAATAGTTTTGCATCCTTGCATCGTTGCACACTGGTGCTCCAACTCATCCTTGTAAGTCATCGGGTATGGGTATGGCCACATGTCCACCGCTTGCGCGCCTGACACCAAGGTGATGTTGTGGTCACGGATGCGAGGAGGCGGCAGGCCACGTGGGTTGTCCAAGATGGTGGAGAACTCGGCGAGCAGAGCCTCCAGGACTTTATCGCTGATGCAGGCCTGTAAAGCCAGCCTAGGTGGACCCACCAAGCTGCGCCAGCTAACACGGTGATCCTACGGCCAGAATGACATGGTGAGGGCGCTGAAATCTGTTAGGATTGGGCCCAACGATGCAAGCCAATGTGTCCCAGCATGATGTCATATCCGGCCAGGGCAAGCGCGAAGTGATCCGCTCGGAATGCTTCGCCATGGATGGAGAAGGGTGCCCCACGGAACACGCCCAAGCAGGGGATGCGCATGCTGTTGGCCACGGTCACCTTCATGTTGCTGTGGTGTTCCAGTTGTAGAGACGTGCCGCACATGGCATCCTTAGAGATGAAGTCGTGCATGGAGCCCGACTTGAGGAGGGCGAGCAGAGTGGCGCCGCTAAGCTGGATGCACACCTGCATTGTCTCGCTGGCTCGAACGCCCACAATCGCGGGCAGGGAGATGTGGGGCTCCCTGTCCTCCAGTGTGCCATCACCTGTGGCGTCGTTGTCATTGTCATGTGTGCCCTCTAGAAGGAAGATGTGCTGCACTTGATCAGCCAGAGCCTTCCATCGTGATTGTTGTTGGTTGATCAGGTCCGGTATGGGGTTCGTCATTGTCGTCTGCACCCTCTAGAAGGAAGATGCTGCACAGTGGAAGAAGACCGATAGGAACATCTAGGCTGAGCAGTGGAAGAAGACTAATACCAACATCTGTACCTACGGCGCCTGTGGGGGTATGGCCCCCGGTATCCTCAAGACAAGACATGGGCCGCACCATTAGAGGTGGCCCAGCCCTCAAGATCAAGGCGTGCACGACGCTGCTCGGCGTGCACCGCAAGACATTGTATAGTACCAAATAGGATACTTTCCTTGTAACCCTACCTCCTCTAGAGTATATAAAGAGAGGTAGGGGTCCCTTAGCAGACAAGATAAATAGACAATCCATTTAGATCGATACATCTCATTTACACACAGCAATACAATCAGACATAGAACGTAGGTATTACGCCTTCACGGTGGCCAAACCTGGATAAAACCTGGTGTCTGTCTTGCGTCACCATCTCGTTCGTAGCTTGCGCACCTGTCTGCCGATAATCTATTACCTTGGGCATACCCCTAGGTAGACTGCCGACCATATTTTGTCGACAGTGGCGCGCCAGGTAGGGGGTGTGCGTACTGCTCCCCAGACGAACAAGATGGTCATCATCCTCGGTTCCATGGCTACGCCGAACGACCTCACGTTCATCATCGCCATGACCACGGAGGAGGCGCAGATCCAATCTGCGTCGACCACTGCTTCACCAGCATCAGCTACGGCTCCGACCACATTGGATCTGGCTCCGGCCACACCAGCATCGTCTTCAGCCACACCGACAACCCATTGTTCGCTTTCTCGCTACAAAGGGAGGCAGATCGACAATACCGACCTGCTTGACTCCATCGATCAGGCCAGCACCAAGCTTGCTGAAACCCTAGCTCTAGTAGATTCGATTCAAAATCAACCTACTGAGCAGGTAACCACTACCCACAACAGATCTACCCGACCAGCTCGGGCCAGTTGTCCTGCATGACTCGGTACGGATGTTGTGGTCACGTCTACTCCTGAAGGGCACTCCGTTCGTCGCCGACCAGCCCCCACAACGAGTCTCCGGCTCTCTGAGTGCGAAGCCTTGATGGAGAATTACCAGGCTCAGCCCTACGGCCTGCGAAACACTGCTTCCAACTACATGTACAATATACAACGATGCCCGGATCTGTGTTTTATACATCGACTTCGGCCAAAGCCACGCAACTTCGTCAACGCCGACCGGATAATGCCATACGTCGCCGACCAGACGCTCCGTCCAAAGCTAAGTCACGCTTTAATATTTTTCTAAATATTCTCCAGTCTTCGTATATCGCCGCAATGTTTCTCTGAACTGTTTTCTCCATGTTTGCTCCCCAAATGATTTTCCTAACCCCCGAACAGTCATGTTGACGCTCGGACGCCTCCAGAGACGGCCCTGTCTCCGGCTCCTCCCTACACGTGCACGAGCGTCTGCCCTCTGCGTTATGGGTGGTCGGCAGCGGCTCCTTGGTGACGCCTGTTCCTTCTACACGTGCACGAGCTCCGCGCTCTGTGTTATGGTTAACGGGCTAGCTAGGGCTGGAGACTCAGCTACACACTAACTGTTCGGGCGGTTTATATTAAATATAAATATATCTTCACGCCAACTAATCGTCGAACTACATACGCCGTTTCATCACCATTGTTGCTTTTTCTCTAGAGTTTATTTATTTTTACATCATGTACTACCCATTCTACATATTTGTATTGCAGGATCATCGTCCAGGTGATCGGACCACCTGGTGCTCGGACTTCTCCACCGATCAACTGGTCGGACCACTTGGTTCATGGGCTCCATCACCGACCAGTTGATCGGATTGTTCGCCGGTCGTTTCTGCTCAATGCTCACTTCGCCGCCGACCAGTTGATCAGACTGTTCGTCGCTCGTGCTTCATCGCCAGCTACGCTGATTACTCCTCGGCGCTCGGATTCTTCGTGGTCGAGGACTAAGTGGGCACACTTCACCGCACGGACGTCGCCCGCTACGCCGGGGACTCCTCGCTCTTCGGTGCTCAGACATCACCATCGACGCCGAGGACTCCTCGATGCTCGGACATCGCCTGCACCGGGAACTCCTCGCTGCTCGGACATCGCCAGCTGCGCCGGGAACTCCTCGATGTTTGGACATCACCGGGGACTCCTCGCTCTTCGGTGTTCGGACATCGCCAGCGACGCCAGGGACTCCTCGCTCCTCGGTGCTCGGATATCGCCAGCAACGCCAGGGACTCCTCGCTCCTCGGTGCTCGAACTTCGCCAACTACGCCGGGACTCCTCGCTCCTCGGTGCTCGGACATCTCCGCCTACACCGGGGACTCCTCGGTGATCGGACATCGCCTGCGCTGGGAACTCCTCGCTGCTCGGACATCGCCAGCGACGCCGGGGACTCCTTGGTGCTCGGACATCGCCAGCGACGCCGGGGACTCCTCGCTCCTCGGTGCTCGAACTTTGCCAGCTACGCCGGGGACTCCTCACTCCTCGGTGCTCGGACATCGCCGCCTACACCGGGGACTCCTCGGTGCTCGGACATCGCCTGCGCCGGGAACTCCTCGCTGCTCGGACATCGCCAGCTGCGCCGAGAACTCCTCGGTGCTCGAACATCGCCAGCGACGCCGGGGACTCCTCGCTCTTCGGTGCTCGGACATCGCCAGCTATGCCGGGAACTCCTCGGTGCTCAGACATCGCCAGCGATGCCAGGGACTCCTCGCTCTTCGATGCTCGGACATCACCAGCGATGCTGAGGACTCCTCGCTCTTCGGTACTCGGACATCACCAGCGACACCGGGGACTCCTCACTCCTCGGTGCTCGGACATCGCCAGCGATGCCGGGGACTCCTCGCTCTTCGGTGCTCGAACATCGCCAACGACGCCGGGGACTCCTCGCTCTTCGGCACTCGGACATTGCCAGCGACGTCGGGGACTCCTCGGTGCTACCTTGGTGGTCGGATCTTGCTACGTCTCATCGGTGTGCTATCAAGCTGCTCCATGTTGTTCGGATCATGGTGCTGATCTTGGGCAGCACGTCTGGGGTCTTGATACGTGCACGTCAGACTTCTTTTTCTTTGACCCTGCTACAAGATTCATTCTTCATCTTCCAGTAGGCTCGGGGACTAAGTGGGCACACTTCACCTTACGGTGAATGTGCGCTTTTCTCAACTCGAGGCTACGCCCGGGGATTGGCTGCCTACTCGGCTGGTTTTCTACTTTCTGACCCTGGCACCACGTGACTACATCACCTACTGTCAGGCTCAGGGACTAGCTGTGGGGGTATGGCCTCCAGGGTATCCTCAAGACAAGACATGGGCCGCACCATCAGAGGTGGCCCAGCCCACAAGATCAAGGCGTGCACGGCGCTGCTCGGCGTGCACCGCAAGACATTGTATAGTACCAAATAGGATACTTTCCTTGTAACCCTACCTCCTCCAAAGTATATAAGGAGAGGTAGGGTCCCCTAGCGGACAAGATAGATAGACGATCCATCTAGATCGATAAATCTCATTTACACACAGCAATACAATCAAACGCAGGATGTAGGTATTACGCCTTCACGGCGGCCGAACCTGGATAAAACCTCGTGTTTGTCTTACGTCACCATCTCGTTCGTAGCTTGCGCACCTGTCTGCCGATAATCTACTACCTTGAGCATACCCCTAGGTAGACTGCCGACCATATTTTGTCGACAGTGCCCCTGTGAGCGTGCTAGATCATGGTAGAGGTGCCTCAAAGTGTCTCGGAATCGACAACGGATCCCGCTCGCCTGCTCGCAGCCAACTCGCTGAGAAGGTTGGAGGGTAGGGGCGGCCCGTAGCGTAGGTGAAGTACCTCGGTGAAGCACCGCCAAGACGTCGCGCCCTCATCCTATTGGACCTGAATATACCACAACTGCGTGCCATCTTCCAAATTGTAGGAAGCTATCCATACCTTCTCTTCCTTCGAATTCGTGATGCGCTGCTTGTGGAAATACGATTTGCAATGATTGAGGAAGCTATCCATACCCCACATTTTTCCTAACCTTGCTTGACTTTTGTTCGTGCTAACCTTGAAAGGGCAAAGGAGCAGTAAGTAGAGGTTGTTTTAGCGAAGCCTAAGCGAAAAAGTAAACATCTATGAAGAACGTATGGAGGTTCCAAGGATGTTGCTTCTACATCTACTCGAGTTTCACCAAGAGTTATGACTGTAATGAAAATGACACCCATCATGGACCGCCATTATGTGATTTTCTTGTTTGATGAACAACACAATCATTTAGACTAACAAATGTTTGCTAGTACACAAAGAAAGTTCAAATAGACTTAGGCATCATGGAGATCAGAGTGATCAATACCTCAACAAAGACATCAGAAGCTATGTTGAAGACCTACAAGACATGCTTGAAGTCTAAGACACCAAGATTATAGAAGAGGACTTTGACTATGATCAAGAAGGTGGTGAGGTATTGAGGCCAAAGGAGTATCACTAACATGATCCACTTATGTTGAGTGCGTTCTTGCATATACATAATGAGAATGAAGATTGCACCATGCACAAGAGGCTCCGTGATGGAGCGTTTGTGGGCACATGATGGTGTGTCCTAGTGCGTTGGTATTTGGCATGCATATTATTATTTGTACTCTATGTCAATTAAATTATGGATGCGTTATATCAAAAAAAATTATGGATGTGAAATGAAGATCCACAAAGGGTTAACATGCTTGTTTTTGTTAGAAAATAAAATAGGACACCTGTTTTAGCTAGGTAGTTCGGCAAGAGACAGGGCCCATAAGTAGGTGGTTTGTTTTATGAAAGTAGGGGATCGGTTTTAGGTAATAGCGCTGGAGATGCTCTAAGATAGCTTAACCAACATCTTTCTTTTTACTTGCTCATTTCATGTGAATTTTAACAGAGCGCTATTTGGTTTGATACATCCACCACCATCCCATTATTTATAGGTTACCATTATATATGTTTCTTACCAGAAGTAAAATTAAACAACAAAAGGAATTTCAGAACTGAAAGCTCGCGATTTATGAATGGGTACTTGATACAGCTCTGCTGCTTCGATATGGGAAGGTGTTACCCTTGCAGTGAAATCATGTTATCACATTGTTTCATCCCAATTTCTTTCAACATGGGCATACCAGAATTCGTCTCGATGCTAGACATCACATAACTCACGTTCCAATACAGGCTGCAGTTGCTTAGCACACAGTTTTATTATTTTGGACTTCTGATGAACCTATGGAGACAGAGCAGACTATGCGTTTGTATTACAGCAACACAGGCTTCACCATGGAGAGTTGGAGACTAGGCCCGTTAAGATGTTGCATTGGGCCCATTAGTATTTGGGCCCACATAATTAATGTCTCATTCTGATCGGTCCATATGTGAATCAAGATATTCAATATCTGATACAAGATCCGAACCAAAAATATTCAATGTCAGATATGTAATTTAGACCATGTTTGGAACATAGGAAAAATGTAAAAAAAATGGAGTTTTCGTTTCTAGGGGAAATTAAAGGAATGCTGGGGGTGTGCTTGGAATCAAGTAAATAAAGAGAAACTTTCTAGAGGAAAGGCAAGGAAGACTGTACTTTCGGAGCAAAGGAAAAATACGATCAAAGCTCAGGGAAATTTTTCCTTCAGCATTCACGCACGGCTTCACGCATCAGACAAAGCTTATCTTGTGTTCCTCATTCTCGTCACACAGCATCCTAAGCTATTTCAGATCTTGCAAAAAAAATCTTCATTTGAGCAAGAAGAGGAAATAAAGAAAAAAAAAGGCCAGAAAATAATGGAATCGAGCTTCCAATTGGGGAGGCCCAAACAAATCTCCTAGGAATTGAAACTCCAATTCCACCAAAACATTTGAGAAATATCATCTAGAAAGAAAGAAGAATATTTCTTTTGCTTTAGTTGCTGGAGAGCTGCTTCGAGCATCCTCCAAGAGATCAAGTACTGGCCACTTGATGCTAACCTCCGGGCTCCCACGGTGCCCCATCGATCCATGGCTGCTTGTGCCTTGAAGAAGAGTTTCATTTCTGTTTTTTTTCTTTGAGAGAAGGGTGAGCAGTGAGCTTGTATGTTGTTATGGGAGGGTGGGAGCAAATGAGTGCCGTGTGGATAAGGACGAGTACGTGGTACTCTGGACTCCTCGGCTGAAGATGGTATGAGAATTGAGACTAGAGGGCCTACACGTAAGTGGGTCAGGGCTTGTTTTTTCCGGGTAACAAATGTCATGTTTAACTGGTTGTTCCAGTTAATTTTTCATCAGTAAAATTTAATTAGTATTTCCATTAGCCCACTATTGCATTATTCCTATGTAATGGATTCTTGCATTCCAAATAGCCTAAACTTTCCATTCCAGTGTTTTAAAATCCTGTGGTTTTTTGCTTTTCTGCTTACCTTCACTAGTAGAGAACAGACCTTTGATCCTCGGCCAAAATGGGCTCTAGTCCCGGCATTTTTTGCGCCCGGGACTAGAGATACCTTTAGTCCCGGTTGGTGGCTCCAACCGGGACTAAAGGTATCTCCCAACGGCTACTGCGCCAGACAGAGGTGGCAGGGATCTTTAGTCCCGGTTGGATCTACCAACCGGGACTAAAGGTAGACTTTTACTCCCGGTTGGTGGCTCCAACCGGGACTAAAGGTCTCTGCCACCTCTATCTGGCGCAGGAGCCGTTGGGAGGGACCTTTAGTCCTGGTTGGAGCCACCAACCGGGACTAAAGGTCCCTGTCGATGTTTCACCACCGATAGCCTGCCACGGGGGTACCCGGGGCAGTACGTTCGGGCTTCGGCGTATGCCGAACTCGATGGTTAACGCAAGAGACAGTCGATTTATCCTGGTTCAGGCCCTCGATCGTAGATCGAGTAATAACCTTACATCCAGTCGGCGTTAGCCTTTGTGTTGGATTGATCGTGATGTGTTGTGTTGTACAATTGTCGGGTTTTCTCTCTCAGGAGCCCTGCCCTCCTTTATATAGTCAGGAAGCCAGAGTCCTAGTCGGTTTGCAATGAGATTTCCTAGTAGGATTACTTAATAGTTCTACTACTAAGATTACATGGGAAGAATCCTAGTTGGATTAGATCTTCTCTCTCCCTTGCGGGGTATCCTATGGGTCCCGCATCGATAAGCCCCCGAGCACTTCATGGTTGAGCTCTGAAAGTCTCGCTTTGCTCCTTCAAGTCTTGTTGAGTAGGAACAAAATGTCATCCGAGTGCTTTCTGGAGTGAAACCTTGTAGCGCTTCTTGGGATCTTCGAGTGGTGAGTGCTTTTTGAAGAAAAAGTACATCCATCTGGTTGTAGCCCCCGAGCCTCTTGCTATTTGGAACAAGGAGCTGGAGGATCTTGTCTTGAAGTTGCTCTTATTGTTCGTTGAAGTTTTATCAAAAAGAACTCGAATATGGCTTGTTCCGAGTTCTTTTTGTCGTAATGTCTTGAAGTGGTCTGCGTTGAGGGAGTCTTTTGGTGACGTGCGCTTTTTCGAAGAAAAAGGGCACTCACTGAGTGTGGCCCCGAGCCTCTTGCTTTTACTTGTAAAAGTTGGAGGGTCCAGGTTCTTGTCTTCAAAAAATTCTGGGGGGGCTATGTGTCCCGCAGCCCCGTGCTTTGTCCGAGTTCTTCCCTTTAGAAAAGAAGTCGGATGAAGAGTCTTGATGTGTCGTCGTGGTTGTAGTCTTGAGTTTCTTGTATTCTTGGTCCTTTGTCTTTTGGTTTCGAGCCTTCGGGAGTAGTTGAAATGAAGGTCGAGCTCCCTAGCTTAGTGTTGATTAGGCTATGATGCTGGCCGAGCCCCCGAGCGTATATCCATGTTGTTTCATTCAGGAAGAACTCGGATGTGAGGTCTTGGCGCATTCTTTGATAGTCTGCTGTTGTCAGATGTAGTTGTATGGTGGTGGTTGAGTGTAAATGCTTTTTGTTCACGGGTTGTACTGTGCTGGTATATTCTTCCGAATATGCCTGTCTTCGAGTACTGCTTCCTCTCGCCTGAGTCATCCATTATTGAGTCCTATCTTTTCACTGTGTCCTTTGTTAGGCTTATTTTGTTGGTACTCCTAGTCCATGCGCGCCGCTCCTTTGGTCTATAAATACTATCCCGGAGTGCTTGTTTTCATCCATTGGACATTCTGTTAAAACCTTCGTGGTTATGAACATGGTAGTTTGTGAAGTAGAGCAGCCCCCGGGCATATTTTGTAGTTCTTGTGTGTCTTGTCATAGGTGGAGGAAGTCTTGTGATAGGGATTAGAGGTAGGCTAATCCCGCGACAGCATTGTGCCAGGATGTACGTGGTGGTAGTTGGAGGAAGTCTTGTGATGTGGGCTTCGTTCCTTTATCCGGCAGTTCTGGGTTGATCCTCGTCGCCTGTCTTGGGACTGTCCGGTGCAGATCAACACCATATCCAGCATCACATCGGTCTTGGGTAGACAGATGCCCGCCGGCCTTCTCTGCTCCATGTTGCCCTGCCGTGCTGCCGATTTCCGCCTTGGATGCACTACGTTCGTGCTTTGAAGAAAACAGTGTAGCTGATGGCGGTTTGTCCTTCCGAGTAGCAATTTGGGACACGTAGTCGTTCCAGAGCCTAGCCGTGTCCGTGTTCCTTTTTGCTACTTTGCTTTTCGTGGCGCCGAGTTCGTTGGGTCTTGTAAGATTTGTAATCTTTCATTTTTGAAGTTGCTTGTAATGTAACGAATCTTGTCTTCTGAGTTGTCTTTTACTTTTCTACCGTGATCCCTGTCATTCATGAGATTACCGAGTTCTTTCTTAAATAACCGGGTTACTTTGTTCCTTGCGAGGTAGCCCTTCCTTTCTTCTTGGCTTGACGAGTTGTTGTTGTAGTTATCTGATAAACCTGTCGTGGTGCTGTGCGGATAAGTCTGAAATCTGCCCGTTGGTTTGTACCGTTGTGTGGATTCGTGCCCTTCGTCGTTTTAGCAGCGTCGGTAAATGGACCATTGCGTTCACACTGTGTTTTAACGGGCCTTGTGGGCCGTTTTTGTTACTGAAAAATCTATTTAAGGACCTTTTATCTTCCTTTCCCTTGCTGCCTAGCTTTTGCCTTTAAACCCTAGCTTTCAGAAATCCGCCGCCGTCATCGTTGCTGTCATTTAAGCACCATCATCCTAGCTTCCTCTTCCCTAGTGCCTTCTTTGCTTCCGCCAGTTCATGGGAAAGAAGAAATCCGCAAGCAAGTCTCAGGCGACCTTCGTGGATGAGGAGTCATCTCTTTCTTTGATCGAAAACCAGGAGTTCGTGGCCATGAGGGCTGCTCAGAAGGTTTGGCCGGCTCCAACAACAAGCGAAGACCAGCTGCGCGAGCTCGTTAGCGACGGCTTGATCCAAAGCAAAGTTATCGCTGAATGGAGAGTTCTGGGCGAGCATCGGGTTCCGGCTCCGGGTCCTGGTGAGATTGTCCTCTTTGTTTCCTTTGTCCACGCCAGACTTTGTCTTCCTGCTTCCGCCTTCCTTCATCAGTTTCTTGGTTATTTTGGGGTTAGTCTGAACCATCTAACCCCCAATGCCGTTCTCCATCTTTCTGTTTTTGTTCACCTTTGTGAAGCCTTCCTTGGTATCCCTCCTTCTCTATCTCTTTGTCGCTTTTTCTTTCATCTGAAACCTCAACCCCGCCGTGAAGAAACCAGTGTTCTTGGGGGTTGCGGGATTCAGTTTTGACAGGGTCTCAAGATTAAGTTCTTTGACTATGACCTGGTCAATTCTGTAAAAGATTGGCATGCCGAGTGGTTTTATGCTGCCAATCTGATCCCTTCTCTTATCGTCCACTCTAGATCTGGTCCTGTGGTGAATGACCAATGGGACAAGAAGCTTGAGTCTCCTGCTGAGATTCAAGTGATCCAGCCACTTCTTGATAGGATTAGCATGCTGAAGCAGCAGGGTTTGACCGGCTTCGGAATTGTTTCGAGCTTTCTTCGTCGTCGGGTTCAGCCTTTGAAAGAGCGGGAGCATCTTGGCTTTGAGTATTCTGGGGCTGAGGATCCTTCACGCATGGTCCCAGCTCTTGAGCTGACCGGTGAGGAGGTACTCGAGCGTCTCCAGAAGATGCTGAAAGGAGTGAGCGTCATTCCTCCTGCTGTCTCTGAGTTCTCAGCCAACAACCCGCCCCCAGCTGTGAGTTGTCTATCTTTTTGTTTGAGTACCTTATGTACTCTTGCTGCTTCTGTTCTTGCTTAGCTTTTCTTTGTCTCGGTGTTTTATCCTTTTTCGCTGGGGCTTGGGCGGAATTTTGTTGATCCGATCCCCCTTGATGTTCTCCCTGTCGTGGCGGAGACTGGGGATCGTCTAACTGGAACTTCTGCAATTAGTAAGTCCCAAACCTCTACAGCCCTTCCTGGAGTTTCTTCTGGATTTGTTGATGTATATGAAGAATATGTTCCTCGTCTAGTCCCTCGCGGTCCTCGCAGTGTCCCGAAGAGGGGGCGAGCGGATGGGTCTTCATCTGGCCTGCCTGTCTCCAAGAAGCCTCGCAAACCAAGTACTCCCTCAGGTACTCCAGTTGTTGCTAGCATGCTCTTAGGTGAGCACATTTAATACTCTTTGTTCCTTTATTTTCCTGTTTCTCTCTTGACCCGAGTACTTTTTATCCTCTTTTCAGCAGGTGCTCTGGTTTCCTTGGCTGAGGAAGAAGAGGATGATGAAGTACCCCTCATCATGCGGCGGTGAGTTGTTTTTCATATTCCTGTTGCATTGAATTTCTCTTCTTTGTCTTGACCTTTAGTCTTGAACTTTTTGAAGTAATCGGAGGTCGGGTGTGAGTTCTTCCAAGGCTCCCGCGCCGACTTCTTCTGAAGCTCTGGTGTCGAGTTCTTTGGTAGCCTCTGTCCCGAGCTCTACTGCTCCTCCAGTGCGGAGTTCTTCCACGGCTCCAGCCCCGGCTTCTTCCACGGCTCCGTTGTCGGCTATCCCGCTCCCGTCGCCGGGTGGCGGGGACGTTTTCGCCATCGTGGTTCCCCCTGCGAGGCCTTCTTTTGGCTTCGCGAAGAAGAAAGTAGTCGGGTGAGTAAATTCTGGCTTTTATCTTTTTGGCTTCTTTCTTCCTTCTTCTGGTTCTTATCGGTGCTTCCTTTTATCACTTTTCAGTGTTTCGTCTTCTCTCGTTTCTTCATCGACTTCTTCTCTGCCTCCCGCCGTGCCGACGAGTTCCGAGCCTCAGGACTCACAACATTCTATTGATGAAGTTGCTGCGGGGGCTTTGGAGCTTCCTGGCGAAGCTGTGGATTTGGCCGCTCCAGAGGTGACTGTGGCCGTCGTGTCGGGTCCTTCTGAGGGTTTGGCTTCGGCTTCCCTAGAGGTTGCTTTGGTCACTCCTTCTTCGCCCCAGCCGGCTTCTCCTTCCCCTTCTCTTGCTTCCGGTGGTCCCTCTTTTTTCGGTGACATGGTGCAACAGTTCGATGCCACCCATCGGTTATCGGAGCTGACCACAGCCTGGGGGAGCTTGTCGACCCTCGCGACTTCTTTTGGTGAAAAGCTCCAGGTAGGTTTTACTGCCACTCCTTTTTTGCGTGCTTGTTTTTCTTCTGTTCTTACGCCTTGTTTCTCTTTGCCCCTTTTTGCTCAGTCTTTCTCTCGTGATCATTCTGGCTTCTTTTTCTCATCTGAGAATGAGAGAAAGTTGTCTTCTGAGGTGGATGCTCTGAAAGCCGATCTTGGCCTTCTCCGGGCTGAGTTGGAGACAGAGCGTCAATTGTACCAAAAGGAGGAGAAGACCCTTCGTGCCTGGGTCATGGAGACGGAGAAGCGGAGGGATGCCGCGGTGGAGTCTGTGAAGAACGAATGCAAAGGTGTTGCGGGTTCTGCCTGTTTCTTTTTGTATTTTTGACTTCTTTTTTCGCTGACTTGTTCTTGGGTGTCTTGTCTAGCTCTCCGAGTTGAGAAGCAGAAGCTCTCGGAGAGTATCGATGAAATGAAGGCTCTTGTCCGCTCCAGTCATAATAAATCTAAGGAGGTAATTACTCATGCTGAGGAAGGACTCGCCCTTGCTAAGCTGATTAGGCGCGGAGCTGACAGAGATCTTGTGCAGGCCCAAAAAACTATTGAAAGCTTGTCTGGGAAGCTGGCGATGGCTACTGAAAATTGGAACGTTTTGTGGAAATCTTTTTGCTCAGTAGCCGATGTTCTCCGGACTCCAGTGGATGATGGGCAATCTTGGGCGCAGTTCATTCCCCGGATTCCAACTCGTTTCCAAGAGTTCGCGAAGAAGTGTGCTCAAGTATGTACCAAGAATGTGTTGGCCCAGGTCCGGGTCCTTGCTCCAGAGGCGCCTCTGTCCAAGATAGCAGAAGAAGCTGAAAGCCAAGAATACATTGACGCCGTTGAGAGGATGGAGCCTGAAGTCGAAGGTTTAGCCAGTAGGGTTGTAGACAGTCTAAATATTGACATTTCTCTTTCTGATGACAATGCCTGATTCGACTGAGCATCCCCTTGTAATATTACACTCCTCTTTAAGTGAAGATTCTTTATTTTTGTTGATGTATTCTTTGCCTGAGTGCGGTTGAAGTTACTTGACTTGCTGAGTACTTTCTCCTATTTTTGTCTCTGCTCCGCAAAACAACTCTGTGCGTTATTCTGACGAGACCCCTCGATTTGTCAAGTACTTTTCTTTTCTTCCCCTTTTGTGATCCGTCGAGTGCTTTGTCTATGCTATGATTTGTTAGATGTAAATCTTTGTGTTGATAACCTTTCGTCCGCGCTATGTAAAAACGACTCGGCATAGAATGTTGCCTTGACGAACTTGGCGCTTGTGCTTTTCTGAGGAAAAAGTGTTCCTATCTGGATGTAGCCCCCGAGCCTCTTGCTTTTCGAAACAAAGAGCTGGAGGGTCTTTTGAAGTTCAATTTTGGTTGACTAGTTTTTAGCTTTTAGCTACCCTCATCGGCGGGCTCAAGCGTCTTTTCAGCTATTTTGCTCTCGGCCGGGATGCTCAGGCATGTTTTCAGCCATTTTGCTTTTTGTTTCGGGTGTTAGCTTTTAGCTACCCTCATCGGCGGGCTCAAGCGTCTTTTTCAAATATTTTGCTCTCGGCCGGGATGCTCGTGCATGTTTTCACCATTTTGCTTTTTGTTTGGTGTTAGCGTTTAGCTACCCTCATCGGGCGGGCTCAAGCGTCTTTTCAGCTATTTTGCTCTCGGCCGGGATGCTCGAGCATGTTTTCCATTTTGCTTTTTGTGTTTGGGTGTTAGCGTTGCTCCCTCATCATGCGTTTTTCAGCTATTTTGCTCTCGGCCGATGCTCGAGCATGTTTTTCACCATTTGCTTTTTGTTTGGTGTTAGCTTTTAGCTACCCTCATCGGCGGGCTCAAGCGTCTTTTTCAAATATTTTGCTCTCGGCCGGGATGCTCGTGCATGTTTTCACCATTTTGCTTTTTGTTTGGTGTTAGCTTTTAGCTACCCTCATCGGCGGGCTCAAGCGTCTTTTCAGCTATTTTGCTCTCAGTCGGGATGCTCAGGCATGTTTTCAGCCATTTTGCTTTTTGTTTCGGGTGTTAGCTTTTAGCTACCCTCATCGGTGGGCTCAAGCGTCTTTTCAGCTATTTTGCTCTCGGCCGGGATGCTCAGGCATGTTTTCAGCCATTTTGCTTTTTGTTTCGTGAAAACAACTCGTTGGAAGTCATGACAAGACGTGTTGTGGATGAATATCATCTTTATTGATCATTAATACATATGTTGTTGAAGAGTATTGTCTTTCATTGATTGTGAACGTTGGTCCCTTGTGGCTTGTATATCTGCTTTTTCTTTAGTTGTTTTTACGCGTAGAATCTTCTTAGCTGGCTGATGTGCCATGTATTGCTGACTTCTTTTCCATCTTCGGTCATTAACTTGTATGTGCCTGGTCCGGTGACTTTTGTGACAATGAACGGGCCTTCCCATGGACTGAGTAGCTTATGTCGTCCGTCAGTCTTCTGTATCCTTCTTAGCACTAAGTCTCCAACTTGCAGTGATCGAGGTTGGGTACTCTTGTTGTAGTGCCGTCTTAAACCTTGTAGGTATCTGACTGATTGGAGGGTAGCATTTACTCTGACTTCTTCTGAGCTATCGAGTTCTAATCTTCTTGTGTGTTCTGCTTCTCCTTCATTGTATTGTTCTATCTTTGGGGATGTCCAGATCAAGTCGGCGGGTAGTACGGCCTCTGACCCGTAAACTAGGAAGAAGGGTGAGTAGCCTGTTGCTCTGCTTATTTGAGTTCATAGCCCCCATACTACTTTTGGTAATTCTTCAATCCATTTGCACCCATAGTCCACTAGTTCTTCGTATAACCTTGGTTTTAATCTGGCTAGTATGAGTCCATTAGCCCTTTCTACTTGTCCGTTGGCTTCTGGATGTGCAACAGACGCATAGTCTATACTGAAACCACAGTCTTGTGCCCAGCTCTTGAATTCTGTAGCTGTGAAGGGGGAGCCTAGATCCGTGATGATTCGATTGGGCATGCTAAAGCGGTGCATAATGTCTTGGATGAACTCGACTGCTTCGATTGCGCTGTATTTCATGAGTGGTTTGTATTCAATCCACTTGGTGAACTTGTCGATTGCTACAAAGATGTACTCGAAGCTGCCTTTTGCTTTTTTCAAGGGTCCTACTTGATCCAACCCCCAGCAGGAAAAAGGCCAAGCGGGTGGGATGCAGATAAGATTGTGAGCTGGTACATGGGCTTGTCTTGCAAACATTTGGCAACTTTTGCATTTTCTGACAAGCTCTTCTGTGTCTTTCAAAGCGGTTGGCCAGTAGAATCCGGTGCGAAATGCTTTGCCAACTAGTGTTCTTGAAGCGGCATGATTTCCACAGCAACCTGAGTGTATTTCGTCTAGGATCTCTTTTCCTTCTTCGAATGAGACACATTTTAGGAGTATTCCTGATGATGCTGCTCTTCTGTAAAGTCTATCTCCTACTAGAACGTAGTTTTTGCTTCTGCGAACAACTTGGGTGGCTTCTGCTTTATCTGCTGGCAATTTATTTTCTTTGATGTAGTCGATGAAAACTTGGCTCCATGAAGTGTTGATTACCAAGATCTGAACGTTTTTAGCCTGAATTTCATGGGTTGTTTCACCGAGTTGTTTGATAGAGGGAACTGATAGCTCTTCTATGAATACGCCGGGTGGAACCTTTTCTCTATCCGATCCGAGCTTGGCGAGGACGTCTGCTGCAATGTTGGAATCTCGCAGGACGTGTAGAATTTCTAATCCTTGAAAATGTTTTTCGAGTTTCCGTATTTCAGCACAGTAAGCACTCATGTTTTCTTTGGTGCAATCCCAATCTTTGTTGACTTGGTTGATGACTACTGCTGAATCGCCGTATATGAGTAATCTCTTTATTCCGAGAGTAATTGCCACTCGTAACCCGTGGATGAGGGCTTCATATTCTGCTTCGTTATTTGTAGCTTGCCATAATATCTGAAGGACGTATTTGAGTTGTTTTCCTTCTGGAGAAATTAGGAGAACGCCTGCACCAGCCCCGCCTAGTTTGAGTGATCCATCAAAGTACATCTTCCAGTGGTCAAGGATTGTATCTGATAAAGGTTGTTGAATCTCTGTCCACTCGGCCACAAAATCGGCGAGGGCTTGAGATTTGATTGCTTTCCGCGGGGTGAAATCGATGTTAAGAGCTCCGATTTCAACTGCCCACTTGGATATGTGCCCCGTGGCATCTTTATTGTGTAGGATGTCTCCGAGTGGAAAATCTATCACCACGGTAATCTTATGGCTTTCGAAATAGTGGCGAAGCTTGCGTGAGGTGATGAGTAGAGCGTAGAGTAGTTTTTGTACATGCGGGTATCAGATTTTGGATTCTGACAGTACTTCGCTGATGTAGTATACGGGACGTTGCACTTTATACACGCGCCCTTGTTCTTCTCTTTCTATGACTATTGCCGTGCTGATTACAGTAGGAGTCGCCGCAATATATAGCATCATATCTTCATCTTTCTTTGGAGGTGTCAGGACAGGCGACGAGGTGAGGTATTCTTTAAGTTTTTTGAAAGCTTCGTCGGCCTCTATTGTCCACTCGAACTTGTCTGTCTTCTTTAGTAGTTTAAAGAAAGGTAACCCCTTTTCGCCGAGTCTTGATATGAAGCGATTGAGGGCCGCCATGCATCCTGTTAGTTTCTGCACATCTTTGATACTTCTAGGTGGTCCCATTTCTGTTATAGCTCAAATTTGCTTGGTACTGGCTTCGATCCCACGCTGACTGACCAAAAATCCGAGTAGTTGTCCTGAGGGAACTCCAAATACACATTTGTTTGGGTTCAATTTCCATCTCCATCTCTTCAAGTTTTCGAAGGTTTGCTTTAAATCTTCAATCAGGGTGTCTGGGTTCTTTGTTTTCACCACTACATCGCCCACGTATGCCTCCACATTTTCACCGATTTGATTCCCAAGGCAAGTTTGGATAGCTCTTTGGTACGTGGCACCAGCGTTCTTTAGTCCAAATGACATGGTCTTGTAGCAGTAGGCACCAAATGGGGTGATGAAAGATGTCTTTCTCTGGTCTTGTTCTTTTAGTGCGATCTGGTGATACCCTGAATAGCAATCGAGAAAAGATAATAATGCAGATCCTGCTGTTGAGTCAACTATCTGGTCAATGCGTGGTAGCCCGAACGGATCTTTTGGGCAATGTTTGTTGAGATCTGTGTAGTCGACGCACATGCGCCACTCGTCCGTGTTTTTCTTCTGCACAAGGACCGGGTTTGCTAGCCAGTCTGGATGAAGGATTTCCCTGATGAATCCGGCTGCCATCAGTTTTGTTATTTCCTTTTTAATTGCTGCCTTTTTGTCGGGTGAGAATCGTCGTAGCTGTTGCTTTATAGGCTTGGAGCTTTCATTAACATCAATTCTGTGCTCAGCCAACTCCCTTGGGACTCCTGGCATGTCGGCCGGCTTCCAAGCGAAAATATCTTTGTTGTCCCGAAGAAAGTTGGTGAGCGCGAGTTCCTATTTTGCCGAGAGGTGAGCACTGATGGTTGCTGTCTTGGAGGTATCGCCGGTGCCTAAGTCGATTTGCTTGACGTCGGCTTCTTTTGGTGGTGCGATGATGCTGGGCTTTTTAGCCGGTATTTCCAATTCTTCTTGGCTTGTCTCTGCAGCGATTGTGGCTATTTCTTTTCTTCCATTGTCGGCTTGTGCCTTAGCTGCAATTTGGATCGCCTGAACATCGCAGTCAAAAGCACGTTTCAAATCGCTTCGAAGAGAAAGGATACAGTTGGGTCCTGGCATCTTAAGTAGTAAGTACGGATAATGTGGTATTGCCATGAATTTGGCCAGTGCTGGACGTCCGAGGATTGCATGATATGACGAATCGAAGTCAGCGACCTCAAATTTGATAAACTATGTTCGGTAGTTTGAAGGAGTTCCAAAAGTAACGGGTAAGGTAATTTGTCCGAGTGGCATGGCTGCTTTGCTGGGTACTATTCTGTAAAAAGGTGTGCTTGTTGGCGTGATCATCCCGGCGAGTTGTAGTCCCATTTTCCTTAGAGTTTCTGAAAAGATGATGTTGAGTCCAGCTCCCCCATCGATTAGTACTTTGGTGACGGTCATACCAGCGATAGTTGGATCTAGAACCAGTGGATAATGGCCTGCGTTTCCCACGCTAGTCCATTGGTCTTCTCTGGTAAACTGGATAGGGTACTGTGACCAATTGAGATATCTTGGTGTAGCCGGTTCTGCTGTCATAATGGTCCGTAGCGCTAGTTTTTCTTGATGTTTGCTTCTGCAATCCAGAGCCTCTGAGAAGATCACTGCTACCGTTCCCCTGGGTTTTTGGAATCCCTTGTCCTCGTGGTTGTCTTCATCTCTTTTCTGATTGTCCTCTTTGGTGTTTTCTTTACTATCTTTTCTTGTGTACCGATCGTTGAAAGTGTAGCAATTTTCGATGGTGTGTCTCCCATTAGGGTGCAATGGGCAACGTATGTTTTCAATGTCATCATATCTTCTGGGTTTGGAAAACTTCTTTGATTTGTCGGTCGTTGCCACAGTATTGTCTGGTCTACGTTTTCTTTCTTGATGTCTGCTATTTCGGTGATTTTGCCTGTCCGAGTTGTCCTGGTTGTTTCTATCCGGGAACCTTTCTCGTGTTTTTTCTTCTACAGTAATCATCTTCTCTACTGTTCATCTAAATTCTTTGTTGTTTCTCAGATTTTCTTTGCAGAAGTCTTGAAATTGCCATCTAGCCATGATTCCGTGAGAGAAAGCTTCAATTACTTCTCATTCGGTTATGTCATGCACTTGAGCTCGTAGTTCGCCGAATTGTCGATAGTAATTTCTGAGACTTTCACCTCCCTTTTGCTTGAGTCCTTTTAATTCTGCATGAGTGATTGGGTGTGTAATGATTCCTGCGAAATTTTCACAAAAAGCTTTTTGCAAATCCTCCCAATTTCTGATAGATCCTAGATTCAGTTTGTCGAACCATTGGAGGGGCATGGCTTCCAGTGCCATGGGAAAGAACAGGGTTTTGATATCATCGTCTCCTCCGGCTAGTTCAATTGATTGTGAATATATTTTGAGCCATTGCCTTGGTTCAGTTTTGCCATCATACTTGGAGTGGTTAGACGGTTTGAATTTGTGAGGTAATCGTACCAATGCAAGCCTGTTCGCAAAACAGGGGAATCTGTCGTGTGTCCTGGTTTCTTTGAATTCGGATTCGGCACCTTCTTCTGGCCAACTGTCGTTTTGATGGGAGTAGTCTTGCGAGGTTGTCTGGGTAGGCACCCTACTCCTGGTCTTCCTTGGTTGTTCAAATCGGCGGCTTTGATTATGTTCCTTCCTACTTCCTCCATCATGGCTTCCACCCGGCCCAAGTCTTTCGAAAGCAGATTTCCTTTGATTTTGATCTTCTTGCCGGTGGGTTGTTGATCTGGCGGGTAGTCTTGATCGAGTTCTCTCTTCATGCGTTCTCGGGATCATCGATCGAAGTAAGTCCTAGAGTTGTTCATACTTCTCACCGGGATGTGAAGTTGTTCCAAGTTCTTCTAATGCTTCTCGAATCTTATCGTAAGGCGTATTTGCTGTGCGTCTTCCTTCGACTTCTCGTTGCGACTTTCTTTTGTCATACTCAGCCAACTCTGACTCATATCTGATCCAAGCTTCCTTGCGCTGCCTAGCACGGTGTTGGCGCCCTTGCTTCAACTTGTTTTTTCTTTCTCTAGCTTGTTTCTGACTCTCGGTTTCTCCATCGTAGCCCTAGGCAAAGGGTGATATGTTGGATTCTGATTCATCTGATGATCTGACATCGGGTGCTTCTGGGGGATTTAATGGTGACCGCGGACGTCGAACCATGAGCACTTCTCGTGCGTGAGTCGTTCTGTTATTGGTGTTAGTTTTCATGCTGTCGGAGTCGCTGATAATTTTAGTAGATGCCTCGGCGTCATAGATCGAGTCTCCTTCTTGGTAAGGTAGAATAGCTGTTGTTGTTGTGCCGACTAGTTGGGTTCCACTACCATCAGGAACGGAACCTGGCCAGTGGATGATACAGTCTTGCGATGTTATCGTTAGCACGAGACCCTCCTGAGCTCCTGTCAGTGGTATCCCGAATCTTGGATTGAAAGATCTTTCGAACTGTCCCTGATAGGATTTTGCCATGTTGTCGAGCCCAAATGGAAAAGAACTCGACTTCTTGAAAGAACTCTGAGGGTAATCCGAGTTGTTTTGGGTTGAGCTCTGGAATCTTGCCAAAAAAGAACTCGGTTTTTTGAAAGCACTCGGATAAAACTTTGCCTTGGAGCTTGAATTCGAATCGGATACGAGTGGCCGTGAAATCTTATTTGAATCGGACACTATGAGCTGCGCGAATCTTCTGGTGAGCTGATCCGTTGTAGTTGTTGAAATAGGAAATTCTTTATGATGATCTGGATCTTTGAGGAGATGGCCCTGAAGCTTGCCGTTGTTGTCTGCCTCGCAGATCCATGAGCCGAAGATGAAAGTTGATCCCATCAGGAAGATTATGTTGTCGAGGTCCATCGAGCTCTCGGATGCAAAGTCGCCGAAAGCCCCTACCTGGCGCGCCAGCTGTCGATGTTTCACCACCGATAGCCTGCCACGGGGGTACCCGGGGCAGTACGTTCGGGCTTCGGCGTATGCCGAACTCGATGGTTAACGCAAGAGACAGTCGATTTATCCTGGTTCAGGCCCTCGATCATAGATCGAGTAATAACCTTACGTCCAGTCGGCGTTAGCCTTTGCGTTGGATTGATCATGATGTGTTGTGTTGTACAATTGTCGGGTTTTCTCTCTCAGGAGCCCTGCCCTCCTTTATATAGTCAGGAAGCCAGAGTCCTAGTCGGTTTGCAATGAGATTTCCTAGTAGGATTACTTAATAGTTCTACTACTAAGATTACATGGGAAGAATCCTAGTTGGATTAGATCTTCTCTCTCCCTTGCAGGGTATCCTATGGGTCCCGCATTGATAGTCCCCCCTTTATATATCGGCCGTCTCCTTGTTCCTCCCCAAGCCCGAGCTCAGCACATTTTGAAGCTCACTGCACTAGTGTTCTTGCTTCCTCCCTCCATTGTTCCTCCATCCATTCTTCGATTCCTCCGTCAATTTCTTCGATTCCTTCGTCGATTCTTCAGTTGTAAAGGTTACCAATCTCATACTCTCATTTTTCACTATTGTCTTATCTCATTTTGTTCACTATATATATATGGTTCTTTATTGTGGTTTTTTCATTTGTAAGCAATTTGAGCTCAAAATCACTTCAAGCTTGCATATTTACATGAAGAAAGGTTAAAGTAGCTATTAAAAGCTAGTATTCACCGTTCATTTGTAGCATGCATAGCACACTTCATTGTTTAGAGATATAGAGAATTTTAGAGTTTTTTAATTTTATTTGTTTATAAAATGAGAAATTTATAGTGTATTAAAAAATGAGTATAGGGATTAGTGCCTCCGACTGGTATGACAGATGCAATGCAAGGCCGTGCAATAGAAAGCAAATCCATTCTCTTTTGACGATACGCCCGAACAGCCGGGCCTGATAGATTTGGTGGTTGAACGGGTCCGTCGGCCGTCGCCGTGTGACTGTATGACAAAGAACGGCATCGATCGACCATAGTATTTTATTGCCTGGAGTCCGGTCCGGGGTGCAATGCAACGCAATGACAATTGACAATGCGTTGCTAGGTCAAAATATGGTCATTTCTATGGACTCCGCGACTAAACATTTTATTTTAACTTTTTATGAAATGAAAAACTTAGAAAATAGTTAGAAAATTATAGAAAATCCATACTAGTTGAACTTGCGGACCGTGTTCAGATCGGCGAGCATGTTCTCTGCCGAACGGTAACGGACATCAAGGAGGAGCTTTGATTTTACGAGGGAGAGCGGCAACGGTCGTGGAAGACCGTGTTCCCTTCCTCGTAGAATCGGAGCTCTTCGTTGACCAAGTACGTGCCGTCCGGTGGAGAAATGCTCGTCGAGATGATCACGTAAGCAAGGTCAACTAGTACGGATGGTTATTTATTAAAACATGTTTTTGAGCTATAAATCCTGCTGGCCGTCTTCTTCCTCCCAGAGCCCGCCCGAGAGCTTAAGTTCAAATTTAAGCAGTGTTCTTGCTCTTTCTCCATCCATTCTTCGATTCCTCCATCGATTTCTTCGATTCCTCCGTTGATTCTTCGGTTCTGAAGGTTACCAACTTCATACTCTCATGTTTCATCATTGTCTTATCCCATTTTGTTCACTATATATATATGGTTCTTTATTGTGATTTTTTTTATTTGTAAGCAATTTGAGCTCAAAATCACTTCAAGCTTGCATATTTACATGAAGGAAGGTTAAAGTAGCTAGTTGAACTAGCGGACCGTGTTCATTTCGGCGAGCATGTTCTCTGCCGAGCGGTAACGGATGTCAAGGAGGAGCTTTGATTCTATGAGGGAGAGCGGCAACGGTCGTGGAAGACCGTGTTCCCTTCCTCTTAGAATTGGAGCTCTTCCGTGGCCAAGTACGGTGCCGTCCGGTGGAGAAATGCTCACCGAGATGATCATGTAAGCAAGGTCAACTAGTATGGATGATTATTTATTCACACGTCCCAATATCGTCGCAGTAGTCTGTCAATCACCGTACCCAAACGTAGTATATATATAAATATAAACGATAATCGATTGTTATGTGTGTACACTCCCATTCTTCTGTTAATTTGTGGAAATATCATGTGAATTACTTACCTGCCGCAGTAAAAGACGAGAACACAGTGACCACTAAAAATATCATTGTTTAGAGATATAGATAATTTTATAGTTTCTTAATTTTATTTGTTTATAAAATGAGAAATTTATAGTTTATTAAAAAATGAGTATAGAGAGTAGATGGCAACTGCTTCCAGGTCCTCGGCCTCTCATGGGTTTCCAAAGCGACTTAGGCTGGGCCTCCCTCTCATTCCATGTGGCAAGTGTCGTGATGAGACGAAGATTGTGATGGAGTACCGAGTGAATAAGGAGGGTCCCAACAAGGATCGTATCTTCTACAAGTGTCCGGATTGCAATATGAGTTATTTTATCGTATTTTATGATTATGGTTAGTTTATACCTATTTTCATGATGGTTGTGATTAAAGTTCTAATTTTTTGTTTTAATTTTAGTGGGATGGCAGTGGACGATGTTTAGGCTTCTACTAGGAGGAAGAGTATGTTGAACTCGTGCAAAAATATCTTGCACAACAGGCAGATACGGCGGCTAATGAGGCAGTGATCCAGCCGAAGAAGCCCAAAGATGTTGCACAATCGGGGGATCTGTCTATTTTAGTTGAGATTGGTCGCGAAATCCTTGTGCTCCTGAAATGTATTTTAGCTTTAGTTCTTTTAGTGGTAGTTGGGATTGTCTATATTGTAGCGATGCTTTCATAAATTTGTACCTTTTGTAGTGGCACGCATGTTGTATAAATAATTAATTATGATCTAGGTTTTAATATAGTATTTATGTCATGTAATGCAGATGAGCCGGCATTGGATGTACAATGCTGATCACCGCTCCCAAGAGTTCATTGACGGCGTGCATTCTTTGTTACGTGCGGCCGAGGCAAACAAACGCGACGGTTTCATGTGCTGCCTATGTGCCATATGTAAGAATATGGTGGAATATCCTTGCTCAAGGACTCTTCATTCACACTTGTTCAAGTCGGGTTTCATGCCAAACTATATTTGTTGGACAAAGCACGGAGAAACCAGCGTTGTAATGGAAGAAGGTGAAGAAGAACAATGGGATGACAATGATATTATTCCCGATGGTGCGTGCTTCAATGATACTGCAATGGGAGAAGCTGAAGAAGAGGTAGCCGCAGAAGATGAGCCGGCTGATGATCTTTGTCAGGTCATTCGTGACGCACAAAGAGAATGTGAAAGTGAAAAGGCGAAGATCAAGTTCGAGCGGATGCTAGAAGATCACAAGAAATTGTTGTACCCAACTTGTGATGCAGGGCAGAAAAAGTTGGGAACCACACTAGAACTGCTACAATGGAAGGCAAAGAATGGTGTATCTGACAAGGGATTTGGAGAGTTACTAAAAATCCAAAAGAAGATGCTTCCGAAGGACAATAAATTGCCCGCCACTACCTACGAAGCAAAACAAGTTGTCTATCCTATGGGGCTAGAAATCGAGAAGATACATGCATGTCCTAATGACTGCATCCTGTACCATGGCAAAGAGTATGAGAAATTGGATGCATGCCCGGTATGTCATGCATCGCGGTATAAGATCAAGCGAGATGACCCTGGTGATGTTGAGGGCGAACGTCCGTGGAAGAAAATACCTGCCAAGGTTATGTGGTATGCTCCTGTAATACCACGCTTGAAACGTCTATTCAGAAACAAAGAACATGCAAAATTGTTGCGATGGCACAAAGAAGACCGTAAGGTAGACAATATGTTGAGACACCCTGCTGATGGGTCCCAGTGGAGAGCAATCGACAGAGAATTTCCGGAGTTTGCAAATGACGCAAGAAACTTAAGGTTTGCTTTAAGTACAGATGGTATCAATCCTTTTGGAGAGCAGAACAGTAGTCATAGCACTTGGCCTGTTACTCTAAGTATCTATAACATTCCTCCTTGGTTATGCATGAAGCGGAAGTTCATTATGATGTCTGTGCTCATCCAAGGCCCGAAGCAACCTGGCAATGACATAGATGTGTACCTGAGACCACTTATTGACGAACTTCTCATTTTGTGGAATAAAGAAGGTGTACATGTGTGGGATGAGTACAAATAGGCACACTTTGATCTGCGAGCATTGTTGTTCGTAACAATCAATGATTGGCTTGCTCTAAGTAATCTTTCAGGACAGTCAAACAAGGGATATAATGCATGCACACACTGCTTCAGTGATATTAGAGGTGTATTTCTGAAAAAATGTCGAAAGGTCATGTACCTTGGCCATCGTCGATTTCTTTCTGCAAATCACCCCATAAGAAAGAAAGGCAAGCATTTTAAAGGGAAGGCAGACCACCTGACCAAGCCTCATAACCGAACCGGTGAGGATGTACTCGATATGGTCAATGATGTGAAAGTCGTCTTTGGAAAAGGACATGGCAGCCAACCTATTCCGAACGACGCTAACGGTCACGCACCCATGTGGAAGAAGAAGTCCATATTTTGGGACCTACCCTATTGGCAAGTCCTAGAGGTCCGCAGCTCGATCGACGTGATGCACCTGACGAAGAATCTTTTTGTGAACCTGCTAGGCTTCATGGGTGTGTATGGAAAGCCTAAGGACACATTTGAAGCACGACAGGACCTACATTGTTTGAGAGAAAGAGACAACCTGCATCCAGAGAAGACAGATGATGGACGTCATTACTTATGTCCTGCCAGCTACACTCTAAGCAAAGAGAAGGAAATCATGTTTGAATGCTTAAACAACATCAAGGTACCATCTGGATTCTCCTCGAATATAAAGGGTATTATAAATGTGCCAGAAAATAAATTATGTAACTTAAAGTCCCATGACTGTCACGTTCTCATGACGCAATTACTTCTAGTTGCATTAAGAGGAATTCTACCTCCGAATGTACGTCTAGCCACCGTGAAGCTATGTGCATTCCTCAATGCAATTTCTCAGAAGGCAATTGATCCAACTGATCTAGCTAAACTACAGAATGATGTGGTTCAATGTCTCGTCAGCTTTGAGTTGGTGTTCCCTCCTTCCTTCTTTGATATCATGACACACCTCCTAGTTCACCTAGTCAAGGAGATTTTCATTCTCGGTCCTATGTTCCTACACAACATGTTTCCCTTAGAGAGATTCATGGGAGTCCTGAAGAAATATGTTCACAACCGTGCTCGCCCAGAAGGAAGCATCGCCAAGGGCTATGGAACAGAAGAGGTCATTGAGTTCTGTGTTGACTTTATTCCTGACCTTGACTCGATTGGTGTTCCTAAATCGAGACATGAGGGGAGACTAAGCGGAAAGGGGACACTAGGGAGGAAACCATATATTGGTACGGATGATGATTATTTCAATAAAGCGCACTACACAGTTCTATAGAACTCCTCTTTGGTAGATCTGAATATTGAGACACACAAGGATCTCTTACGATCTATGTTTCTAGGGAAGACTGAAGCTTGGATTACGCATAAGCACATGGAAACTTTCGGCGGTTGGTTGCGAAAAAATGTCAAGGTGATGAGAGCATCCATGAGCAACTGTATTTATTGGCTATGCAACCATCATGGCATATCATCACATACAAAGGGTATGAGATAAATGGGAACATATTCTACACAGTAGCCCAAGATAAAAGGAGTACCAACCAAAACAGTGGTGTCCGCATAGATGCCATAGACCCGAATGGGAATAAGCAGACATATTATGGCCGCATAGATGAAATATGGGAACTAGAATATGCACCTACTTTGAAGATCCCATTATTCAAGTGCCAATGGGTCAAGGTGACCGGAGGTGGGGTAACAGTAGACAACGAGTATGGAATGACAACAGTAGACCTTAGTAATATTGGGTACAAAGACGAACCATTCGTCCTTGCCAAGGATGTGAATCAGGTGTTCTATGTCAATGATATGTCTACCAAACCAAAAAGAGGGAAAAACGATAATGACTCAACCAAAGAGCCAAAGCGCCACATAGTTCTTTCAGGGAAAAGAGTCATCGTGGGAATTGAGGACAAGTCGGACATGTCAAAACATTATGAAAAGGATGACCGAATTCCACCCTTCAAAGTGAACAAAGACCCTAGCATCTTGGTAAATGATGAGGACACTCCATGGTTACGACGCGATCATAACCAAGGGACATACGTAAAGAAGAAGTTCACTGTTGTGCCCACTTGATGATATAGTGATTTAATGTAGTGTGTGTTTGAGATATTATGTAATAATTGTGAATTCAGATGTTTATTATGTCGTGTTTCAAATTAAATCAATGTTTGATTTGGTGGGATTTCTCTCTCGAAAAGTTAAATTAGGATATTGAGTGATGAAAAATTAAAATATTAATGTTAAAATGATGTGAAAACAAATTTCCTGTCCAAAACCAATAGTTTTAATAATTTTAATTAAACACTACATTTTTGCATTAACGAAATAATAAATATTAGTTACATTATGTTTTATAATTATAACAAAAAATAAAAAAGTTAGGTTATAGATTTTTTCTATGTGCAATAAAGAAAAAGAAAATCCATATTTTTAACAAAATAATTTTATGCCTTTTATTTAATTTACTATGTATTTAACAAGACTATTGCATTTCTATTAAATTTTTTTGCTTAAAACAGGTGGGAAACAAAACTGCAGCCCACCTTTACTCCTGGGTTGGAAGCCCACCCGGGAGTAAAGGTGGGCTGCAGTTTCGTGGCCCGCCAAAAAACCTTTACTCCCGGTGCATGTTACCAACCGGGAGTAAAGGTATACATTTACTCCTGGTTGGTAACACACACTGGGAGTAAAGGACCTTCACTCCCAGTGGGGGGATGGCACCGGGAGTAAAGGGGCGTGGCATATATATACCAGTGCCATCTTCTTCCTTGCGTTCTTCGCTGATTCCTCTCCCCCTGTGCCCACGCCACTCGGCCCGCCACACCGAGGACACCGCCGCCACCCTGCCCGACGCCGGTCGTTGCCACCGTCTCGCGCACGTCCGTGGTCCCCATGCCACCCCGCGCGTCGATGACCTCACGACGCCAGTTGCTACCCGGCCGCCCTGGCCAGACGCGCGGCCACACCGGTACCGTCCCCTCGTGCATTGACACGGCGCGACGACGAGGCCGCCAACGCGCGCGGCTTCCTCTCCTCCATTCCCGAGGTACGCTGCTTGCTCCATTCCATCTCCAGGCTACACCGTGACCGCAACAGATCGATGATGAGGAGCACGCTATGCTTGCTCCGATCCATTCCATCTCCATGCATGAAACACATGTTTTAGGCAAGTTGACTCGTGGTAACCGTACGTACTGTTGTTCACGTTTTCTTTTCCTACGTGCATGCTCCTCTATTGATACAGTAGCTACTGAAACTTTGGTTGTCACTTTGGTTTGCATACGTACATACATCGACAAATGTGTGTATCGATCACAAACCCAAACGTACTGATCACTTCACTAGATATACTTGACTAATTTTCATGGCACGTCGCACACGACGTTCAGACGGGCATTATTCTCTGTCGCGCTAACTACTATAAGAAAGAAAGTACCAAAGGGACAGAAAAAAATTCTAGTGTATACGCGCCATCTATAAGCGCCATGCGTTTCTATGTATACGGCAGAGCACCGTCGCCCTCGTTCGCCCTAGGGTTTAGGGTTTATACGGCGGAGCACCGCCACCCTCGTTCGCCCTAGGGTTTAGGGTTCCGCCGCCCTCGTTCGATCATTTTTGGTGGGTGAAGGTTGGTTTGTATGATAAGAAGAATCAGGAAGCGAGTAGGTTTTGGTGGAACACAGATCTTATGAATCATCAGTCCGAGTGCTTGCTTTTTGGTTTGGGGTCTACTTTGGGGGTTTTGGACGATGTTGATGATGAGGATGTTATAGACTTTATTTTTGGGCAAGGGCGCCTGAGTCTGGATGCTGAGGGGGAGCTAAATGTGTCGAATCCTGAGCCATTGGAGCTTGATAAGTGTGACCATCGACATATGTACCACGCGAGGGTTTTGGAAGGTGACTTGCCTTTGGTTCTCGTGGCACCCGTTCTTTGGGAGCCAATTGTAAGGGTCGAGGGGCTAGGCGAGGGTGAGGGTTTGCAGGTGGTTGTGGATGATATAGCTGAGTCTATGAATGCTGTAGCAGATGAAGTGGTTGAGAGTGTGCTTGAAAATACAGTTATGGAGATGGCGAGGGATATGGCATGCGAGGTGTGTTTTGAAGAGGATGCTCCCAATGTCTGCGAGTTCCAACGCCAAGGGTCGACTTGATGTCTATTTTTATCGATGTAACATGTGTTGTTGTATTTGTTGTAAATTTGGCGTGTTGTTGTGAACCTCTTCGAGGGTTCCATTCATTGTAAACATTATTTGGAGCTATTTACTCGATGAGTCAGGATGCAGTGCGATTTTGTTGTCACTTTGGTTTGCAGCAACGCCCTCCTTTTCTTTTAGGCGAGGCTCATCGTTTATTGTTCTCAGAAACTTGATGCGCAACGATGCCCCCCTTTCTTTCAGGCGAGGCTCGCTATTTTCCGTTTAATAAAACCTAATGCGTAGCGATGCCCCCCTTTTGTTTCAGGTGGGACCGCCGCCAAAACCTACTCGCTTCCTGATTCTTCTTATCATACAAACCAACCTTCACCCGCCAAAACCTACTCGTTTAGGGTTTAGGGTTTATACGGCGGAGCACCGCCGCCCTAGAATTGCGTCCATGACCGAGGGGCAAGATTTAATAATGCATATTGTTTGTAGATTTTACCCATGTAAGCAAAGATTTGACGTACTATATATTGGTTTTGTTTTTTGAAGCTAGATGGCCGACCCGAGAAACATGGATGAGAAGGAGTTGATGATGAATTTGATCAACACTGGCACTCAAGTTGCCGATGATGATGGTGCTAAAAATAACGTGCAAGAGGATGCAAATGACGGGAGTCAGTACTTAGCTCTTGAACAAAATGAGCAATAACATATTGGCCAAGTATATATTTTTTATTATTAGCTATATATATTATCATATGTCTTATGTGTGCTCATGACATTAAAAATAATGTTTATGTTTTGTAGCCCTCTGGATCGACATCAACAACTACAACGAAGAGTAAAAATGTTCGAGGTCCCAAAAAGCCATTGGAGGGCCGCTTCATCATCTCAGAGTTCAATGTGGATATAGGTGAACCGGGGGGGGCCAAATAAAACAAAATTCATGCACCACTGTGGTTACCTTATATGGGACCGGCTCACGATCAGTACCCGAAATGGAAGAAGAAGACCAATGCTCCTCATATCAGTTTTGTCTCCGATCGTGACAAGACGTTAATTTGGAATGATGTTTTGGAACATTTCACGCTCCAAACAGATGGTTATGATAATATAATAGATGGTGATGAATTGAAGAAGCGAGTTAGGGATTGGGCAATGAAGAAGATGGCCACCCAGTTTCAGACTTGGAAGAAACACCTATACACGACGTATGTCAAGAAGAACATAGCACCAGATTTTACTGTCCCAAGCCCGATCTCAAAGTAGAGGCCCTATTGGGATGAGTTTGTACAGTACAAGATGTCGGAAGAGGGTGTGAGTCGGGTGATAAAGAACCAACGTAATGCCCAACAGAAGACATACCACCATAACTTGGGATCAGGTGGCTACCCGACTGCCATTAAGAAGTGGAACAAAATGGAAGCAGACCTTCTTGCCAAGGGTATCACACCAGAATCACTTGAGTGGGGAGAGCGTGCAAAGAATTGGTTTTTCGCTCATGGGGGAACACTGGACCAGGAGATAGGGAAGTGCATTTATGGCGCAAGACTGCAAGAAGCAGCAGAAAGATTGTTTTATGCTCAGAGAGCTACTGCTAGTGGTGCGTTCAGGCCCAACAGAGAGAAGGATGAACTGACATACGCCATCGGGATATTGAACATGGTGGTCGAACTAGAGGCAAAGGAAGTGTCTCGTGAGAGCATGGATTCCCTTAGGACAGACCTTCCTACAGAAGCCGTCAGAGAAAGAAGGAAGAAGAGGCACAGTGGCTCTAGAGGTTGGAGGAAGCGGTGCGTGAAGCACAGGAGCAGGAAAAAAACCTTGAAGCGAGAATGCGGGAGGAAATCAGAAGGCAAGTGCAAATAGCAGTGAGTGCAAGCAAGCAGACATCAGAGCCAGGAATCAACATTAGCCAATCTGTTCAGTTGAAAAGCAGCTGCGCTTCCACAGAGATACCAAATCAAGGGGACACAGGACTGTGCTTCCCTGTGGATGACGTCACTGAACCTTGTACATTGTGTGAGCTACACATTCCGAAGGGGAATTCCACAATCAAGGTGGCTATCGGTCTTGTTAATCCTATCGACCGAACCAAGACACCAAGGATTCATGGGAGTATAATCCAAGAAGGATATGCTACCATCTCGGTAGATAAAGCTAAAAAAGGTTTTAGTGATTTGCCTCTTGACATTCCTAGAGGTGATGGCGAGAAGACTCTAGGACAAGCAGAGAAGACATTCATTCTATGGCGCAAGCACTACATCATCATTCCCGTGATGTCGCCTCCACCTCCTCCTGAACTACCTCACCATAGGTGCGGATGAAAACACTACATCATTAATTTATATTGGCTTAAATAATTAACAATCTGCTCATAATAATATGTCATTCCTTTTTTTGTAGCAGATCCTCCCCCAACCTAAATCCAATTGTTCAATCGCTAGATCATCATAGTGCTCTATACGATGACAATGTGTTGGAAGGCGAGGCTGCATCCACACCATCTCCAAGGAGGTCTCCAACGCCGCTGCCACCACCTCCAAGGAGGTCTCCAACGCCTCCCCCGCCCTCGCCTACCAAGAAGCCTAGCAAGAGGCCAGTCCCACAAACGAAGAACCAGTCCCCGCCGGTAAAGAAAGCCACCGTGAAACCAAGGGCTATTCCCAAAATAATATCTGAAGAGAAGGAAGAAGGAACTGATGCATATAAAAAAGATATGTCTAGATTCTATGACAAACTTAAAAAGAATCAAGAAGCAAGGAGAAACCCGGAGAAACCGTACTTCTTTGTAGCTCCAGATATTCTAAGAAAAAGGGTGGCTTCTTACCAGCAACAACAGCGGGAATCTCGTAAGCCGTCCAAATCAATGTTAACGGACTATGACCGTACTCTCACCAAGTCAATTGAGGCGGCACAGAAAAAGAAGCGGGCAGGCAAAGGAGTTGCCCAACTCGAACAACAATCGCACCAATCAGACCCACCGCTAGTTGTCGGTAATGAATATGGTTCGAATTTAGGATTAATGCATCAGGCAAACATACCTCCGGATGTCGATTTGGATCACCTTGGTGAATTTATTGATGAGACTGGTCTCAACCTTTACCAGATGTTTGGTGATGGAAACATTGAGAGTGCGGCGGAGGTTGATATTTGGAAGAAAAAATTTATACTAGGCCAGAGTCTATACAACCCTCAAGCCTTATCAGATCTGGGGACGCAAATGTACCTGCTAAACAAGTGGTACATGCAGGCGTCTACCGGTGGAGACTTCTACGTTGGTGTCAGAATTAGAGACGAACATTGGTTCCGTGGCGATGATGTTATGTATGTTGACTTTGCAGAATTTCATCAACTATGCCACCTGACCTCTTTGGACAAAGTTATCATTAGCTGCTATTGCCTGTAAGTAATAATTCTTTCGATCTATTATTAAACTCATCATGTGTGTATATGCAAATAAATTATCCTAACAAGTACTATATATATGCAGATTTACAATGACAGAGCTCAGAAAGGAAGGCTGCAATGAAATTGGTTTTGTTGATCCCTATATAGTATTCAAAGACCTAGTTACTCCAAAGACTAATTGAAAGTCTGAGTCAGAGAGTAACCTCATGAACTTCTTAGTGAACCAACGCCATAAGAAGGATATACTCTTTCCCTACAACTTCAAGTGAGTGTTAATAAAGTCGATCATCCTTAATGGCTCATATGTTGATTCTAGTTAATTAATGAGTGTTATGCGTTATATCCTATAAACACATGCAGCAATCACTGGATATTGATGGACATCGATCTGGTGAAAAGTCACTTGATAATCTATGACTCGATGAGAAAACCACAACAAAACTACCAAGATATGATAGATATTAGAGAGAATTCCTTATTTAACACTGGAAAAATGAGTCATTCCTTTCTTGGCCCTGAAATTTTCTTCATTCCCTATTTGACACTCACTTCAACTTTCATCCCTAATTTGACACTACCGTCAAATCCGTTAGCTAACGGTGTTAACTGGCCGTTAAAAAGACATTTTTGCCCCTGAAAAAAATCGGCGAAGCAAATTTGAGAGGAAAAAAAAGCCTGCACCCGCCTCTGATGCATGCGCCCAGCTGCAAAAAAGACTAGCCAGCCAGCGATGCATGCATGCAACCGCGCCTCTACATGCGTCTAGGGGCAAAAACGTCTTTTTAACAGCCAGTTAACACCGTTAGCTAACAGATTTGATGGTAGTGTCAAATTAGGGATGAAAGTTGAAGTGAGTGTCAAATAGAGAACAAAGAAAATTTTAGGGCCAAGAAAGGAACGACTCATTTTCCCGGTGTCAAATAAGGAATTCTCTCTAGATATTATCCAGAGGTAATTTCGGTATCTCTAGCAACTATATATACACACAAACATGATGATTAACTATATCTGATGACGTGGCAAATTTTTTATTGGGCAGTATTTGGAAAACCTTTATTGAGAAGCAACACATGGGAAAATGCAAAACGCCACTTAATGTAATCCCTCTGAAAGTAAGTCCCTAAATCGCATCATCTTTATTAATTAAACATATAGCTTTCACCGGATCATCAGATTGGATGACAAATCTTTTTCTCGTAAAGTGGTGTCTGAGGCAGGAACAGGGGAACAACTACTGTGGTTACTATGTTTGCAAGTTATCCCAAAAACTCCTACAGAGAGACTCAAAGTACGTTAAAAATACACTATATATTTATTTAATTATTATTATTGATTGTGTTACTATGTCTTTATATATATATATATATGTACATATATTAATTTATTTTCCTTTAATTCAAACCTGTAGGCTCGATGGTTGGAGGAAAAGGTCATACGGCAAAACCAAATCAAAGCAATTCAAGAGTCTATAGCCGAATTTTTTAATGGCAAGTCATCGATTCCAAGGGCGAGTTCTACTTCGACCCAACACTGCCATAGAAGCCAAGCTAGAGGATGAGAGGCTTGTTATATCACAACAACTGTAATGCAATCTTTTGTAATATATGCACATGAAATAATATAATGTAAAATACACATATGCATGCATGCATGTCAATATATATATATGATGCATGCATGCATATATATATATATATATATATATATTTCTATGCTTGAATTGTGTGATTTAATACGTTCATTGTGCTTGAACCGAAACATACTATACGCGCGTATAAATATATAATTAGCAGCGTACAATACGACTTCGAAAACCTATTTTGAAAAGAAAACAAAAAAATGAAAAGAAAAGAAAAAAAAAAAAAAACTTTAGTCCCGGTTCGTATTACCAACCGGGACTAAAGGGTGCCGGCCATCGTGGCATGTCAGGAGGCACCTTTAGTCCCGGTTGGTGTTACCCACCGGGACTAAAGGTCCCCCTTTAGTCCCGGTTACTGACCCGGGATTAAAGGACCCCCCTTTAGTCTCGGATGTTTGCTCCCGGGTGGGGAACCGGGACTAGAGGGGGTTTCCCACCGGGAGTAAAGCTCTGTTCTCTACCAGTGCTTGTTTCTGTGTTTCCTTTTTGCCATTTCTCCTTTTTCGGATTCCTTTGGTCCAAACATGCCCTTAGATTTTTATTAACAATCCAACTATTTCTTGACCCAAACCATCTGTTCATTTCTTAAGATGCTCGAATCTGAAAATCTATATTAATAGAGGCGCCATTCTAAGCATGCGTCTCTAAAGATTGATTGACATAGGCTGACACCCACCCATCTTTATAAATAGTTGTATCAAAAAATAATTCATAAATTTTTCATATAAACCCGGATGAAGACAAACTTTATATCAAAATTGTAGTTGTCAACGTGATCTACAACTTTCTATTTGAGGATTTTTCTGATTTGAAACTGTTTAGAGTCCCAAATTATTGTTTTAAGTTCACATATATATTTTGAAATTTGAAATTTGCAAACCATGGATGTTGACATGGTATATAACAAAGTTGTAGCTCTCAATACAATCTACGGTTTTGTAGCTGAAAAGTATTTGATTTAAGTCGTTTAATGGCCCAAATATGTTTTACGTTCAATAATGTTGAAATTCAAAATTTAGTAAATGACTTTCAATGTTCATACAGTTACTACCAAAGTTGTAGTGGCCTCCTAGATCTACATGTTTGCTATTGATGTATTATTATTTGAAGCTTTTTATTGTCTCTAATATTTCTTTTAAATTCACATATTTTATGATTCAAAATTTGGACGTTTCAAACAATCTTGTATGGAGTCACATCTAATACCAATGTTGTAGTGCTTGACAAGATATAAAACTCGGTAGTTGAGACTTTTTTCATTTGAGTTCCTTTAGTAGCCAAAATATTAAATACAAGGTTCCAAAATATTTATAAGAAAAAGATAGAATCCTATGTATACTCACAAGAGATTGGTGCAGTGGTAGGGAGGTATTATATGAGGAGTAGATCGCAAGTTTGAGTCCTAAACCTAATTAACTTGCCCGCCTCTAAAAATAAAAAATGACCGTCTCAGTGTTTGTTCGTGCTTTGCACTTGCTTCATTTGCCTGAAGTTGTGTAGCAGTGGTTGTTCACGCTTTGTACTTGCTTCATTTGCCTGAAGTGGCCAGTCCAGTTAGATCATTGGTTAGATATGTTCCTCTCTGAAAATCTTTATATAGCAGTGGTTGTTCACGCTTTGCACTTAGGGTTGGGCACATTTGCACCGACAGCGAAGAACCGAACCGAACCAAACCAGCGAAAATCTCAGCTTTGTCAGCGTTTGGTCGTCGGTTCGGTTATTGCTTCAGTGCACTTCGGTGTTTTAGCTCGGCTTCTCGGTTTGCAAGTCTCCTCGTACACACGAGAACCGAGCCCCGCACCACCTGGTGAGTCCACCTCGGCCCACCCCGCTGCCTTGGCCCAAAGCACAACGACAAACAAACCAGCACTTCTATAAGGCCCTACTAGTGTTGGCCCAAATCAACGCCACCAGCAAGCTCACGATGCTCGCTCGTTCATTCAAGGTCTCTCCTCACATCCCATGGCGGCGGCAGCGCTCAGCAACTAGGGCGACGACCGACGAGCCAACAGGCGGTGGCAGTGGCGGTGGCTGCAGCTATGAGATGTGCTACACTGCGGCTAACGGTAGGTGAGGGTCGAGGCGTGGCCATCAGCTACGGCTGCAGCGATCGAGGCAGCGAACGACGCACAAGGGGACGGGGATCTGATCCGGTGAGTTCTCCATTGCCGTCTGTGCGTGGGTACTGGGCTACTAGCTTTTTTGGTTGACAGAACAGGAGGGGCCGAGACCCCTACTGCAATTTTATTTGGCAAGAAAGAACAGAACTTAAACAGGGAAAAAAGCAGAGAGGAAGAAGTAAAAGATTATATACGTACAACTGCACACTCAGATTTTTAGACTGAAAAAAATGTTAAATTTCCTAGTAATACACTTAGATGACCTGTCGCACCTTAACTCATGAGTAAGTAAATCACACACTTCTTACTTCTATATCAAGTGCAGTCCAAAAACACATATAAAACACAATCTGTTGTTTGTAATACAATACATTTAAGGCAGCTATGGTGCAATTGACTCACCGCAACAAATGCATACGCTTATCCTATATCTACTCCTCCGTCACCGCGACTGGTAAATGATATTGAAACATGTCCAATGATTAGCACTCTTCAGTTTACACCGCCATTTTAAGTGTCGTATCTAACTATGAGTTAATTTAGTTTATACACTCATAAACAAAGGATTTCCCAGTAGATTTGCTGACCTTTTACGTGCCTTCGCAATCTGAACGAAACGATGATACAGACAAACAATGCCAGTAGTCGAGCAACCAAGGCAATGGCCAAAACTTTGCCTATGGGCTCTACTGAGTGCAAATAGTATGTTGGTTGCAAAGCATGATATAGTGACAACAATGAAAGTAAAATGGAAAGAAAGGAAAAGTCTACATACTCTTGGGTTTTATTGATGGTAATAGTGGGACAAGCTGTGGCAATGGTGATGGACTTGGAACAACAGCATTCGAAGACGGGGAGCTCCATGTTGGCTCACTGGCAAAGAACTTATTTGTATCGTACCTCAAATTCAGATAAAACACTTGTAACATACATCTAAAACAGCTGAAACATTTGATACATACACATGCAACATGCTTCTGCAAAATAGCTGAAACATTTGTAACATACACTTGTAACATACATGTATAGCCATTGCAACATGTGCAACATCCCGATGAAACACGTGCAACATCAAGATGTGAAACACTTGAAACATATGCTTACAATATTCGCTATCAGCGCAAATGTCACCCTGCTGCCTCGAGGAATGGAGGCTGGTCGTTGCAGAGCTCGACGCCGGCACTAGTAGAGAACAGACCTTTCATCCGAGGTCAAAATTGGCTCTAGTCCCGGCATTTTTTGCGCCCGGGACTAGAGAGACCTTTAGTCCCGGTTGGTGTCTCCAACCGGGACTAAAGGTCCCTGCCCAACGGCTACTGCGCTCGGCACAGTGGCAGGGGACCTTTAGTCCCGGTTGAAGACACCAACCGGGACTAAAGGTGGACCTTTACTCCCGGTTGGAGCCACCAACCGGGACTAAAGGTAGACCCTTTAGTCCCGGTTGGTAACACCAACCCGGACTAAAGGTCCCCCGATGGGTTAGTTCAAAAGGAAAGCATCCCATCCTTTGTCAGATGTGTTGTGTAGGTGGGGTGGTAAGCTACGCGCGAGGCAATGCATGAGGTCTTGGGTTCGAATCTCACGGGACGTAGCGGTGGGAGGCATTATTTTTTTTAAAGCTGGAAGGACCTTTAGTCCCGGTTGGTGTTACCCACCGGGACTAAAGGTCGGTTCCTGACCCAGGACTAAAGGACCCCCTTTAGTCCCGAATGCTTGCTCCCGGGTGGGGAACCGGGACTAGAGGGGTTTCCCCACTGGGAGTAAAGCTTTGTTCTCTACCAGTGCGGTGCAGAGGTCGACGGCGACGCATGGAGCTCGCGGTGCCCCAGCGGAGTGGTGATTGCTGTGTGACCCTGGGCGAGCACCAGCTCGGTGGCCTGGGAGAGCACTGGTGCTAGGCCGCAGTAGCCCACCTGGCATGCACCTGCAACCGCGGCCTAGCTGAGCACCTGCTCGGCAAGCACCCCAACGAGCACCCCTGGCGAGCACCTGCGAGCGCCCCTGCTGGGCGACCTGCTAGGCGAGTACCCCCGGCGAGCACCACTAGGGAGACCCTACTAGCGCGAGTACCCCTAGCGAGCACCCCTAGGAAGAGAGCTTTTTTTAGATTAGAAGGTGCGCGGATGGGAATGAGCTGATGGCGCGGCAGCTAGTGGGAATCCGTGTCCGTTCGTCCGTCTGAACGTCATTTTTTTGAGACTAAAGAAAAATTATATTATATAATAGCTAGATACATCAATATGTTACTAGCAATCTGGAATACAGTACTACATGTATCCAGAAACTGATTTTCATCTAAATTGTACCCACGCTGTGAATAGCTCCAAATCTCAAAACCAAACTAGCATGACGCTTCGTATGGATGACCGCACAGGTGCACAGGCAAAAGGCCTGAGATCAGATGTTCAACAACAAACGACGGCCAACATTTCTGCAGCTGAAGTAGAGAAAACCGCCGACACTGACCAACGAAAATCTCGGTTTCGTCGGTGGTCAGTTTTTTTTTTTTTGTTGAGTGGATTGTCGGTGGTCAGTTGTGGGTTAGGTTATTGTTTTTGTGCACTTGGGTGTTTCGGCTCGGTTTGGATTTGCAAGCCTCTTTGTAGAGCCCGCCGTATTGATGTTCACACCACCCAGCATCAGCCCCCGCACCACCTGGTGAGTCCACAACGGCCCACCTCGCTGCCTTGGCCCAAATCACACACAACCAGCACAACCAGCACTTCTTCTATAAGGCCCTACTAGTGTTGGCCCAAATCAACGCCAACGGGATGGTCGCTCGTCCAAGGTCTCTCTCCTCACATCCTATGGTGGCAGCGCTCGGCAACTAGGGCGATGACCGACGAGCCAACAGGCGGTGGTGGCGATGGCTGCAGCTAGGTGAAGTGCTGCACTGCGGCTAGCCGGCTAGTGGTACGCGAGGGTCGAGGCGTGGGCCATCACCTACGGCTGCAGGGGCAGTGAACGACGCATAAAGTGGCGGGATCCGATCCGGTGAGTTCTCCATTGCCTACTAGGCTACTAGTTTTTTTACAGGAGAGGGGTCGACGACCCCTACTGGAATATTATTGCCAAAAAAAACTTACAGAGAAAAAAAAAACAGAAAGGAACAATTAAAAGATTATAGGTATACAGCTGCACACTTAGATTTTTAGACAGAAAAAATGTTAAATTTCCTAGTAATACTTAGATGACCTGTAACTCATGAGTTGTTAAATTTCCTAGTAATACTTAGATGACCTGTGGCACATTAACTCATGAGTAGTAAATCATACACTGCATGCAGTCAAAAACACATATAAAACACAATCTGGTAGTAATACATTACATCTAAGGCAGCTATGTGGCAAGTAAATCACACAGTACACCAAATGCATACGCTTATCTTATATATGTACTCTGCGTCACGGCGACTAGCAAATGATATTGAAACATGTCCAATGATTAGCACTCTTCAGTTTGCACCGACATCTTAAGTGTCTTATCTAACTCTACAGAAGCATTAGCTTTTTTCACGTAATTTAATATTCTGGAAAATCTCAAGCTAGATATAAAAAAAACTCTGCACTCATATTTATAGGAAGAAAAGGAACACAAAATTGACTTCAGTCATACTTCCTGTATCATGCCTTGTGCCCTTGTCATCTATCATACTCATGAGGGGGCAAATCACGCTCATGTTATTTCACTATCATGCAAAGTTTGCCAAACCATTGATGATCAGATTTCATTCTTCAAACCAACTAGTTCAGACATCACCCATGTTCTACTGTGCTCTGAAGTTGCAGCTGAAAGATGCCGGATTCTGATTTACGAGTCGTTGAAGACAGGCCAGCCCACATCAGTAATGTATCCATGTAAACAGGCCCATAAAAGGAAAACAGAAGCAGAAATGCTTTCGCACTTCCCTTATCCATGTTTCTTTGATTTTTATTCTCCTCTTCACTCATGTAAGTAGGAATCAAGTTTCCATCTGATTAGTGTGTGTCTGCCGCTCCAACAAATCCTTGTCAAGATGGAGGAGGTCCCCAACAAGATGAACGGAGTGGGCATCCTCACAGACCATGTCTTGGTCCTTATCCTCCGTCTCCTCACCGCCCGCTCCTTGTGCAGTTGCAAGCGTGTCTGCCGCTCCTGAAACCCCCTCATCTCGGACGGCGAGTATTGTAAGGAGATGCCCCAGATTGTTGGCAGATTCTTCTATCGCACCTGGAAAGGCAAACGTCACTTCACCAGTGTCACCGGTGAACACCCCTCCTTGTCCATCTTGCCCTTCCCCATTCAGGATGTCGTTGTCTCAGATTGCTGCAGCGGCCTCATCCTCTGCTAGTGTTTTAGGTGTCGCTATGTTGTCTGTAATCTGGCGACTAACAAATGGTTGCTACTACCGGATAACCTCCGTTCTTGTGGCGAGGCTCCCTTAGGGTTCGATCCGACAGTCTCCTCACACTTTCATGTGTTTGAATATTGGAAGATGAGGGAGGGTGAGTCTGTAGGTGTGAGCATCTACTCATCTAAAAGTGCAGCTTTGATCTTTAAAGAATCTAAATAGGGCGATGGTATTATAGTATCCACATATGCGAGAAGTGTGTTTCTTAATGGTTTTATGCACTGGCTCGAGTTCTCCCAGATGGTTGTTATTGATATGAACGGAAATACATGGACAAAAATAACGAAGCCACGTGGTGATGCAATCTCCATCCATGAAGCCCAGGGTCAGTTGTGTTTATATACTGCCGATATTTACACTATGACTCAGTTTTCAATCTGGATCCTTGAAGACTATGGTAGTAATAGATAGACATTGAAGCATATAGTGATCATGCTGGAGATATTTGGACAGAACCATATTGAATTTGGTTAGGAGGTGTGTGATGCGGAGTACAAAGTGATTGTAGTTCACCTTGAATGGAATTTGATTTTCCTTGTTGGGGAGGGCAGAACATTGCTTGCATATGACACGAACCACAGAAAAAGTTCATGTCCTCCCTACATGGGTCATCCGCTGTCCTAGACCTACCTGGAGTCTATGTATCAACGGACCTCACTATTTTCCTTATATTCCCTTGTTCACAGAGTCATTAGCAGAGCAGTAAAGGTGCATTTGCTGTATTTTTGTTTGTTCAGGTAGGTAGTTTTTTTTATTCTATATATAGGCTAATTTGGGCTTGGTAACTAAAGGATTGGTGTGTTCAATATCATTAATTCTGCTGCTTTGTGCAGGTGGAGTCTGAGTGCTTTTGAACAATTTTCCTGTATTGGCTAAGGGAGGAAGAAGAGGGGTTCCATGGTGCATTGGTTACCAATCCGAAGGATGCACTAATTATATTCATTTTTGCCTAGCAAGCGGGAGTACCATATTGGAGGAGCACAGCTACGTCGTTTTGTTATGTAAGTCTGTATTGATCAGTAACTTTAGTTTGCAATCTATGTACCGGTTGTGTTAGGACGTCAGTTGAGAAAGAAGTTATGGTAAGCATCCATTGTTATTGTAAGAACATGGTTTATGGATGTAATGATTACATCTGTATCCTTTGTGTTCAGCAAGCTATTAAGGGCCATTTATTATTTTGTTATCACCACCGCCGTTGGTGGTGCAAATGTACAACACCATCGCTATACGTATGATGCGGCAAGGATCAAAAGTGTATCACCGCCAAATCATTTAGTAACCCGACACCGACTAAACGATCATCAAGCACGGATCATGGTGCAAGGCGACGGTGACCATGACCTTTGTACTGACAGTTCATACGCTGAAGCGACGGTGATGTTTACCTCTACAGATGTCTCGGTCGTCGAAGCGATGGCGAACCTGCACCACAACAGTCAGGTCGAAGTATAAGGTGACGGTGCTGGTGACCACTTCGCAGGAAATTGATGTGCCCACACGACGGAGATGATAGCCTCCACATAGGCGGATCATTTGCCAATGCGGCGGTGTTAGTGTATACCCACATAGCTGGGTCATGCTCCAATGCGACAGAAGTAAGGACCTTATCATGGACGGATGATAAGCCAATACGGTGGTGTAGTGTACACCACAGTTGGTCTCAGATGCCAACGGTGATGGCTAAGACTATCACTGTCGATAGCTTACTGCCGAGGTTGAAATTGGACTGTGATGAGAGTTATGACGTGGCTGTGAAAACTCTTAATGCAGTAGTGACAGTTCATATAATCATAATCATAAGAAAGACATATGCAAATTAGCATTCTAGAAATCATACCAATATAGTCATATATAGATCTAAATGAAAAGCAACAATATTTGACTCACACATCTTGATGAGTTAGCTGTTGCACGTAGTTTTTCGTTGTAGTATAGTAGAAGCACGCTCAAAATTCATAAATACAAAAAAAAAACATGCACCCTTACTTTATTTTCTAATAAAGACATTCATCTGCATGATTAAGGGGTGATTGCTTGGTAAATACAGGTAACAATAATTGGCCCACCAAATTTATGCAGCCATTTTGGGTACACTTTTAAGTGCTACTGAGGAAGTATAGTAGTACTGGGCCTGTTTTGGTTTTGTTTCGTAAATTGTTAATTTTGCAACGTATTGTTACCTTTTTTTTTTTAAAAAAAAAGCGGCTAGTGTCCTATGTTATACCATGCCCTTCATAATCTGGTAGGCAAAATAACACAATAGTAACCATTTGTTCAGTGGAATTTCAAGGAATTTCAAAAAGTGATTTTATAATTAATTAATGTTGTTGTAATTTGAACGTGACTAACAAAATAGGATGCTTATGCCTCCTTATCTCCACGAGCCCCCCTAAACTTAGGTGGTGTTTGGGATTGGTCCACTTTACGTTTTTAAGTTCCTCTCCACGTTTTTTAGCCAAACAGGTTTAGCTCTACGCACTTTGCTCAAGGAAAAAAGGTGGAATTATGAGAGTAGCTAAAGGGGTGGTCTACAAACTCCAGAGTTGTTATGGACGAAGAAGTTTGTGGAGCAGAGTTCGTGGAGCAGTCCCAAACACACCCTTAATCCCCCGTGTACTCGTGCATGAGAACAAAAATTCCCCCTTAAATACTTCGGTTATCCAACAGCTTCCCTATCTCAAATAACATATATGGTGGATAACATATCACTCTAAATTTAAGGGAAAGGGAGGAAGATTTAGGCTACCACTAAATATAAGATGTTGGATAGAGAAACTATTAGAGTGATTTTTATTGCACAGTAGACCTTAATTTTGACTTTAAGAGGTTGGATAGGAAAGCTCTTGGATCGAGATGCTCTTCAACGTATTCCTCATTCTCCAAGACTGGCTGCACTATTGGTTCGTTGGATGATCAGTAAAGCACTTTTCCTAGGTTGTTTAATTCTAAGTGATTATATTAACTTTTGAATAAACTCATATAGGTGGGGATTTTTGCTTTTCCCCATAAAGTAAATAAGTAGGAAATATAATACTTCGGTTATATTGTTTACGTAGAGATACATGAATGCATTACCTTTTGATGATGACCGGCACCTCAGCTCGTACACTCCTTGCCAGTCATGCATTATATATCTTAGTACCAAGCTCTAAGTCTTCCTATATACAGCTGGTTGACATCGTATGTTTCCTGGGGAAAGAGCAATAAGCATAAGATGGTAACAGAACTTGTTATTTAATAAAAAACAATACAGTCTATATTACATATCCAAGAAGGGCACAAGAAAAATGGTCATGGTCTGGATGTGTTTCCTACTTTTCTCGTTCTAACCAAGCTTGTAATTTGCCATTGGTGCATCGCCTTACATACCTTGGAGGTCATCAGGTCGATACATAGGGATGGAACCTTCAGTCCAGCATCCCAATAACCATAGTAGAAAGCAATGTCTTTGACGAATAAATAAATAAACAAAGGAAAGTGTCCTAGATGAAGACGATCAACTGCGAGAGGCAACTCATGGAAATTGATTCTGTTGGATATATTATGGGCTTGGCCCGTATAATATTTAATAAATCAAATAAAACTCTGTAGTACGTAACATTAAATGTTGTATGGTTTAATACTATATGGGATTTTAAATGAACATTGACCCAGCTTATATGGTTGAAAATTATTTATCTTAATTGAGAAGCAGAGAAAAGGACATAGGCGTGCCACACGCGCGCGCCGCCACCGTCGCCGCCGGCCGGGCCATGGCAGGCGGGTGGCGAGCGGGCGTAGCCAGTCTTTTGCCACTTAATCCACATAATCACGGGAGTTTCTCCCTTTGATGGTGGAGGCGAATTGATTGCGTCAGTTACCGTCCTTTCCGCTTCTCCGTCTCCTGGGATTCTCCGCTGCCTTTCTCCCTTCCCGTCGCAGCCATATATCTGTAGTCCTCCGTCAATCCACATCTCCGTCTCCCGCAACTGCTCCCGATAGAAACCACATCTCAGTAGCCCCCGGCTTCCCCGTCCCGTACCTCTGCGCGCACGGAGTAGCGAGAGAGCAGGTGCTGCTCGTCCACGTACGCCTTCTTCCTGGTGGAGATAGCTCTCGGATCCTGTCTTCTTTCCGGTGATTGCCTGCGGAACAGCAAGGCGTCTTCTTCCTGGTGATCCGTTCGTGGGACTGCACTACGAACATCGTCTTGCATCGACTATGGTCCACGACTTCGAGCAACACACTATGTTGACTAGTGCGAATGGAGCCTCCGATGCCCTCAGCATGGGACCCTCCGCTGGGTACAATCTAATCTCTGTGATTACTGTATTTTGCGTTCTTACTGTATTCATCTATATGTCATGTCTGCATGCTGTAACGTTCATTAGAGAGACACACACGCACATATATGTCGTCACAAACATGCTGATGTTATATTTCTGGATTAAATTGATCATGAAAATGCCTAAATTTCTAACAATCCAAAGACCTAATCTTAGGCAATTTTCTGTCAGTGGTTTTGCTGCTGCTTTAAAGTCAAATAATTTTGATGGCAAGAATTTCATGATATGGCGTGCCAAGATGGTATTGTGGTTGACTGCGATGAACTGCTATCATGCAGCATAGGGGAAGCCTAAATAGTTTACTCCTGAGGAGGAGCAAAAGTTCTTGGCTGCCGATAACCTGTTTCGAGGCACCATGATTAGTGTCCTTCATCCTAAGTATGAGAAAAACTACATATCTTGCACATCAGGCAAAGAGTTATGGGATGCTCTTGAGGCAAAGTTTGGAGTTTCAGATGCTGGTAGTGAGCTGTACCTTATGGAGCAGCTGTATGACTACAAAATCGTTGAAAACCGTTCTGTAGTCGAACAGGCTCATAAGATACAGGCGCTAGCAAAGGAACTAGAACATTTCCCATGTTTGTTGTCCGATAAGTTTGTGGCTGGCGGTATAATCGCTAAGCTGTCACCTTCTTGGAGGGATTTTGCTACTTCTCTAAAACATAAGAGACATGAGTTTAGCGTGACTAAACTTATCGGATCTCTTGATGTTGAGGAGAGGGCGAGAGCAAAAGACAGCCGTAGAAAGGGAATTGAGTCTTCTGCTGCCAATATGGTGTAGAAAAAAACTCATTTGCATCCCGTAATAAAAAGAAGAAGAACATGCAAGAGAACAACGATGCAAAGCCTAAGCAAACTGCACAGTTTAAGAAGAAAAACAACAAGAAAGGTGGAGATTGCTTTGTATGCGGGAGTAATGAGCATTGGGCAAGTGCGTGCCCAGACCGCAAATATAAGCAAGAAAATAAATCAGCAAGCATGGTGATTAGCGAGACTGGAGGAGGAACATCTGGATATGATAATTCTTTACCTTTTGTTCTTTTAGTTTGTCTTTCACATGAGTGGTGGATGGACAGTGGTGCTAATATTCATGTGTGTGCTGATGTTTGTTTGTTTACTTCCTATCAGGCCGGCCGGACTGGAGCCTTGCTGATGGGAAACAGTTCACGTGCGCGTGTTCTTGGTGCTGGTACGGTCGTTCTGAAGTTTGCTTCAGGAAAGATGGTGCTATTAAAGAACGTGCAGCATGTTCCCTCCATAAAAAAGAATCTTGTTAGTGGTTCTCAGATATGTCACGATGGCTTTAAAATTGTGCTTGAGTCCAATAACTATATTGTGTCGAGACATGGAACATTTGTTGGAAAAGGTTATGATTGCAGAAGCTTGTTCCGCTTATCTTTGCTTGATGATGTGTGTAATAAAGTGGTGAACAATGTTAATGTTTCGGATGAGTCGAATATATGGCATTCACGACTTTGTCACATTAATTTTGGCTGTCTCACGCGGTTTGCAAATCTGAATTTAATCCCGAAATTTAACTTAGTCAAAGATTTTAAGTGCCAGGTGTGTGTGCAATCGAAGCAACCGCGCAAGCCTCACAAGGCCGTTGAGGCGAGGAACTTGGCACCATTAGAACTCGTTCATTCTGATTTATGCGAAATAAATGGCAAATTGACTAAAGGAGATAGACGATACTTCATGACATTTATAGATGATTGTACTAGATTTTGCTACGTGTATTTATTGAAAACTAAAGATGAAGCGTTGCATTATTTTAAAGTCTATAAAGCTGAGGTAGAAAATCAACTTGAGAAGAAAATCAAGTGTTTGCGGTCCGATCGCGGGGGAGAATATTTCTTAAATGAATTTTCTGAGTTTTGCGCGGTGCATGGAATTATTCATGAGAGGACGACACCATACTCACCACGGTCCAATGGGATTGTAGAGAGAAAGAACCGCACTCTAACTGATTTGGTTAATGCCATGTTAGAGACTACGGGACTATCTAAGGAATGGTGGGGTGAGGCTATATTGACAGCATGTCATGTCCTGAATAGAGTGCCCACAAAGAACAAAGAAATTACACCATTCGAGGAATGAAAGAAGAAGAGATTAAATCTCTTTTACTTGCGAACTTGAGGTTGTTTGGCAAAGGTGAATGTGCCAATAAACAAAAAGCGAAAGCTTGGACCAAAGACTGTTGATTATGTTTTTCTTAGTTATGCTATTCACAGCATGGGTTATTGATTTTTAATCATAAATTCTAGTTTTCCTGAGATGGCTGTTGATACAATCATGGAATCTAGAGACGCTACATTTTTTAGAATGAGTTTCCCATGAAAAATGCACCTAGCACGACTGGTCTTGAATTTATAATTTTCCATGAGCATGAAAATTTTACTCCGATAGAACAAATTGAGGAACCCTATATGCAAAATCCTGAGGAGGATGACACTATAGTCACTAGAAAAAGTAAGAGACAGAGGACTGCAAAGTCTTTTGGTGATAACTATATTGTGTACCTTGTGGATGATACACCAACGACCATTGAAGAGGTATATTCCTCTCCTGATGCTGACTTATGGAAGAAAGCAGTACGGAGTGAGATGGATTCTGTTATGTCTAATGGAACTTGGGAAATAGTTGATCGTCCCTATGGGTGCAAGCCTATAGGGTGCAAATGGGTGTTCAAGAAAAAGCTTAGGCCTAATGGTACTATCGAGAGGTACAAGGCAAGGCTTGTGGCCAAGGGTTATACTCAAAAGGAAGGTGAGGAATTCTTTGATACTTATTCACCGGTTGCCCGATTGACCACAATTCGAGTTTTGCTTTCCCCGACAGCCTCTTATGGTCTCATCATTCATCAAATGGACGTTAAGACAGTTTTCCTAAATGGAGAGTTGGAGGAGGAGATCTATATGGATCAGCCGGATGGGTTTGTAGCAAATGGTCAAGAAGGCAAGGTGTGTAAATTATTAAAGTCATTATATGGCCTAAAACAAGCTCCTAAACAGTGGCATGAGAAGTTCGATAGAATTCTAACATCTGCTGGCTTTATTGTGAATGAAGCTGACAAATATGGGTACTATCGGTATGGTGGTGGTGAAGAAGTTATTTTGTGCTTATATGTTGATGACATACTGATCTTTGGATCCAGCCTTAAAGTGATTGAGGAGGTGAAGGAATTTTTAACTAATAATTTTGAGATAAAAGATTTGGGAGAGGCTGATGTCATTCTTAATATCAAGCTTCTAAGAGAAGGTGATGGTGGGGTAACTCTGTTACAATCCCACTATGTGGAAAAGGTGCTGAGTCGCTTTGGGTTTAGTGACTGTGCACCTGCTCCTACACCTTATGACCCGAGTGTGCTATTGAGGAAAAATTGGAGAATAGTAAGGGATCAGTTGAGATATTCCCAGATCATTGGTTCGCTCATGTATCTTGCTAGTGCAACAAGGCTTGACATCTCATTTGCTGTGTGCAAGCTGAGTCAGTTTGTGTCAAACCCGGGAGATGATCACTAGTGTGCTCTTGAGAGAGTGATGCGCTATCTAAAAGGCACCATGAGCTATGGTATTCATTATACCGGACACCCGAATGTGTTGGAAGGCTATTGTGATGCCAACTAGATCTCTGATGTTGATGAGCTCTATGCCACAAGTGGATATGTGTTTTCGCTTGGAGGTGGCGCTGTTTCCTGGAAGTCTTGCAAGCAGACTATCTTAACGAAGTCTACAATGGAAGTAGAACTCACAGCATTAGACACCGCTGGCTCTGAGGCCGAGTGGCTTCGTGATCTCCTTATGGATTTACCGGTTGTTGAAAAACCCATACCGGCTAGTTCTATGAACTGTGATAACTAGATTATGATTACGAAGGTTAACAGTTCTAAGGATAACATGAAGTCCACAAGGCATGTTAAGAGACAACTAAAATCTGTTAGAAAATTAAAAAACTCCGGAGTAATAGCGTTGGACTATGTTCACACGTCTAACAATGGCAGATCAATTCACTAAGGGTCTGTCACGCAATGTGATAGAAGGTGCATCGAGAGAGATGGGTTTGAGACCCACTTGAAATTTACTATAGTGGTAACCTATTCTATTTGATCGGAGATCCCGTGAAGTAGGATGGTGAAACAAGCAAGTAGTAAATTGTAACGAAAGATCCTTAGTAAGACTCATTTCTGATGCATATCTTTCCTTTCTGTAAGGTAGGTTGGTTTTTACCTTAATGTGTTTCAAGTGGCTTGCTAAAGCAAAGATGTTGTCCTACAGAACATCTTCTGAGGAGCACACCTATATGAGTCAGGCTACTGGTCACAGTCTATGAGATTTGGGTGATATCTAAATACTCAAGAAAGGCACTGGAGTATGACTTATATGCTTCAAATAGAGGGGATGCCTTTTGCAGCCAAGTATCAGCTAAGGACTTTAGTGACATTCACCTCACATAAAACTAGCAATTCAAGGCCTAGTCCATTGTTCAGTTGTGACTGAGTGAAACTATTGCTCTAGATGGATGTTCAATTTAACAGTCTCCATCGAAACACTGGTATATAAAAAAAATGTGGTTCTGAGACTACTTTGTTACAAACCCTAGAGTTTGGTGGGGATTATTGGATATATTATGGGCTTGGCCCGTATAATATTTAATAAATCAAATAAAACTCTATGGTACGTAACATTAAGCATTGTATGGTTTAATACCATACGGGATTTTGACTGAACGTTGACTCAGCTTATATGGTTGGAGATTATTCATCTTAATTGAGAAACTGAGAAAAGGACATAGGCGTGCCACACGCGCTCGCAGCGCTGCCGCCGCCGGCCGGGCCGGGGCCGTGGGCGTGGGCGCGGGCCGGGCCGGGCCGAGGCCGTGGCCGTGGCGAGGCAGGCGGGGGCGAGCGAGCGGGCGAGCGTGGCCAGTCTTTTGCTACTTAATCCACATAATCACGGGAGTTTCTCCCTTTGATAGTGGAGGCGAACTGATTGCATCAGTTACCGTCCCTTCCGCTTTTCCGTCTCCTAGGATTCTCCGCTGCCTTTCCCCCTTCCTGTCGTAGCCATATATCCGTAGTCCTCCGTCAGTTTAGATCACCGTCTTTCGCAACCGCTCCTAAGAGAAACCACATCTCAGCAGCCCCCTGGCTTCCCTGTCCCGTACCTCTGCGTGCACGGAGTAGCAGGAGAGCAGGTGCCTCCGGAACCCTCGTCCGCCTGAAAACCTTGCACGGGGTGTGCGGCGATTAGGTTTTTGTGGAGCGATCCGTGACTACTGGTCCACATACGCCTTCTTCCTGGTGGTGATAGCTCTCGGATCCCGTCTTCTTCCCGGTGATTTCCTACCGAACAGCAAGGCGTCTTCTTCCTGGTGATCCGTTCGTGGGACTGCACTGCGAACATTGTCCTGCATCGACTGTGGTCCACGACTTCGAGCAACGCACTGTGTCGACTAGTGCGAATGGAGCCTCCGATGCCCTCGGCATGGGACCCTCCGCTGGGTACAATCTAATCTCTGTGATTACTGTATTTTGCCTTCTTACTGTATCCATCTGTATGTCATGTCTATATGCTGTAGCGTTCATTAGAGAGATACACATGGACATATATGCCATCATAAACATGCTGATGTTATATTTCTGGATTAAATTGATCATGAAAATGCCTAAATTTCTAACAGATTCTTCCTGGCCTCTGCCAGGATGCCACCAAGCAGTGAAGTACGCACATGCATGTATGCAGGATCAACTTTCTCCTGCACGTTATTGCAGTTGCAGACCTTGCCACCGCCCATGACATTTCATCCGGCTGATTGAGAGGGCACCATAGCCTCCCGCAGGCATACGCTAGATCTTGCACCTGTCCATTGGCCTCATGTGGATGATGCTTGTCCGTAGGCCTCATGCAGATGACGATGCCAGCGTCGCCGGTACCAGTCCGCTGCTTCTACCAGTTGAGACGTTAGTGCTTGGTGCCCCTCTTGCCTGTGTCTCCACATCTGCAATGCGAACTCCAGCAGGAGGGTTAATAATGCACTCGCGAGATTCTCATGCACCGAGAGCCACTGAAATTCTTGCCCGCTCCTACAACAGGTGCTGACGAAGCCATCTTTGCATGGCATGGCATGGCATGTCGCTGGCTGGCTGCTGATAGCAATCGTAACTCCAGGGAGAGCAACGGGAGAAGCTGAAATTGGCAATGTGCTAGGCTAGATTAGATGGGTTCCAAGAAAACGTAGTAAAAGGATTTTCCGTAAATGATTTAGGCAACTATTTTAATTCAATTATATAATGGCAATGGTGGGTAATTTTTTAGAAAACTAAATTGATCTAATGGCTAGGATTGCTAGTGATGATTGAATATCATTAAATTGACGGCTGGATGTCTCTGATTATTGTGAAAATTTCTAGGATTTACCTTTTTTTCTAGCGCGTCTGGTGAGAATTAACGTGGAGCCTCCGTTGGGGCCTCTAATTAGTAATAATAAGATAAATTGGAGTTTTGTTTAAAAAAAGATGTCTGTTTTGTTTAGGAAATAATCAAGGTTTTCTTGGAATGAGGAAGTCCAAATCTATAAGGAATCCTCCTCAAGATTTGCTTGGGAAACGTCCAATAGGGACTACAAATATAGGGGAAATCAAATCATTCTAATCTTAAGCAAGAGATGAGCAATTGCCCTTCTCTCTATCTCTATCTCCATCTCCCTCTCTCCCTGCGCCTCTCCCTGCCCTAGCACTTCCACCATCCTGCGCCCTTGCAGCAGCCGTCACCGCCTTCTCCCTCACCTACGCGCCAGCCCCAGCCGCCCCTCCGGGCAAGGACCGTGACACTCACATCCCACAGCAAAGCGCTAGGTGTCATATATGTTCTTCATTCTAAAATGTAAGACAATATGGCTTTTGTACCATGTATATATACATAATGTATATCACACGCGTAGCAAAAGCTAGTTATGTATATATAAATAGTTTAATGTCTTACAATCTAGAAGCGCCGGAATAATAGTAATACAATATTCTTCAGATTTCAGAGCTTACTACAGTCGGTGCGCATGAATGACAATTGCCCTACAGTGATGTCAAACAGCATCTGTATATTCTGCTGCTGGAAATTGCCCAGCACTGAAGCAGAAGCTGACCCCGTCCCAACAATGTTCAAGCAGAACGACGACTCCTCTTGGTTAAATGACATGTAGTTGTCCCTAGGCAGCGTCATATCCGCACCACCGGCGAAGTGCAGAACCATGTCCGGCATGTCCGGGAGCTGCCGCTCACCAGCTGGAGCCAGAAAGCATGGGCTGTCCAGGCTAGAGGCGTTGACCACCAGCTGGCCGAGAACGTCTGCCACGTGGTCGACGACCACCCTGAAAGCAGGTTCCACGAGGGTCGTGAAGATGGCGCCGCAATCGACGAACATGCCGCCGGAGCCGTCGTCGCGCAGGTCGAAGGTGCCGTTGGGGATCGGCAGGCGTGCGTCGCCGAACGATATGCCCTCGAGGGAGACGTAGTACCAAGACGGACTGTACGGGTTCTGCACAAGCGGCGTCGATTGCACGGCGGCGGCACCGCCGTTGGGTGCTAGCTCGGCGAGGGAGCCGAACAACACTGGGCTGCCGAGACTGGTGTTGAAGAAATCGGTGAGGCAGTAGGAGAACTTTCCAACGCCAAGCTGCGCCACGAGGGACAGGCTCCCGCGCCCCAGGCCGACAGTGCCGGTGGAATTGTACGAGAGGCCACCGTTGTCGACGCCGCAGCCAAACGTGATGCCGCCCACAGAGACACCGGGCACACCAGGGCTGGAGCCGAATGTGAGCGTTTCCGTGCCTAGGATGCCGGCGGAGTAGGCGCCGTCGCCGTAGGCGTAGCGGTACCTGCATTGCGCGCTAGGGGTGCTGCAGCGGCTGCTCCAGATGGGCAGGCACGTGGCGCTTGAGCACGGCACGGGGGAGAAGCTTGACGAGGTGACCGTGTCGTAGATGGGCGTGTCCTGCGGGAAGCAGAGTTTGCACGGCTTGCACTGTGTCCAGGTGAGGTCGCTGCCGGTGTCGGCCAGGGCGACGAATGGCACCGGCGGCGTCCCAATGTCGAGCTCCATCAGGTACTCGGCTTGGCCAGAGCGGAGCCTGGCGGGACCGGCGTTCGAGCTGGTAGACATTGTGGAATAATGCGACAGCATCGTGGAGGCTCGGTGGCGGCTTCTGTGCGCGGCGCGGCGCATGAGTTCTGCCTTGGTGAAGCCGCCATGGGAGTCAATATGGGTGAGCGTGGAGCGGTAGCCGGACGGTGGTGCCACCGCCGAACAGCACAGTGAGGCTAGTAATAAGAGTAATGTTAGGACTTGCATTGCACCCATGGATCTGAGCGTGAACACTGATAACCGATGCATAGCCTGAGTAAATTTCTAATTAAGAGCTGCTGGATGAGCTCGAATAGTCATGTTCAAACTTGCAAAACTATTTATAGTTGAAGATCTAGCGGCTAAATTACTTTGATATCTTCCACTTGGAAGACTCTGACAATGGCTAAATGACAACAGTAAGTACTACTTGTAGATTGTCATCAGCTGCTTATGGAAAGCGATGTGCATAATAGGTCTACCAAACACATTCTGTTATATGCATCGATCTTAAGCACATACAGACAGATATATATGGTCATCAGGATCGTCATCATTCTGTCATCAGGATCGTCAGCATATACAGCGAACGAGCATAGACACACTCTGACAACCACAAGATAACACAGATTAAATGACAACAGTAACTACTGGATCCTGAAAAAACTTGTCGAATGCGATGTCACAAAATATTTAGAAATCTAATCAAGCACATCCCGTTTCCAATCTTGAGCATATAGACGTAGATGTCGTCATCAGGAGCAGAAAAACTTATTCAGTGGAGTTGGCTACCCATTATTGATGTAATGTAATTGGTTCTTAGTGCCCAACCCCTACTACTTGGCACTGCCTCCAGCTTCTAAACCTTTGGTACCACCATTTGTTGTTGTTGTAAGATACAGGACAGAATCTGGACCAAGAGAAAACGAACAGTTCAGGAAGTTGCCTTGTTTTGAATTCTCCATCTGATATGTCATCATTAGCGTACCTTTGCATAGCCCAAATTACATAGAACATACTCCAAGAGTCTCTTTACATCCTTCCATATTGATAGAAATAAAGATTCCGCTGCAAAAAATTCACGGTATCTTTGACTAATCTCCAAATATTGCCATCCACTATTCCTAGTTTCTTGCTTTGCAAAGATAGAGAGCGGAGCTACATCTCCAAAGTGTACACAAGATACAGAGAAGTGGATGGAGGGTGGAGATATACAGAGAGCAGATTTTATTAGAATAGCTCTCCAAATGAGAATTTATTACATGGTGCGTTCAAGAAAGAATGTTGCCGATGCTCTTAGGTCCTAACGTGAAATCTCCCCAGTAATGTCTATATATGGATCTTGCACTTCTTACTATACCCGGAGACAACCCTGTGTGAAATTATACAGAGTGAAGATGATGATAAGATTCAAGCGTATCTATGTGAAATACAAATGTTGTGCGCTATCCTCTGCAAGCATCCATATATAGTCTTGATGATCGAGAACTTGAAATCTGATGTGTATCTTTGGACAAGATGTATGCTAGCAAGTTCATGGAGGATGTTCTCTCCCTTTACTACTCTATCTTCTCAAACCAAAATAGTTGCAATAATAATTAAGTATACTAGGTGGTTTCTCGCGCGTTGCTGCGGAAATTTCTTAAAAGTCGGTTGCTGATTTTTTCATGGAAATAGAAAGGCAGTAAATAAAAACCATTGCTTAATTATGAATCATAGTTTGGATAGTACACATACTTCTAGCATGAGAAAGCAGGGTAATAGAAGTAACATGCATGGGAGAAACTGGATTCATCCATATGGTATCAAAGAAGACACAATGATGGTAGCTCAAGGGATCTTGTGGGTGCAGTGATATGAGGATCAGAGATGCTACGAGATCATGATGGTAGCGGGTTGCTGCTGCAACAACCATAGCTGCAGCAGTGGTCATGTTGATGATTAGGACGTGAACGGACGACGGCTTGAATCTTGCTAGACATTGTAATGGAGTGCGAGCTAGGAGATAAATCAGGGCAGACTTTTGATTTCTCAATAGGTGAATACCAGGCTTGCATGGATTAAATATGTTTGATTGCGACCGCTGACTTGATCTCGGCGGGATTTTTATCGCAGAAGATAAAGAGGCAACAAACACATCCAATACTTGTTAGAAGCTGAAAAGCTATGTCTCACAGCACTAGGACTTGATGAATATTTCGGCAGATACTAGTTACCATGGAAGCACAGGTGCATAAAGAAAGGAATCCTTTGTATGCCCACACTTCATGCATTGAATTGAATGCTTGCTTGAAATCTGACAAATAAAGTGGCTAGTGTCTTGACGTGAGAGTAAGGGTATCCATGACAAACGAATGGTTAGGATTGGACATAGGCTTAAGATCAAATGGACACGGTTTTATGCACAATGTGGCTCGCTATGGTTGTAGCTTTATAGCAATTAATGATTGCTAGTTGCCTCCATCTATAGTATACGTTATATAGATATCTTATTTTCATTACAACTTCGATTCCAGTTACTTGACTTATTACTAGTTTTGACGCATACTATTTCTATTAATATACACCTTCATACTATTGCAAATGTGTATGGCATTTATACAAGCTTTGTAAATGAAACACTCTTGCTGTAAATAGCACTAGTACAGAAACGGGCTGTACTCCCGGTTCTCAACCCCCTTCAGTCCCGGTGTTAGAATCGGGAGCACGAATCCCGGACTAAAGGACCCCTCCTTTAGTCCCAGTTTCGCGCCGGAGACTAAAGGTCCACCAACCGGGGCTAAAGAGGCCTCCCGGCCTAGCCACGTGGGTCGGCCCTTTAGTCCCCGTTGGTATTACCAACCGGGACTAAAGATTTTCTTTTTTTTGTTTCTATTTTCAATTGATGAATCATTTTGGTTTTCGAATAGGTTTTCGAATACGCATTCTACGCTGCTAATAACATATGTATTCTACATGTTTATATTGTTCGAACATTTTGTACAAACTAAAGTATGAAACTAACGTATATATTACATGCATATACATATATTGTACGTTATTTTATGTACATATAATATGTATATATATATATATATTACAAATAAATCTTGCATTGTATATTCTATCATATCTTTGGGATAACAAATTCACTCCATCTGGTTTGGCTTCCATGTTTCGTTCACGTCATTGTAGAACTCGCTGGCGGGGTTTAGGACCTGGTCATTAAGAAATCTTGCTATGGTCTCTTGAATTGCTTTTAGTTGGTCACCTCGTATGACTTTTTCCTTCAACCATAGAGTCTTCAATAAAAATTAAAGTAAAAGTATTAATATATATATATATATATATATATGTGTGTGTGTGTTTGGTCACGTGATTACTTATATATATATGAGCAATAAAAGAAATTGTGAATATATCAATATATTTATATAACGTACTTTGAGGTTCTCTTTAGGAGTTCTTTTTGAGTACGCCATGATGAACTCGCAAACATAGTATCCGCAATAGTTGTTCCCCTGTTCTTGCCTCAGAACCCACTTTTACGAGAAAAAAGATCCGGTGAATTGAAAGCATGCATGGTGTTAATTGAATTATATATATATAAATGTAGCTAGTACTTACTTTGTGTGCGATTACATCCAGTGGTGCTTTGCAATATTTCATGTGGTGTTCCTCAATAAAACTTTTCCAAACACTGCGCCCAATAAAATAAAAAATTAATTTGGCCTTTAATAATTGTTGCAGTTAAGAGATCGGGTATATATAGTTGCTAGAGAGACCAAATTACCCTTGATAATATCTATCATGTCTTGGTACTCTGTTTGCTCTTTTCTTAACGAGTCTAAGATGCTCAACCGACTATTGGTCATATCGATGACCATCAATATCCAGTGATTGCTGCATATGTTTTTATACACAAATATGATCGACATTAACTAGAGTCAACATATATATATATGGGAGATAGCTTAGCTAGTAAGCAAATAATTGAACAAATATCCATATGATCGACATTAATTATTTAACACTCACTTGAAGTTGTAGGGGAAGGGTATGTCCTTGTTTTGTTGGTTTACTAAGAACCTCATGAGATTTTTCTCGAGTTCAGCTTTCCATTGAGGCGGGGGATCAGGGTGTTTGAAAACGACATTTGGATCAATGAAACCAACATCATTATCCTTTCTCTTTCTGAGTTCTGTCATCTCATATCTGCATATATAAAAATATAGTGTGAGGATATATAATTCATATATATACATGTAGCTTTATATATATACACTTTAATAGTAGAAAATAATCACACTTACAGACAATAGCAGCTAATGAGACTTTTGTCGAGAGAGTCCAGGTGGCATAGTTGGTGTAATCCTAAAAACTCGACACATATAACGTCATCACCACGGAAGTAATGTTGGTTTCTAACTCTGACAGAAATAAAGTTCTCTCCCCGTTCACACGCCGCCATGTACCACTTGTTTAGCAGGTACATTTGCGTACCCAGTTCACCTAAGGCCTCAGGGTTGTATAGACTCTTTTCATGTTCAAATTTCTTCCAAGAATCCACTTTCGGAGCAGATGGTCCTTCAGCGAGCACTTGGGCAAGGTCCAAACCGGTATCCTCGTAAAACCGAACCATTTCCTCAAAATCGACGTCTGGTAAGTCTAAGTTTGAACCATATTCATTACGAATGACAAGATGGGGGATTGATTGTTGCGATTGTTGTCCGAGTTGTGCAACACCTTTCCCTACTCTAGTCTTTTTCTGCGCCGCCTCAAATGACTTGGTGAGAGAGCGGTCGTAGTCCGATTTTGGCCGGGTCTTTTGAGATTCCGCTTTTTCTGGTCCACCTTCTTTCTTAGAAGATCTAGAGCTAGGTAGAAGTACGGTTTCTCCGAGTTCTCCCTCGCTTCTCGTTGCTTTCTTACTTTTTTGAAAAAAACTTTTCACATCTTTTTGTACTGCATTCTTTAATTCCTTTTCACTTTTCTCGTAAGACAGTTTTTGGAGAATAATTGGATTAGAGGAGGCTTTCTTCTTTGCCAGCTGGTGGGCCAACGGCTTCGTTTGTGGGGCGGACCTCTTAGGAGCTGGCTGCTTCTTGATCATCAAGGGAGGCGGGGCAGCCGTTTGAGACCTCCTTGGAGGCGTTGGAGACCTCCTTGGAGGTGGCGGCGGTGGAGACCTCCTTGGAGGCGTTGGAGACCTCCTTGGAGGTGGCGGCGGTGGCGGCGTTGCATAATCATTGCCCGGAACACTATGATGATCTGGAGATTGAATAATTGGACTTAGGTTGGCGGAGGCCCTACTGTGTGATTACAAAAAAGAATAATTAGGTATAAGAAATTGTTATTATTAATCATGCATGTCAATAGAAAATTTATGAAAAAATTGTTTCGTTCACTTTTGTCCGCACCTATTGTTTGGCAGTTGAGGAAGCGGCGGTGGACTAGAGACCCCGGGAATAATGATGTAGCGCTTGCGCCATAGTATGAATTACTTCTCTGCTTCTCCTAGAGTCTTCTCCCCATCACCTCCTGGAATGTCAAGAGCCAGATCACTAAAACCTTTGTTAACTCTGTCCACTGAGATGCTAACATATCCAGGTGGTATTATTGCCCCATGGATTCTTGGTGTCTTGGTAGGATCTGGAGCAGAAAAAACACCGAGAGCCACCATGATTGTGGCATTCTCTTTTGAAATATGTAGCTCATATGATGTAAATGGTGCAGTGATGTCATCCACGGGGAAACGTAGCATTACGTCATCTTGATTTGGCAACTCCGTGGAAGCGCAGCTGCTTTTCAACTGATCAGGGGGGCTAATATTAATGTTGATTCCTGGATCTGATGCCTGCCTTTGTACACTCATTGCTATTTGCACTTGCTTTATGATTTCGTCCTACATTCTAGCTTGCATGTCTTTTTCGCGCTCCTGTGCTTGAAGCAACGCCCCCCGTGACTCACGAACAAATTCCTCCAACCTGCTGATCCGCGTTGCATCCTCATCTTTCCTTCTCTGCTGGCTTCTGTAGGTATCTGTCGTTAGGGAAACCATGCTCCCAAGAAATGTTCCGTCCTAAACCTCTCGTTCGGCCACTGTGTTCAGCGGTCCCAAGGGCATACGTCAGTTCATCCTTCTCTCTATTGGGCCTGAACGCACCAATAGCTTTAGCTTGTAGAGCATAAGAAAATATTTGTGTTGCTCTTTCGAGTTTTGTGCCATAAACCAGCTTCTCGGTCTCTAGATCCAGTCTTCCCCCATGAGCAAAAAACCAATTCTTCGCGCGTTTGGACCAATTGAGTGATTCTGGTGTGATACCCTTGGCAAGAATGTCCACTTCCATTTTTTCCCACTTGGGAATGGCTATCGCGTAGCCACCTGATCCCATGCCATGGTGGTATACCTTCTGTCGGGCATTCTCTTGGTTCTTTCTCACCCGTTCCTCATCCTCTTCCGATGTCTTGTACTGTACAAAATCATTCTAGTAGGGCCTCAACTTCACGAGCGGGCCACTAGTATTGAAATTGGGCGTTAGGTTATTCTTGACGTATTTCGTGTATAGGGATTTCTTCCAAGTCTGAAAATTGTGTGGCCATTTTCTTCATAGCCCACTTTTGAACTAGTTCCTTCAATTCATCATCGTTGATAGCATCATAATCATCCGCTTGCAACGTGAAATGTTGAAGGATATCATCCCAAATTAAATTCTTATCAAGATCAGAGACAAAACTAACATGAGGCTCGTTGATCTTTTGCTTCCATTCACGGGCACTGATCGAAAGTCTCTCCCTTACAAGGCACCACAGTGTTGCACGAATTTCCTTGCATGTGGACCAAGTGGTTCGCCTATCTCGATATTGAATTCCGATATTATGTAGCGCCCCTCCAATGGCTTTTTCGGGCCTCGAATATTTTTGCTTTTCGCCGTTGTGGTCATCGATCCAGAGGGCTACGTATAAAAAAGAATAAATAAATATCATGTGTACACATAATAGATGATAGATATTCAAATATATATATAATATTCAAATATATATATAAATATATATACCTCGCCAGTATTTTCTTGCACAATATTTTCTTGGTTATCTTCAAGAGCCAGGTATTGACTCCCGTCATCTACATCCTGCTGGTCACCATCGGCAAATTGAGTGCCGGTGTTGATAATATCCATCATCATTTCTTCATCCATGTTGTCTCTCGGGGCAGCCATCTAGCTTTTACACCACCAGATATATCTATAAAAAATAAAAACTATAACTGTAAAATGGACTCCTGCAGGACGTGCCACCTCTAGGATAGTAACATTTGTAGATGACATTTGTAGGTCCGAAGTTATCAAATATCCATCAAATTGTAGCTCAAAAACATGTTTAAATAAATAACCATCCGTACTAATTGACCTTGCTTACGTGATCATCTCGATGAGCATTTCTCCACCGAATGGCACCGTACTTGGCCATGGAAGAGCTCCGATTCTACGAGGAAGGGAACACGGTCTTCCACGACCGTTGCCGCTCTCCCTCGTAGAATCAAAGCTCCTCCTTGACGTCCGTTACTGCTCAGTAGAGAACATGCTAGCCGAGATGAACATGGTCCGCAAGTTCAACTAGTACGGATTTTCTACAATTTTCTAACTAGTCCGCGCCAAGGAGGTAGAGGTATGCCCGCCCGAGTACAAAAACTACGTGCCCTGCTACTACAACATCACGGACACCGTCGAACGTCTCGGATCTAGGGGCTGGCGTCGTCATAAGCTACCGCGCAAAAAGGAGGAAACAACGAGACACCGGGCTGCACCCATGCTCCACTGAGCTCGATGGCTCAGCACAAAATCGCATTACAAGATTGCCAGCACGAGGGCTCAGCACACGCATCCATCCGATTACAAAAGGTTGGAGCAATTAATCCATTATAAACAAGACTGGCCAAGGAGGCGGTGGCTCACATCCAAGGTGTCAAACGTGAGGTCCTGCTCCTGCAGCCAAAAAACATGTCAGAGACTTAGACTTTACTAAAAAACAGTAATAATCTGTTTCATTACAGGACTGATGTCGGGGGCATCCACAAGGGCCTAATACCAGACAGAAAAGACACTTAAAACTTCAATCATCACCAGAAAGCTAGTCAATGATGATTATCATCGATCAAATAGCTATTAGTAAGCAATTTCAGTTTAGTACATAGTGGGCTGGCCAAGCAGAACCCATTGACATATTTATCAAGAAATAATAAACAATTATCATTTTTTTATCCACAACAGCAAAGCCAAAATTCATTACCAAGAAGCAATGAAATTACAAGCGCTTTGTTCAATCACACAGCAATGCATAGAAACGATATTAAGTGCCTGCGCCTCTGATCACAAAGGGTTCGGCCAGCTAGGCAAACTTTCCCAAATGATGACCTACCTAAAGATTATTAGGAAACTAATAAAGAAGCCATAGCAGACAAAATATAAACTTTAAACTAGTAGAAAGTGTTTTAATACTGAAGGTACACACCAACTTCACATGATGATTTAATGAATGGATCATTGTAATCATAGAAAATCAATAGACTTGAAGAGAAGAGTTGATTTCGTTTACAAGGAAATGACTAATCCATATTTGTCGATCAAAATTCAATAATGCCATATATTGAGATCATCACATCAATACAGTATCTTGCTTAACGCAAGCATGTCAGTATTCATTTCTAAAAGGGCAAAAAAAACAAGGCAGATCACATTGCTATCAACAAATTCGAAAACCACTAACTGCATCTCGCGGATCTAACACAAGAACGAGGGCCAAACCTGGAGAAGACGTGCTGTAATAGAGATGTTGTGTCCTGCTGCGGATCTTGGAGAAGGCTCGGGCGCGCTCCAGTGAAGCAGCACGCACGGGGAAGGCTCGGGCGCGCTCCGGTGAGGCAGCGCGAGGAAGGCTCCGGGGCTCCTCATCCTCGAAGGTGCGGCAGTATGGGGAAGGCTCGGACGCGCTCCGGTGGTCGCCTGGGGCCGGCGGCGGGGAAGGCTCGGGCGCGCTCCGGTGAGGCAGGGCGGGGAAGGCTCGGGCGCGCTCCGGTGGTCGCCTAGGGGCGGTGGCGGGGAAGGCTCGGGCGCGCTCCAGTGAGGCAGCGCGCGCGGGGAAGGCTCGGGCGCGCTCCGGTGAGGCAGCGCGGGGAAGGCTCCGGGGCTCCTCGTCCTTGAAGGTGCGGCAGCGCGGGGAAGGCTCGGGCGCGCTTCGGTGGTCGCCTGGGGGCGGCGGCGCTGCTAGATCGGATCGATCTGGTGGAGAAGAGAGGCGACGGCGTGGCGGAGACAGAGAGGAAGAGAAGGGAGAATGGCGTGGTTGATAAAGGAAGACTTTTAGTCCCGGGTGATGGTTAGAACCGGGACTAAAGGCTCTTTAGTAGTCCCGGGTGATAGTTAGAACCGGGACTAAAGGTTCTTTAGTCCCGGGTGATGGTTAGAACCGGGACTAAAGGTCTGAGCTTTAGTATCGGGTGTAGCCACGGCCCGGGAGTAAAGGTGATTTTGGCGGACCGCGAAAACGCAGCCCACCTTTAGTCCCGGGTGGTTGATCCACCCAGGAGTAAAGGTGGGCTGCAGTTTGGCTTCCCGCTGGTTTCTAGAAGTTTTTCCATTTTTATATATTTGTTTTATATAAATATGCAGAGAGTTGTTAATTGCCTAGTAAATAAAATATTAGCAAAAAAATTACAAAAAGAATTCCTAGACCTGGATTTGCATTATTGTACACAAGAAAAATCTGTAACCTAAACTCTTTTGTTTTACCATATAAATATTTAACATAGTGTAAATAATAATCATAATTTTCACCATGCAAAAATGTACTACTTAACTAAAATCATTAAAACTATTGCTTTTCGACAGGAAATTAGTTTTCACATCTTATTGACGTTGAAAATTCATTTAAACCATAGAAAATATGAAAACACGACAAAAAAATCTGAAGTCGCAATTATTACATAATAGGTCTAATACATCACCATATCAAGCCGGGACTAAAACAAAATTTTCACTAATTTTTTCACATCAGATGCATTGCTTTTGCTTTTTGCTTTGTGCGACATGGAAATCCCACCATCAAACACAAATTTAATCTGAATATAGAAAAAAAGGAAACACCTAATAAACATCTCTGAATTCACAATTATTATATAATACCACTAATACACACTATTAAACATCACTATATATATCAAGCGGGCACAGTAGTGAACTTCTTCTTAACGTATATCCCTTGGTTATGATCGCGCCGTAACCATGGTGTGTCCTCATTATTTAGCTGGATGCTTGGGTCTTTGTTCACTATGAAGGGTGGAATTCGGTCATTCTTTTCATAATCTTTTGATATGTCTGACTTGTCTTCAATTCCGACGATGTTTCTTTTCCCTAAAAGAACTATGTGGCGCTTTGGCCCATTGATTGGGTCGTTGTTGTTTTTCCCTCTCTTCGGTTTTGTAGACATGTCCTTGACATAGAACACCTGATTCACATCCTTGGCAAGGACGAATGGTTCATCTTTGTACCCAATATTGTTGAGGTCCACGATTGTCATTCCATACTGGTTGTCGACTGCTACCCCGCCTCTTACCCATTAGCACTTGAACAAAGGTACCTTAAAAGTAGGTGCATAGTTTAGTTCCCATATCTCATCTATGCGGCCATAATATGTTTGCTTATTTCCATTAGGGTCGGTGGCATCTATGCGGACACCACTGTTTTGGTTGGCGCTCCTTTTATCTTGGGCTACTGTGTAAAATGTATTCCCATTTATCTCGTACCCTTTGTATATGAGGATATGCCACGATGGCTGCCTAGCCAACAAATATAGTTGCTCATCAATACTCTCATCACCCTGACATTCTTTTCGTAACAAGTCGCTGAAAGTTTCCTTATGCTGACGCGTAATCCAAGCTTCAGACTTCCCTGAAAACTCGGATCGGAGCAACTCTTTATGTGTCTCGATATACGGATCCACCAAGGAGGAGTTTTGTAGAACTATGTAGTGTGCTTTATTAAAATAATTGTCCTACGTACCAATATATGTTTTCTTCTCTAGTGTCCCCTTTCCACTTAGTCTCCCCTCGTGTTGTGATTCAGGAACACCAATCGGGTCAAGGTCGGGAATAAAGTCAACACAAAACTCAATGACCTCCTCTGTTCCATAGCCCTTGGTGATGCTTCCTTCTGGCTGAGCATGGTTGTGAACATATTTCTTTAGGACTTCCATGAACCTCTCAAAGGGGAACATGTTGTGCAGGAACACAGGACCGAGAATGCTAATCTCCTTGACTAGGTGAACTAGGAGGTGTGTCATGATATTAAAGAAGGAAGGAGGGAACACTAACTCAAAGCTGACAAGACATTAAAACACATTATTCTATAGTTTAGCTAGATCCATTGGATCAATTGCCTTATGAGAAATTGCATTCAGGAATGCACATAGCTTCACGGTGGCTAGACGTACATTTGGAGGTAGAATTCCTCTTAATGCAACTAGAAGCAATTGCATCATGAGCATGTGGTAGTTATGGGACTTTAAGTTTAGGAATTTCTTCTCTGGCACATTTATTATACCCTTTATATTTGAGGAGAATCCAGATGGTACCTTGATGCTTGCTAGGCATTCAAACATGCTTTCCTTCTCTTCTTTGCTAAGAGTGTAGCTGGCAGGACTTAAGTAATGGCATCCATCATCTGTCTTCTCTGGATGCAAGTTATCTCGTTCTTTCAAACACCGCAGGTCCTGTCGTGCTTCAAGTGTGTCCTTAGGCTTTCCATACACACCCATGAAGCCTAGCAGGTTCACACAAAGATTCTTTGTCAGGTGCATCACGTCGATCGCGCTATGGACCTCTAGGACTTGCCAATATGACTTCTTCTACCACATGGGTGCGTGACCGTCGGCGTTGTTCGAAACAGGTTCACTGCCATGTGCCTTTCTAAATACTACTTTCACATCCTTGACCATATTGAGTACATCCTCACCAGTTCGGTTGCCCGGCTTGGTCTGGTGGTCTGCCTTACCTTTAAAATGCTTGCCTTTCTTTCTTATGGGGTGATTCGCAGGAAGAAGTCGACGATGGCCAAGGTCATGACCTTTCGACATTTTTTCTAGAATATACCTTTAATGTCATCGAAACAGTGTGTGCATGCATTATATCCCTTGTTTGATTGTCCTGAAAGATTACTTAGAGCAGGCCAATCATTGATTGTTACGAACAACAATGCTCGTAGGTCAAAGTGCTCCTGTTTGTGCTCATCCCACACACGTACACCAAGTCTGTTCCACAAAAGTAGAAGTTCTTCAACTAGTGGCCTCAGGTACACATCGATGTCGTTGCCAGGTTGCCTTGGGCCTTGGATGAGCACTGGCATCATAATAAACTTACGCTTCATGAATAACCAGGGAAGAAGGTTGTAGATACATAGAGTAATAGGCCAAGTGCTATGACTACTGCTCTGCTCCCTGAAAGGATTCATACCATTCGTACTTAAAGCAAACCTTAAGTTTCTTGCATCATTTGCAAACTCTGGGAATTCTCTATCGATTGCTCTCCACTGGGACCCATCAGTAGGGTGTCTCAACATATTGTCTACCTTACGGTCTTCTTTGTGCCATCCAAATAACTTTGCATGGTCTTTGTTTCTGAACAGACGTTTCAAGCATGGTATTATAGGAGCATACCATATAATCTTGGCAGGGATTTTCTTCGTGGGACGTTTGCCCTCAACATCACCAGGGTCATCTCGCCTGATCTTATACCGCGATGCATGACATACCGGGCATGCATCTAACTTCTTGTACTCCTCGCCATGGTAGAGGATGCAGTCATTAGGACATGCATGTATCTTCTAGATTTCTAATCCCAAAGGGCAGACTACCTGTTTTGCTTCATACGTAGTGACGGGCAATTCGTTATCCTTCGGAAGCATCTTCTTTTGGATTTTCAGTAACTCCCTAAATCTCTTGTCAGATACACCATTCTTTGCCTTCCATTGCAGCAATTCCAGTGTGGTACCCAACTTTTTCTGTCCCGCATCACAAGTTGGGTATAGCAATTTCTTGTGATCCTCTAGCATGCGCTCGAACTTGATCTTCTCCTTTTCACTTTCGCATTCTCTTTGTGCGTCATAAATGGCCTGACCAAGATCATCAGCGGGCTCATCTTCTGCCACTACCTCTTCTTTAGCTTCTCCCATTGCAGTATCATTGAAGGCACCATATTCAGCCATAATGTCATCATCGTCCCATTGTTCTTCTTCACCTTCTTACATTACAACCCCGGTTTCTCCGTGCTTCGTCCAACAAATATAGTTTGGCATGAAACCCGACTTCAACAAGTGTCAATGAAGACTCCTTGAGCTAGCATATTCCTTCAAATTCTTACATGTGGCACATGGGCAGCACATGAAACCATTGCATTTGTTTGCCTCGGCCACACGTAAGAAAGAATGCATGCCCTCAATGAACTCTTGGGAGCGGCGATCAGCATTGTACATCCAATGTCGGCTCATCTGCATTACATGACATACATATCATATTAAAACCTAGAACATAACTAGTTAATTATACGACATGCATGCCACCACACAAGATATTAATTTATGAAAGTCTCGCTACAATGTAGACAATCCCAACTACCACTAAAAAAACTAAAGCTAAAATGCACTTCAGCAGCATAAGGATTTCGCGACCAATCCCAACTAAAACAGACAGATCATGCGTTTGTTCAACATCTATGCGCTTCTTCCGCAGGATCACTGCCTCATCAGCCGCCGTAGCCACCTGTGCAAGAGAGTTTTGCACGTGTTCAACATACTCTTCCTCCCAGTACCAGCCCGAACATCCAGTGCCATCCCACTGAAATTAAAACAAAAAATTAGAACTTTAATCACAATCATCATGAAAATAAGTATAAATTAACCATAATCATCAAATGCGACAAAATAACTCACATTGCGATTCGGACACTTGTAGAAGATACGGCCCTTGTTGGGACACTCCTTCCTCACTCGGTACTCCATCACAATCTTCTCCTCACACTTGCCGCATGCAATGAGAGGGAGGTCCGGCCTCAGTCGCTTTGGAACTCGATGAGAGGCTGAGGACCCAGAAGCAGTTGACATCTACTCTCTATACTCATTTTTAATATAATATAAATTTCTCATTTTATAAACAAATAAAATTAAAAAAAACTCTAAAATTCTCTATATCTCTAAACCATGAAGTGTGCTATGCATGCTACAAATGAAAACTGAATACTAGTTTTGAATAACTACTTTAACCTTCCTTCATCCAAATATGCAAACTTTAAAGTAATTTTAAACTTAAACGGCTTACAAATAAAAAAATCCACCATAAAAAACCACATATATCTAGTCCACAAAATGAGATATGCTACTGATGAAACATGAGAGTATAAAGTTGGTAACCTTTAGAACCGAAGAATCGAGGGAGGAATCAAAGAAATCTTGTGATTACCGGCGATGAGGAAGAAGAGAGGCCGGCGATAAAGCAAGAACATTGAGCTCGAAGTGGCTCGGGCTCGGGGAGAAAGAGGGCTATATAGGAGGGGACCTTTAGTCCCGGTTGGAGACAGAAACTGGGACTAAAGGTCCCTTTCTAGTTCTGGACGGAGCCTCTAGCCGGGAGAAGACTTTTACTCCCGGTTGGAGGGACCAACCGGGAGTAAAAGTTAACCTTTAGTCCCGGTTTGTAGCTCAAACCGGGACTAAAGGTCCCCTACAGGAATAGCCTGTCGCAGTAGCCGTTGGGCAGGGACCTTTAGTCCCGGTTGAAGCTACAAACCGGGACTAAAGGTCTCTCTAGTCCCGGGCGCGAAAAATACCGGGACTAAAGCCAAATTTCGAGCTGGATCAAAGGTCGTTTCTCTACTAGTGTAGTATATATCAAAGCATTGTAAATGCCATACACCTTTCTCTATCAAGTGTAAATTGGCATAATCTTAATTGTTACAAATAGAAAAAATGAAAGACATAATATTAATATTAAAAATATGAACCAAAATTGTTAATAGACTGACAGACTATAAGTTCTAAACATATAAGGCCCCGTTTGGATCCTTGAAATTGAATTCATTTTAATAATCATAATTTATACACATATTAATTAAGCTAATATGGTTGTATATAAATTATATTTGTATATAATTGTTGACTATACGAAATTAAAGAGATATGTTGTATCCTGGGTCTAGGTGAGGTCGCTGCCGGTGTTGGCCAGGGTGATGAATGGCACCGGCGACATTCCAATGGCGAGCTCCATGAGGTACTCGGCTTGGCCGAAGCAGAGCCTGGCAGGGCCGCCGTCCGAGCTGGTAGACAATGTGGAATAACATGGTAGCAGTGTGGACGCTCGGTGGCGGCTTCTGTGCGCTGCTCGGCGCATTAGCTCTGCCTTGGTGAATCCGCCATGGGAGTCAACATGGGTGAGCGTGGAGTGGTAGCCACACTGCGGTGGCGCCGCCGAGCTGCGCAGTGAGTCTACCAGTAATAAGAGTAAGGTTAGGACTTGCATTGCTCCCATGCATCTGATGACTGTGAGCATGGATGACCATGCAAAGCTGGAATAAATTTCTAAGAGCAACTCTAGCAGTAGCCCCTAAAACAGGGCTCTACTTTTTATTTGGATGTTCCCCTACTTTTGGGGGCCCTGTTTTCTTGACTGAACTCCAACTGAGGCCTCCAAAATAAAGCCCCTATTCTTAATTCCCTCTATTTCCTCTCACATTCATGCATATGTATTTGAGAACATCATATTATATAATAATTTATTTAAACTATAACAATAAAGCACCATGCGTAAAATAATAAATGAAAAATACAAATATTCAAATTTAAATTCAAACATAAATTTGGTCCGAATTTGATTACATTTGATCACAAATCAAAAGACACATAGTAATAGTTCACCACATCGTTATCACTCGAGCTGCAACTTGCATTGGCTGATTGTGCTGCTTCACTATAGCACTAGAGTTTGTTTCAAAAAAAGGTAGAGCACTAGAGCTGCAACTAGCTTCAGTAGAACATAATATAACATGCAGTATCAAAATTATCCTCCGCCACTAGCTTCATGTCCTCTACTGCTACCACCGAAAGCGCTGTTGAAGGCCACCATCTTTTCAGCTGCAATTTGAGCCCTCATTGCTATCACATATGTCAATGTGTCGAGGTCACAAAACATAATGTTTTGTTCTTGCTCCCACAGCGTCTTCATCTCCTCATTTTCAATCTTGCGCGCTTCAAGTGATAATTTGCGCTCATGCAACATCTTGCTCTCCTGCCACCTATCCTCTCTTACTTTCTTTTTCTCTGCAAGAAATTTCTCTATCAAGTTATAATTCGTTGGTTCTCTTCCTTTCTTCAGCTTCTCCTTTGCTTGCTTCCTCCCCATAGGCCTTTTACTGCTAGGCATGGAAGAGTCTGGGGTTTGGCTCTTTCTACTCTCACCATCTTCTACATCAAACACATCCACTGTTGCTGGTGGTGAACTGCCTTCCCTAGGCCTTTTGTTGGTGATAGGGGCCACGAACTTCTCGCTATTCCTAATCTTCAGCCAACAATGAAGGAAAGGAAACCCCTTCTCTGGATCTTTGCTTGCATATGCATTTTGAGCTTCTACCAACTGAAATCAAAGATGGAGCAGCTTAATAAAAACAATGATTCCCAGCTTAATAAAATCAGAGATACTGAAATCAAAGATGCAGCAGCATATGCATATGCATTTGGATCTTTGCTTGCATATGCAACAATGATTCAGCAGCTTAATAAAAACAATTCTTACATGTTCCTGGTATGGCACTCCACAAAGGAGATATTTGGTCCATTCCAGGTAATAAACCCTGGGTGTAATTATGTTATCATAATGAAAAATAATATAGTAATGCTTTATAATCCTGGCATTCCTGACACTATTACTGCCAACCTCTTCCAAAAACATATATTATAGAAGGATCTGGGATAACAGAATACCATTGCTCTTGGATATGGATCGCAAATCTGCGCATTCTATTTTTAGAGTTAATTCATGGCTTTATTTTGTTCTAAGCAGTAAGATGCAATGATGCATAGAACTTTAGAAAAAAACGAAATTAAATGATGACTGGCATTCGTTTGACACTAATATCAATACAGTATAGCAATTATTAACCCAGCCACTCAAGTACATACAGACACGAGTTCACGACTCGATGGGAAGATAATCAAGCGAGCAAATGTGTCACTCTATATATAAAAAAATTGGACCTACGAGGGTATGACCACCCCCAGGCATTGCATTAAGAAGAAGACCTTCTCACGTAGGCCCAGAAAACCCCCGAACCCCTGCCCCACCCTTATACAGCGGTACCGTTGCCCTGTGAGAACGGGCCGGTCCTTAGACCTGTGCTTTGGCATGGGACAGACGAGGGGATATTTTTAACCCCAGCCTGAAATTCGCTCCCACGGGGAGTCGAACCCAGGACCCAAGGAGTGCCGCCGAGACGCTCCAACCAGTTGGACTAGAGGCCCTTTGGCAATATGTCACTCTATATCAATAATGTGTCACTCTCAATCACTATCTGAACTGACATGCTTAAGAATCCACACACACACACGTATCCTTAACTGACATGCATACTACTAGCAACTAGCAAGACTAGGAAGGCAAAAGTACGACCTAGATGTATATTGTCGCGTTCAGATCAGCTCGCGTTCAGATCTGGAGCAGATAGCGGAGGCATACCTGGAGCAGAGAGCGGGGGCGTTCAGATCAGCTCGCTTCGCCGGGAAGTCGTGGACTGAGACAGGACGCGGTCGCTGGGGGAGTTCGCGCTGCCGGGAACTCGTAGGGGCCGGGCGAGTCCGCGACGGCGGGGGAAGTCGCGCCGAAGACAGCAGGAGGGGACGGTGCAGGCCCGTCTTCCTCAGCGCCGGGAAGGGGAAGCGGGAGGGGAAGGAGGCGGGTGACCTTCACTGCCGCTGATCCTGCGGCGCGCATGTACGAGCGTCTGCGTGGGAACTGGCGCACCGAGCGAGCAGGGGACGGGGAGAGACCTAGCGGCGCGCGCTGGGAAAATGTAGCGCGCCGGAGGGCGTGAGGTGGCGAGCGGGATAAGAATTCATGCACGCACGGGAAAAAACCAGACCGAACTGCCATTTGGGGGCTTGGCCTAGAGCCCATGGGAATTGGGGCTGCGCGTAGGGATTTGGGTGCCACACAAATTTGGGTGCCATAGTAGGCGCCCTACTGGACTTCTGTTTTTTGCTTGGGCACTCATATTTAGCTATTGGGGTTTGAGTAGGGCACTGCTGGAGTTGCTCTATGAGCTGGAAGCTGGGCTTGAGAACAAGTGACAACAGTAATAAGTACTACAAAAGTATATTCTTTACACCTTGTCTAAACTCGAAAGCTATGGGCACAATATTTAGCCCTACCAAACAAATTCTGTTGTATGTATCGAGATCCATGAGATCTACAGACACTCGACCATCAGGATTTGAGGACTGCCGACGACTCCAAGGGAAGGCGGTTCCTCTGAGGAGTTTGAGGACCTGTCGCCGCGGTGCGGTGCGCTCTGCCTTCATGGCGGATGCCCGCTTCCGCTGGCGCCCATGTGGGAGAAGGCGGTCGCGGCCATGAGAGCCTACCCCATGCCCGCACACAGCCATGAAGCCCGTGTGGTTCGCGGCCATGAGAGCCGGGCTTCCCAACAGCCTCACCGACCACGCGTGGATGCGGCCCCTCGCCACCACGTTCCACGGAAGAACGCGCCGGTGGCCAAGGATGGGTTCACGCTGGTGCACAGTCACCGTCGCTGGCGCCGGCATACCGTGGCGCGGCCGCACCCGCCGTGCGCGGTTCCTCCGGAGTTCCTCGGCAAATGCTTCAACTGCCTCGCCTGCGACCACGTCCATGCAGACTGCACCTTCCTGTCGCGCTATTACCACTGCCACAGCACCAGGCACCGTGCGCGGCACTGCAAGCACCAGCGCTCCCTTTCTGGCCATGTCGACGGCAGGGCGACGGAGCCTCCACGGTCCTGGGTTCGTCGCCCGGATGGATACGTCTCCTCCAGCACGGTGTCGGGCCGGTCGTGCTCCACGGGTCGGGAGACCTCGGTGCCCCCTGTCTGTGTGCGGCTTAGTTCGGATCCCCGCAGGGATCGCCGGAGCATCGTCGCCGTTCGCCTCCACCACCTTCGCCTGAACAGGTTCCGTTGCCGAGGCCGCCATCGCCTACGCCTCCACCGTCGCTGCCTCCCCGCCACATCTCCGGTACCACCGCCGCTACAGCCATGCAGCACCGGCGCGCGTACCGCAAGCACCAGCTTCCCTTTCTCGCCATGTCGACGGCCCCCCAGGTTCGTCGCCGGATGGATACGTCTCTCCAAAGACGGTGTCGGGCCGGCGTCGTGCTCCACGGGTCGGGAGACCTCGGTGCCCCTGTCAGCCGCGTCGCCGTTCGCCTCCACCACCTTCGCTGAATGGTTCCGTAGCTGCCATTCCCTCCACGGTCGCCGCCCGGAGCTCAACGAGGCGGGAGTAGCTGCTCTTCCTCGGTGTCGCTCAACTGGCGGAGGCGCTGGTGTCGCCGCTCAACCGCTGGTGGGCAGCAACCGACCGCCAGTCTCGTCGGCGCAGGTCAGGGAGCAACTCTAGTCGTTCTATCACCTGTCGCCGGATGCGTTCATCGTCAGTCGCTACTCGCCGGAGGACATTCTCGTACGACTCACCTCCAATGTTTTAAATAGCGGGCTAAGGTGTTTAGCGGTGTATCTCTAAAACAGCTAATAATGGAGCTATATCGGGCTATAGCGAATATAGCGGCTAAATTATACATAAACATAAATAACTGCACCCTACGTCAAAAGGCTATAACGGGCTATAGCGGCGACTATAGCGGGAGATTTAAAACTATGCTCACCTCCCGTGATGCCCTCGAGGACGTCCTTCACGGCCCGGTTCCGTAGGGAACGCCGTTCTACCTCCTATGGCGTCGCTGGCGCCATCAGTCGATGGCCTCCGCCGGCTCACTCAAGTACAAGGTCCTCGTCAGCCTACAGGGGATGCCGGCACACACCTGGGGGCTGTCTGCCACGCAGCGCATCCTCGGTTCTTCTTGCGCCAAGCTCGTTCCGGCCACAACCACGGTGGACGGTGATGACATGTGTGTGTTCGTCGTTGCTGGACGGTGCATCCATCCAAGTTTCGTTCCGCAGGAGAAGCTCATCGCGATACCCGAACCGGACCGGACGTGCCGTTCGTCGTCGAGCCTCTGTTATACCTCAGGGAGCACGAGGTGATACCCTCAGAGCTGTCCGTGCTGCGGTACCGTGTCCGCATTCATGTGATTGAAGCGCAAGACTGGACTACTCCTCCTACTTCCGGTGACGATGCCCCTGCCTGGGGACAGCGATGACTGCAGCGGCCTGGATGGGGACATCGGGGGAGGCGGAATTTCGGCTCCGTGGCCGCGCCGCCACAGGTACGACAATGGCGATGGCGGAGAGGGGGACATCGGGGGAGGCGGAATTTCGGGTCCAGACCCGTTGCTTGGACCAGGCTCGGGGCCCACATTCCTGGGGTCTAGTGCCGTGATCGTTGGCGATTTCGCCTGCCCGGTCCGTTCAGCGTCGGAGGCGCACCCATACCCCTTGTTCAGCTTTGTCAGGGAAGAGCTGACGGGGTTCGCGTCAGCAGATCGAATTGTCGCCTACGAGCCAGCCCAGTCGCCAGCCAGACTCTGGTCGATTTCAAATTCAAGATCGACAAAGCCTCAACTATCTCCAACAGCCCAAACACAAGACCCATTCTAAGACTTGAGTCACGCACAGTCACTAAGTCGCCCACTCAAAATTTTCTTTCTCCAATAGCGAACCCAAAATATCTACTGCCCTCCTCTCTCTCTCCGTCTCGACTCTTCCAACGTTCCCTTCCCCTCCCTCTCTCTCGCCCTCGCTCGTTTGTCCCGATGGCCGTGGTTCCTCGCCCGCCCGCGCCCCCCGGCGAGCTCTAGCTCTAGAGCCTCGGCACGTAGTCCTGCACTTGATCTCCCCTCCAAATCTGACTTTTTTTCCTTTTGATGTGATTTTCGGAGTTATTTTAGGGGATTTTTCGTTTCATCGATTTGAGACCAAATTTGTTCATTCTTTTTGCATTGATTCGTGCTATGACATGATTTGAAGCTATCATAAGAGTTAATTTGATTGAATCGACTCGAGCACGGAGAAATCAACGATTTCGTTTTGGGGGACTTTTACGTGTTCTTGGCTAGATCTAAAATTTTCTGGAGATTAGGTAGAAATTGGGCGATGATCTCTAGGAGTATCCTCACTAACCCACTTGTGATGGCCTGTGCAAAGTTAGGGATCGAATCCTTTTGATTTGGTTTGGTTTTCGTCAATTTCTATGGTCGGCTGTTTTTCTGTTTGTACAGTTGGTTCTCCGTTCGTCGTTCTGCTATTCTTCGATGCACGCCTCGCCGTCGTCGTTCACTCCACCCCGACGCCTTGCCACTGCAGTGTTTTGCGTCGTGGAGAGGGATGATGTTTTTTTGCCTTCCGACTCCCTAATACGTAAAATGGATGTTTTGGTTGCGTCCTCTGTTGGAGCGTGTTCTTGGGACGTAAAACACTGTACACGATGTATTTTGTGTTTGGGTCGTCCTTTGCCTACGCCGTTGGAGACAGTCTCACCTCCAGCACTGGACCCGATGCTTCTTTTCTTTGCAATGAGCACCGATGGTCCCCTCTAAAGCCTTCTGCCAAAGCAACGGTCCAATGCATGTACGTTGATGAACAGCTGTTCCAGCATCCTCAGCCCCTTCGTCAAACGATTCCTCTGCTGCGGACTGGGTGGCACAGGAGCACGACACCACGTTTGCCCAGTCGCCCAACGGTGGACGAAGGGCTGGTGGGTCCTGGGCCGCGGAGTGGATAGTGGGAGAGCATGAGGCCTTGGGCCGTGAGCTGCCGGATATGCATCTTCACGAGCCCCTATCTCCGGATGGGCCACAGTCGTCTACCAACAACTTGGACCTGGCCGGTCCGCGGGGGGGTTCTGCGCCGCCCCCGTCGACAACACCAGTGATCGCAGCCGCGAACTCCGCCGGCCAATCTACTCCGACCGGATCGCCGCAGACTCACCAGACGCCTACCGTGCCGGACTTCATCAACTTGCTCAAGTTGCCGCTCCAACCAAGCCCAGCGTCGACGACCCAGGACGACGCCCAAGTCCGCAACATGTCGTCCGCTATTGTCAATTCGCCTACAGTACAGCCTGCCACTGTCCAGGAGTTCATCGCCCGACTCAAGCTGCCGCTTGAACAGCCTCTGATACAGTCGCCGCCGCGCCTCCGTGTCTCGCGTGTTCCGGTGGAGAACCTCGTCCCGCGTCGCAGTGACAGGTTTGCGGCGAAGTCTGTCTACCGCGACCCCAACCCGGAGAAGCAGACCAAGCGGGTCCTGCTGAACAAGTGGCAGCCCTCATCTAGTGCTCCACAGCCAGCGCCAGTGACACCCGACGCCTCCATCGCCACTCGTTTCCATGACACGTTCCAGGAGCCGCTGTCTTCTTCCAAGCATGCCGCAATGCGGGAACTCTTCCCCATGCATGGTGCTCGTAGGAGGCAGGCGTCTTGAGCATGGATTCCCTCAACGTCGCAAGCTCTTAGGTTGCACTTTTAGTTTATTAGTTACAACAGCATTTGTTCCACCGCCCTGCGGTGTCTTGTGTTCATGTTCAACCTCTTTGCTCATGGCACTTCGCCGTGATGTGATGTTAGACGTGTAAACCTTCTAACTTCTTCTTAATGAAACACGTGCTACTCACGTTCTCGAAAAAAAAATTCAGAGGCAGTAAGAATAGTGCACCTTTGTAAATAGCTACACCAGAGACAGGCTCGTTATGACGCCTGCCTCTGTTGATAGCTAATCTAGAGGCGGGCACGTTATAACGCTCACCTCTGTCGTTCCGCCTCTACGCCATTGCCAGCAACACGAGAGCAGAAAGGGAGTCAACATGTCACCCGATCTAGTAGTATATATAATGTTAGCCCTCGCATACGAGCGTCGTATACTCGTATCTGTAAGCCCTCATCGTGTCTACCGCCCCAAGCCAAATCGGGTGACCAGGACAAGACGCACACCGCTATGAGTAAGGGAGGAGCATGCATGCTGCCGCACCATTCTGAGATCTGGTCGGAATTGGAGGAGCTCAAACCACACACGAGGATGGATCTGTGATGAAACGTAGAGAGTGAGTGGATTTGTGAGGAGAGAGTTTTTTTTTTGAAAGGCGAGGAGAGAGAGTTGAGGAAGACAGTAGACGATGGTGGATCTGTGATAATGGCTAGACCGTTGGGCGAGCCCTGGTAGATGCAGGAGAGGCCATCGGAGGAGGGCGTGGCGGACGTGGGCGGGGCCACCGGGCGAGGCCCCTTCGGTGGTGGATGCAGGCAGGGCGAGGTCGCCTTTTGCGCGGAGGAGAAAGATAGGAGGTAGTGGCTGCTGCTGGCGGAGAGACTTTTAGTACTTGTGTTTATTTGCTCACCTCTGTCATGGGCCGAGTTTTAGAAAGATGGGCTAAGACACATCTGGATGTTTTAAAAGTAAATTGGATCTTCCACATGAGATGTGTGTGGGAAGCGGGAGGGACGCGAGCGGTCCCCGCTTGGGCGGGCAGCGTGGGCCCCACATGGGCACATGAAATGCAGGCACGAGCAGGCGATGTTCGGGTAGCGTGGCCCCCCGCTTGGACATGCCGAACAGGGGTGCAGAAATGGACTGCAGCCGGGGGCGTCTGTCCGGATCCGCGTGGTAGCAGTGCCGTTCTTAGAATTGAACCCAAATTCTAGTGCCGCTCTTAGAATTGAACCCAAATTCTACCTCAAAAACTCCTGCCACGCTCAAGTTCTTTCCAAATCGCATCCAAATTCTTACTGATACTACCCAAGTTCCACAAATCTATGTTTGTGACAATTGTTACTAAGAGCCGGTTGACGCTTAGCCTGAATTTTGTTTGCCCCAAAATCTGGTTGAAAGTAACCTGTCGTACATCTTATGGCAAGCCGACAAAGCTCAAAGCACAAATGGCGTCAAACGTGAAAGACCTCACCAAGCAGTTCTAGGGATGTGAGCTAATGATACAGTAGCTGTCGGACGAGATGTCTAGGATGGAATCCTAGAATACAACGTGGATGCCTCTTTAGGGTCACTAGATATATGCCCGTGCATTGTACCGGAGCCATGATTTTTTTGGAAAGAACGAACCTCAGCAATCGGACGTGGATGTGTGAGGTTCGATGGCTTCGTGCCGGACGTGGACACATGGATTCGGTCATTGTACCGGAATCGGGTAGGATGAAGACACATGAGCTCCAAGTCGATGATAATTCATATCGATCACGGACGCAGGGATTGAGACTTGGTATCACCATGTAGATGATATAGTTACAATCTTTTCAGGTGCATAGAATTGTTGAAGACGATGATGGAGGCGGCGGACAGGGTTTGGAGCGGCTTGACCATCATCATCACTGCTGACAACTCAGTGGAGCCCACACAAATTAAAACACACATTATTTTATTTTATTTCCCTCTGCCAGATTGTAATTCAAAACCCGTTGAGCCCACACAAAAACTGCACAGTTTTATTCATTTGCCTTTGCCAGAATGTAAATAACACCCGGTGCACACCCTTCTCTGTAGTACACGGACAATTTCAGTGACCTCCAACATCTTCGGTTACCGCTGTTGTTCCTGCTTCGTGGTGTTGGAAGACCCAGATCATGCCGTCCCTTATCAATTCTCTGCTTATTTTTGTGGAGTTAATAGATAATGTTGTACTACTTGATCCCCGCGACAATTGATATATAGGACACCGATAGTTCTATATATATGCAGCCATACTTGGAGCTGATCTGCTGTCCTTCTATCTCCATGCTGAAGCGTTTGGCATGCATCACAGCAAAAGAAGCATGACCATGCACTTGATACCGCATCACTAGAAAAGCATGCATCTTCTCCCACTCGAATTTTACAATGTGCATCCGTTGGCCACCCCGGTGAAACATTCACTCTCGAACAACTACCATCGTCGCCGGGCTTGACCTGTCGTACGGAACCTATATGGGCGGCTAGTACCACTCTGGAGCAGCAGCATTGCAGCCAGAGCGAAGGCCATGCCTGTGATCAGTGGTGGAACCAGAAATTTTGTGTAACGGGGGCTGGCTAAACATGGTTGATCCCATCAAAATATATTCTATACTTTTTTTTAAAAGAATTGTAATCATGATTTTTAAGATTCTCGAAGGTAACTGGTTTGAAAATAGTGAAAAAGTTAGCATAGCTGCAACTTTTTATTTAAACATCTATTATATTGGGTTAATGACTTTCATACACCTCATTTGCATTATTTACGATCCGGAGCATACAAGCCATCAGTCAGTGTATTTATTGTTAATTTTACTGTAATCTTTGTCTCCTTTTTGAAAAATAAGGCACAATAGCTATTTTGGTCGCTCAACTATTACTCGATGCTCAATTTCATTTCTAAACTTTCAAAACGGCCATTTAGGTCCTCAAACTTTAGTTTTAGGATCAATTTCATCCTACAATTATGAAGATGATCGTTTTAGTCCTCAAACTTTGCATTTTGGGATCAATTTCATCCATAAACTATCAAAGTGCATTTAACTTTTATTTTCAACTCAATTTTATCTATTTAAAAAGAGAACCTTATATTTTAGGCACAATTTCATCCATAAATAATCAAAATTATAGATCTGCTATTGTTTCAATATATCCATGTATTCTAAATGAATAAATAGTATTCTCGTAATATCATTTAGTCGGATATATATAAATGGTACCATTATAAGGTAACACTAAAAATAACAGCTTGAAATTATTAATGGCTACGAAAGAGTTTTTGGATGAATATTATTTTTCTATCTCCAATCGTTGGTGGTATTGGAGCTAACCAGGTGCAACAGTACAGCGTTCCACGTAGAACGAAGACAGCGTTGTGTTCAAAATAAAAGTTTAAAGAACAAAATACACTTTGATAGTTTATATATGAAATTGAGCCCAAAATGCAAAATTCGAGGACTAAAACGATCATCTTCATAGTTCTAGATGAAATTGAGCCTAAAAGTAGAGTTTGAGGACTAAAACGTCCGTTTTAAAAGTTCAGGGACGAAACTGAGCCTCGAGAAATAGTTGAGGGACCAAAATAGCTATTCTGCCGAAAAATAATATCAAATGACTTATTTTAGGTTAGTGCTCTCAATAGAGTATGCTAATACTAGGTGAAAAAAATTGCAGCACATATGTGTGAAGTGACATGATATAAAAATTCTCAAATTCTGAAGTCAGAAAGACAACAGAGATCGGCTGCCTTTTTTCTCTGGCTGTTTCTGCAGGCCTCTGCTGCCGCTGCATACATGCTAGTCTTGGTTCACCGTGTTGCTTATTATCTTCTTTGGAATCTAAATGGGGTTAACAAATTTGCACCCCTGGTTCCGCCACTGCTTGTGACCCGTGACTGGTGCGCCAACGAAAGCAGCCGAACAGGCTGGGCGCCAGTACAGGTTTCTGCCTTGCATTTTGCATAAAACCCAACAATATTTGGACATCCATCCAAGTTTATTTGGATGGCCAGTACAAACAATTACTCCAAAAGTTCATGCCTCGGAACGTCCTCCTCTCGTAGCCCTATCTCTCATCAGTTCTGCACCCTCTGTTCTACCTCTGTTTTGATGCCTCTGCTTCAGTGGGACCAAGAAGTCCGCTGGTGGTTGCGAGATTCAGCATGAGAAATGAAACAAAGGCAACGTGGAATGCCTTTTCTGATTTTTCAGACTTAGTGTCCCCATATCTCAGTCCATCAGTTCGCCAGGAAGGCATTGAATTGTTTGTACGGGCGAAGGTTCCCTAATATGAATTCCATCCTCTATACTATTCCTAAATATACATTATCTAAAAAAACTGTTCCTAAATATAATAATACTCCTCTCCATTCCCAAATTGTAAGACGTTATGACTTTTCCATTTACGTAGATTTTGCTATACACATAGTTATACATTATGTCTAGAAAAGGCAAAGTATTTAGAAAAGGCAAAACATGTTGTAATTTGGAACTGAGGGAGTACCCTCCTCCTTTATATTGTTGCTTGGTAGAACATAATGGTTGTATTATAGATGGAACTTGCGGCGTAATGCAGCACTAAATCGCTATAGTCATTTCTTTAGCTATTCAGGCGCATGAATCAACAGAGGCATTTCCTGCGTAGTTGAGACAAATTATATTGCTCAGACTTGCATAACTTGCAGGTTATGTTGTTCTACAATCCTTTATCTGCTATAGACTGTATGTATTCAATTTATTTAATTATCCACAAGCACTACCACAAAAATGATTTTAGCAGACTGGTGACTTGATTAATAGAGTCCCGCAAAAAGTAGGACATTCACCAAAAATAACTTGTGATTAAAAGAGGGGGTTATATCATTTTTGGAGACATCAGGCCTCCAAAAATCATATTAATAGAGGCGGGCCTCCTAAAGTAGAGGAAGGTCGCAGCCCATTGCTCTCTATGGGGCCTCTGAAAAATGAAGTATATCTCAGGCCTCATTTTTGTTCCCTTCAAAACGTTAGTTACCACTGTTGTTCTACCTGGTGTTGATGGAAGACCAAATCATGGTGTCCCTCATCTCATATCTCCTGGTTCCTTTGGAGAACTGGAGTTTATAGATATCGTACTATAGGTTCATTGCGATGACCGATAAGATCTCAATAGTTTCTTGGAGCACTTCCATTTCCACGCTCCATTGTTGCTTTAGTGGATCAAAAAACTTGTTAAGATTGTGTCATCTTTAGATGGCTGCTCTCATAACAATTGAAGGGCCCGAACAAGCGACCCTTCAATAAAATATTACTAATGTGGCCTATATCCCAATACCAGCCAAATACTCCTCTCTTCTAGCTTATGCTAAGATCACATAGTAACGATGTATCTGCTGACCTTAGCAACAAAACTAGTAAGGTATAGAATTAAGACAGATATAGAATGGGGAGACACCCAAAACCAATGAAAACTGAATCCCTTGTTATGCAGAACAAATTATCCTGTTTTAAAAGTGTAAAACATGCATATTCACAAGACAACAGACATGTAGCACAACACACGCAAAGTCGATGCCGTAGCTAGCCAAAATCATAGTAAACTAAGTCAAGCTCTCGGCTTGACAATCACTCATTCTTGACATTAGCACATTTCCACCATGTCTTCTCAGCTGTTGTCACAAATTTTGAGCTGTTGAGGTCAAGTGACTCAACAAATGTAATTCCTACTTGGCGAGATGAATTATCTGGCTCAGTCTTGCACAGCTTGCATGTTATGCTATAGATTGTTTATAGTCAATTATTATTATTATTATTATTCACATCTTTGTGGAGCCCATAAAAAGTTAGCACAAATCTTATCATTTCCCTCTGCAAGATTCCAGTTCAAAACCATAACCGCCATATAGTACTGGGACAATTTCAGTCGTCTCCAACATCTCAAACCAATCTCTATGTTCTCCTTAAAATATTGGTTATATCGTTGATGTTCCTGCCAGTATTGTTGGAAAACCTAGAACATGACATCCCTCATCTCATCTCTACTGGTACTTTGGAGTTTATGGATACATCATACTACTTGTTCGCTGCTACCAATTGACAGGATGCTCACTACCACAGAAACGTTTTTTAGGGATGGCTCGTAACTCTTTGTAGGGGCGATTTGGCCAGCCGCCCCTACCAAACCGTCTCTACAAATCATGCATTTGTAGGGACGACTACAGTGACAACCGCCCCTACAGTACATTTTTCCGTCAAAAAATTTTCAAATTTACAATTCAAATTCGACCTGAACATATATTTTTCATGCACAACTCCATCATGACTTATCTTCTGCGCTTGTACTGAAACTCAATGAGAGGCGAACATGCTGCTACAACCTCAGAGTTTATATACAGGACATTGCTCTAACCTCAGCGCCCACTTGTACAAAACCTGAGAGGCGAACATGCTGCTACAGGTTGGGATCTAGGAGGCCGGGGGAGATTCTAGGAGGCGGTACATTGTGATCTCTTGCTCCTTGAAGTACCTCCGATCTTCCTCGTCCACAAGGACCAGATTCAGGTAATACTTGACGCTGAACTTGTTTATGTTGCAGTAAGTCGGGGTCAACTCATAAGGTGTCAGGAACAGCCTCACTGGAATAGATTCACCTGCAAAGGAATTTGATTAGGTATGCAGCAAACCGACACCAACATCATTGAAACATGTTAGGACCTAGTTTGGGCAGGCTACAGGCTAGAATTAGACCAAATCCTGGTTCCATCAATGTGTAATTCAAGGACAGATCATAATTTAGTCCAATACCAGCTCAACCAAATGGTTCCAATGTGGACAGGCAGGTAAGCAACAACAGCATCAGATTCAGGCTTCGAACCGTAGGTGGTATTGGACAATAACAAATCATGACAGTGAACATATGAAGAAAAGTTGTCAATTTATGCATCATGGTCCGTTTGCCAAGATGAGCATCCATGCAGCCAGTCCTAATTCAACTGCAGACAGGACCCATATCTATAGTTCCCAGCAAAGTAGCACAAGTTGTACAAGGGACTGCTGAAGCTAACTGAGAGATCTCCAGTTATCAGTATCCACGTGACTATTTAAAACCAAGAGCACCAGTAGTAAACTCAAAATGAACTAGCTTGTCAGTTCTTCATATATGTTTCAAATTGCTCACAAGTTGAGGTATTTAGGTACTTTTTTACTTTGAAATTGAGGTATTGAGAAAGGTACAAGTGAAAAAGAGTGCACCCATGAGGTCAAGAATGGACATGAATACTCCACAACAAAGAAGGAAGCACTCACTACATTGTCTAAACTTGAGGGCACAGGACAAACATTTAGAATTTGAAAAATGAAAAAGTGGCAACAAAATGGCTATCATACCTCTCACAGGAGCACCATCCATCAACTCAAACTTTGCAAGAGTCTCAGTTTCAACATATGTGTTAGAGCCTGATCCTGTTGATTCCCAACGCCGAATCTCCAGCTCCATATTTTTTATCTTTATTCTGACAAGAAGAAAATATATCTTCCCAATAATCACATCATTGAGATGGTACCTGGACATAAATGGGGAATACGAGTAACATGCAGGTTTCTAAAGTGACCAACTTCTCAGAATAGACGAAGCAGATAGGCAGACGGCTATGGTCTTACTTGCTTTTGCTGTATTCAAACTCAATATGTAAGCAATCTTCAATTCCTACTTCCATCTGAAAAGGGGAATATCAGTAGCATGAATTGCACAATGAAATAAATAATCATTCACCCTTTTGAGAAAGGTCATTCTTACGTAATAGTTTTACCACATCAAAGCAAAAACACATGCAGTTAAGTTTCTCTGTTTAAAATCATAAAAAAGTGTCAAGTAACTCTAATGAACTTCAACACATCAGAGCAGTTCAATCTATATACTTGGAGCAATCAGATTATCAAATTAAAACCATCAGTAGCCAAAAGTGTATTTGTAATTTACTGTAGCCTAGCATCTTTCACAGGAAGACATATGTTCTAAAACAGCAATTCAACCATGTATCCTTGTCATAGAGAAAGGCACAACCCTAATCAATGGAACTACACAAATGGCAGCACGCCACCACCCTATGTCAAGCCTGTAAAGGCAGTAAAAAGTATTAGACGTCAGATTTTCTATGAAGCTTTCCACATGTTCCAACTTATAAGTTGTTGGAAAGAAGATATTAGACATTGTGACAGACAAGATAGCAACCTCCCAATCCCACTGGTAACTAGTTTTCATACTATATACTGGGAATATAAAAATCTTGGCCTTGGAACATTTAAATAAAGATTTTAAGTGAATAACAGTCTTGGAGCCGGTTTGAGTGGAGGACTTCTCTTCGTCGAGGTGGCGGGCGAAGATGTCGAGGCATGGAGTTGGTGCCGGCTCGAGTGGAGGCGGCGAGCGGTGGCGCAGAAGGGGCCGTCGGGTGTCAGCCGCCGCTACCTTGGGCGCTGCCTCGGCCTCCACCTCCTCCATGGCGTCCTCCGGCCTCGGCTGCATAGTAGAATACCCATGTCAATTTCGTTCACTGTTTGGACACATGATACTCAAACCTAACAGAGTCGCGTAATCCTAAAATTGAATTGGCCTGACTGTAAAATAACTTAATCTTATATGCATATTACAAGCATACATATCACCAGCAAAACATAGGAAGCCCATATAGTATGTATGTAAGATGGTTTAATTTCACTCCATATCAAGCACTCAACTAGGGACAGGACTTACTTAGACTTGAATCAAGCATCACATTTTCGAAGTTAAAATCAAAGGTTGGGATCCTAAGGGTGTCAAGCCAAATCGAACCTTTGCCTGCTGCTCTCCCAAATCCCAGCGACATATACCCACTCAGAGAATCAAGCCCCCCCAAAAAAAATCAAAGAGCAGCACAGGCAATCCACCCAGAATTTGTTGTACAAATGTATTGTACTGCTTCGGCAAAGGTGCAGACCCCAACCGGTAAAAAAATTCCGGTCACGCCTAAACTCGTACGGCTGGCGGAAACGCTGCACGGCAGATCTAGAATGAAGGAAAGCTATCTGTTCAAAGGAGGAATCAAAGTCCAGCAGAGAGAGAGCTTGGAGCCGTACCTTCCATGAGGCGGCCGGGTCGTCGTCCTCGTCCCCCAGGGCGGGGCCGGGCCGGGCCGGCGGCTGCAGGGGCGCTAGATTGGAGCGCCTGCTGCTGGAGCTAGAGCGATAGGGCGACTACTCCCCCAACTGCCTCCGCGCTCCGTGGTGGCTGGACGGCAGCCCCAACTCACTCCAAGAAAAGACATCCGCGTCTCCCTCCGGCACCAGGCGGAAGCCCCGGCCTTGGGCGCCGCCTCGGCCTCCACCTCCTCCATGGCGTCCTCCGGCCTCGGCTGCATCCCATCGCTCCGGGCGGGCCCCTCTCCGAGCCTCCGCTCGCTGCGTAGGGGTGGGGACCGGATCTAGTCCCGCCGTGGCCGGAGGTGTGGGAGGGAGGGAGGGAGCGAGCAGGTGGAGGCAGGGTGCGACCGTGCGAGTGAGCGACCCGAGGAGGAGAAGGGAGTCTGCGGCCTCTTGTACGTGCAGCGTTAGTAGAGGCGGCTGGTGACTGACTCTACAAATCATAGTACTGGAGACGGCTGGAGTGAGACGCTCCTGCAAATTAGATTTATTTGTAGGGATGGATCAGTCGCCCCTACTGTTTTATTTATAGGGGTGGTTGGTCTCTAGACTGTCGAGCATGTCACTGTAGGAGTGGCTCCATCACCAGCCGTCTTTAAAAAAAAATTATCCCGTTGCTACAAACCATTTTCTACGTAGTGATCGATAGTTTTATATACAAGCATACTTGGAGCTCTCCTGTCAATGTGTAATAATGTGTTTGGCATGACTAGAAGCCAAAAAAAATGACCATGCCCTTGATTCCACATCACTAGGAATTAAGAAAGCATGCATCTGCTCAGAGGGCACGACCATTGGTACCTAACCTACGGGCGGCTATGCTGCAGCTGTAGCATTGCTGCTGGACAACCGAAGCGAAAGCCATGAGCCCATGACCATGAATGTTGCGTGAAGGTAAACAGGGCAATAGTCTGGGCTCCAGTATGTTTCTTTTGCTGGGCTAAATTCATATTTTGGAGTTATTAGAATTTCACAAAAATAAAAAGATACAGAAAACAGTGGGAAAATACCACGTCCAAAGACAAGACTGAGTCAGAGTCTGCATTTTGCATTAAAACTAATATTTTTAATATTTATCCTACTTTGGATCCCCAGTATTGATGACTCAAAAAGTTCATGCCTATCTCACCTCTGTTCGGCGGCCTCTTTTCTGCTCTTCTGTCTTGCTGCCTCTGCACCAGTAGTATTGACCGACAGGAAGCAACTCAGCTTACTTGGGAAGGTTTTTTCAAGCTACCAATATGCTTTGATGGTCTTTTCTGAAGAAATAGGCCCAGTTTAACCCCAGTATGATAGACGTATACCACTGAATATCGATCAATGGAATGTGAATAGTTTTAAACAAGCAGCTACTGTAGATCATACAATGATGATACTGCAAATAACAAGTCTACGATGTGTGATTAGCTGAATTGAACAGATCCTTTGCTCCAACCACCACAGGCGGACAGCAGGCCTCCTGCATGTTGAAGAAATAGTAAAGGAAATGATAATCTCACTTCATATCATTCCATCCAGATCAGTTAGTATTCATGCAAGCTAATTACCTACAAGCATTCCACCTGATAGCTTATGTGCATATAACAAAATAGGCCTGTGGTATCAATTCTTCAAACAAGTTGCTGTACAAATTTCATGATAAACAGGATAATTGCTAGTATGAACTGACAAACACATCAATCCCTATCATCGACACATGAAAGAACTCATGTATGCCTCCTATTCTAACTCAACCATATATCCTCGACATGAACAAGTAGCACCAATAGCAAGCAAGATAGCGAGGAATCAACATGTATAGAAAGAGAAATATCAGATCAAATGTAAACACCAATATTTTTGTGGAAATAATACACTATGAAGATGAACGACACAACAGGCACTACTACAATAACAGTTAACTGAGGCAGAGTCCTTGAATCAATGCCTATGTCAATTCAGTTTCCAGAGGTGCTGCTACATGCTGACAAACTTCACCAACATATCAAGTTGGGAGCGGGTCCCAACAATATGGAATGCATATAAAATAACAGGTCAGGAGCATGTCCCAGCTTTATGAAATGCATAAAAAGTAACAGGTTGGGAGCATGTTCCAGCATTATGAAATGCATATAATTTTTTTCGGATCTTGCTCTCGCTGGGCCATGTAAATTCCACAAGTAGTGAGCCATGTAAGTTCCACAAGTAGTGAGCCTGTTACGTTTAAACATCTGTCCTTCATGAGGTCCATTGTTTCACATATTAAGGCGTGTGCTTACCTGAGTACTTTTTAGTAACTGTTAAGAGAAGACTAGAGCAGTTAGAGCTCTATGAAAAAAAGGAGAATACATGCAGATGCACGTGGATAATATCCAGAAATATATGAAGATTAAAGAATATTTAGAAAAATATTAAAACATGACTTAGCTTGATTCACAGCCAAGTAAAAGAGTCGGCGAGCTGTAGTATCCGAATAGATGGATGTGCTGTAGTGCATGCTTGGAGCAACTCGACGGCTTGCTTGAGGCTAGACTGGCTTGCTTGACGGCTCGCTTGTGGCTCAGACGGCTCGTCTTGCGGCTCACTTCCAGCTCATTTCGTGTTCAAGTCGGATCCCATGTTGAAGGCAGGTCACGAGGATGTAGATCATCCTGTTTGTGCATGTGTGACTCATGCATGCACATATGCGTATATGATTAATACGTTAATTGTTTTTGGCTAGCTTGTTTGCGTCATCTTCATGGTGCTGTAGATTGCTTCTATTCACGACGTCAGCTTGTATGGCCCTGGCGATTACTCCTGCGTTCACCTTGCCTTCGGTCAAACATGAACGCAGGGGCAGATATTGTCACGTGCGGCCAACATGCGCTTGATTGGGATCCCGACAGCGAAGTGCACGGTGGTAGGACCCAACGACGGACTCACGGAGTCGGACTCCCAGGCTGATGCCGCTCTATCTGCCGTCGAGGCCAGGGAGCCAGCGCCCCTAGCCGGGCTGAGTGGGGCCGACCGGATGAGGCATCGGAGGACAGAGGATCACGCCATCGAACGCTGGGTTCGTCGCTGCCTCGCTTCGTGCTTCATGACGTGTCGCCGGAAGCTGTCCTCGAGTTGCCGAATCGTTGTGAACATTGTCGATGAAGAAATTCTCCTGCGAAAACCGAAGGTGACGGTTGATCTCGCCGAGGACATCATGTTGAAGTTGAGGTCGAAGCTCTAGAACACTGATTGTTGCCCCTACCTGGCGCATCAACTGTCGGTGTTTGAGCACTGGCAACATGTCACATGGTTACCCGGGACGATGATTGGAGGGCTTCAGCGTGTGCGGAACTCGACGGTAAACGCAAAGACATCGATTTATACTGGTTCGGGCCGCTAGAATAGCGTAATACTTTACATCCAGTTCAACGTGATGCCTTGCGTTGGATTGTATTGTCTGATGTATGTACAAGGAGGTGCCTCTACCTCTCTTTATATAGTCCAGAGGGCAGGCGTATTGATCTAGTCCTAGTCAGTATGACATTGGAGTTCTAGTTCTATTACAGAGACTAACTTTCCTAGTAATCCGACTAGGTCGGTCTTTGATGGCTTGGAGTACACGCCAGCTTGTTTCATGTCTTCAAGCAGACCGTGGGCTAGCCCAAGCCCATGGCGGGTAGTCGGTCCTATGGAGAACACTTAAGATCATGGCCCGTCATGGGGATTCGAGTGAAAGGAGGGGTGGTGGTCGAGGGAATGGTGTGGGGCCAACTAGGGTGGATGCTTATTTGAAGAGGCATGGAGGGATATAGAAGTCCACAACAACGGCTATTAGGGATGGGGTGTGGGAGAGGAAGGGCAAGCTAGGTTTCCAACAATTTATTTTGAACTTAGGGCATTATTGGTCCAAGTTGGGACATGACTTTTAAGAGGCTCACCTCTAAAAATGCCCTTATTTGCATAGGGAGACCTTTTAAGAGGCTCACCTCTATTAATTCATTATTGGAGGTGGCGGCGTGGTGTCTCCCTAAATATGGAGATGACCTCAATAAATTGTTTTGTACTTTTGGTGATAGGGACAATTTTAACCGCCTCTATAAATCAAAGGGATATTGTGGTGGGAACCAACAAGGTTGGGGAGTCTCCAAATCTTCATAAATTTTGATCTCCTATTTGTAGATTTGATATATCAAAGCCTCACCTTTCTCCTCTCAAACCTTACCTCCCCCTCCACAACAAAAACAAACCACACAATAGAAGGGTTGCTTGGGATCCCTGTTTGGGTTTACTTGCTGCAATGTAAAGGGCCTCTCAATATTACATATTATAAAAATAAATACCTCTACACCTAACGGAATATATAAGCAACATTTTTCATAATGTAGTTGGTCAAATTAGCTTCAAGTTGTGTCAATATAATATGCAACATCACATATATTCTGTTTACATAATCACATGGAATTTATAGAACTGCATACTACTACATAAGCAATTTCAGGACACAACAAATTTAAAATTTTGAGGTAGACATTTTTTCCAACCTCTCTATAAATCACTTTGGGTTTGATGGACACTTGCTCCCTCTGAAAATCATTCAATTTTCAAGGACAAGGAGCTTTGAAAGAACTTTGTGATTTAACTTTTTCCAAGATACTCTCATGAGAATTAACATGGAGCATCTGCCAAGGAGCTTTATATTAGTTAGATTTCAATGATTTATCCTTAGTTACTAATTAACTACAACAAAGCAATTAGCTCTACACTTACTTATCATTGGAGCCTCTACTGAGGACCTTTAGTTAGATATCATGACCTGGCAGCTGTTGACATCACTATTAGATACATTATGAACAAATGGTATGCATATTGCGATGGCCTGAATTTAACTCACAAATTTTGGTATTCTCAACATTTTGTGTACCTCCAATGTCCCACTAAACAATGCTTTTTGCTCCGGGGGAGATGCACGCAACTCTTTTGCTGTGCCAGCACTTGGTATATCTCACTGAAATATTCTTTTTTGGCCCAGAACATGCAACTCTCTTTTCCTGCCAGCACTTGGCTTCAAGAGTATGCAACAAAAAAATCAGGAGTGATGATTTGCTTTCTTTGCCTTTCCCTTTCGAGTTAGGACTTAGGAGTTACCATACTATTTTGTTCATTGCATCAACTAGCAAAGTTGTGACATTTATATACCTTCTGTTCTCCTATCTAAGCAAATTGATTTATTTCACATGAATGGACAGCAAAAAGGCATGACTGACATCTTCGTATCTACCACATGACACGGATCTGTTATGTCCAATAGTGGACCCAGAAAGTGGGGGCGGTCAGGAAGGCTAAATATTTGAAACCTCTTACCAGGGATAAACTAGATGTTATAATATATGGAACACAGAACCAGAATAACTATATTTTAATACCAATTCAAAATGGTCAAGTAGCATTTAGAACAACTTTGTCGGTATATAGCAATATCAAATAAAGAAAATCTGTGACCAAAGGTTCATAGATGTGTTCACAGATTCACACCACTTAGGCCCCATCTTCAATTCTGTGCTCAAACTTCAGAGGTATTACAGGTCCTTGACACATGTTTCTTACTGAAATACTTATTTGTCCAATCATAGACTCATACAACTCAAAGTACGCGATGCCTCGTGACACCACAGGAAGACGAGCACCATGGCGGGTTGTCACCTGCCACCGCAGGATTACTAGTGCAGCGGCAGGAATACAGCGAACTGCTGTGTCCCACCGCGGGAAGAAGAGCACCTAGGCGGGCAGCCACATGGCCCCACGGGAAGACGAGTGCCACGACGGGCTATCACCTGCCACCACGTCGTACTAAGTCAATGATGAAGTCCAGGCTGGCAAAGACGATGCTGTCACTGGAGTGAGATTCCAATGTCATCGATGAAGAAACCTATCTGATCAACATAGATGAATCTATGCGTGTTGTTCCCCATCGCGCCAACTATTTTCATTTTTTACCTCCAACTAGTATTATACGTATCAGGTGCAATAGTCCAGAACTGTGGCACACGAGACATATTTGTACTGGTTCAGACATGGGGTGCCCTACATCTAGTGTTTCATGGGTGTTTGTATTGTTTGTGTGCTGTGCGCTGGGTGCGGTTGAGATTAGGGGATTACAACTATGTGTCTATGGGATGAAAATTTGTTTCTATGCCGATCAGGGGCTCTCTACCCTTCGGATAGAGTCTGGAGGTAGGGCTATAGGAAGAGTCCTAATCAGTTTATAGGTAGGTTTCCTAGTCTATTGCCACAAGTGGAATTGGATCCTACGTATATCCTGCCTATGCCTTATCTGCCATGTAGATAAGATACACCTAGTCCATTTCCTTTTCCGAGTTGTCTGCATGAGGAGTGTCACTTTTGGCTTCAGTGCACTGAGGTTTTAGGACCAACATTGCCAAAGTCACATTTACCCAATAACAGGATATAGAGCACACATGTATATCTGGAGACCTATATTTGTATCATCAATTAATATGAATAAAGTACATGTTCCCTCTTTTTTTTTTGTACTTTAGTACACTAGCATGGTCACAATTATTTTTCTTCATCGCACAAAGAACTTTGGTTATTTTTTTCTCTAAACAAATTGGTATGCCGAATGAGATATGGTTCTTCTCCATCTTTGTTGTGCAAATGGTCGTCAGATTCATTTACCAGTTTCTCCAAAATACAAGATGGTGATAAAAAAAAAACTTTTCATGTTTGTGTTATTTCGGATGCCTTCCTTGCATGGCATACACCACTGGAGACGCCCTCTTTGCTGAGGGCCCAGGGCACTCGGCAAAGGCCCAAAAGCCCTCGGCAAAGGCTTTGCCGAGCGCCGCCCTCGGCAAAGAGCCATCGGAAAAAAATTAACGGCAAAGAGGTTTTTTGCCGAGGCCTATTTGTCGGGCACTCGGCAAAGCCTTTTCCGAGGGCCAACAACGGCGCTCGGCAAAGAAAAGCAGCCGTCAACGGCGTTGCTCCGTTGACGGCGCCTTTGTCGAGTGCCAACAGTTAGGGCACTCGGCAAAGACATTTTTATTTTTTTAAAAAAACTCTTTGCCGAGTGCCACGGCGGCAAGGCACTCGGCAAAGACATTTTTTATTTTTTTTAAAAATCTCTTTGCCGAGTGCCTCCCCAACCTGGCACTCGGCAAAGATTTTTTGCTTTTTTTTAAAAAAAAAATCTTTGCCGAGTGCAATGTCCTGGCACTCGGCAAAGTTTCCCAGCTTTGCCGAGTGCCATGACCATTGCACTCGGCAAATCAACCGAAACTGCATTTTTTTTGTTTTTTGCATTCCACTGACACAAACAGTTCAAATATATATCACATGTCACATATATATCACAAACATCACAATAATCACATATATATCACAACAAAACCATTTTCACACATTATATCACAACCACAAGTCACAAATTCACAAACACAGTCCATCAAGTCAAAGCACAAGTCACAACCACAAGTGAAGCTCAAGTCCAAGCACATGTCGAAGCACAACTCCTCAAAAAAGCGGCATATGACACGATGGTTCATTCGGTGACGCATGAGTGGGGTTATTCGAACCCGCCGACGGAAGTTGCAAAAAGGATAAGAGGTTGCATGTGTGAGATTCATCTAGTAAGTTTCTATGTGAAGCATTGGTGTATGTCATAGCTAGTGCAAGCATGTAGTAAGTTTCTATGTCAAGCATCTAGTAAGTTTCTATGTCAAGCATCTAGTAAGTTTGTATGTCAACCATGGTTGTATGTCAAAGAAGCATCTAGTAAGAGTGAACTTTCATACTTACAGGAGTGGCTGTAGGAGTAGGCGGTGGAGGTGCTGCCAACAGCAAAGGTACACCCCCTTGCTGGACACTCCGCATGAAGGCCTCCATTTCTTGCATCCTCCTCTCCTGGGCTGCGAACGCTTCCCTCTAGGCTTGCAGCTGCGCGCTCTGAGCCTCGACCACGAGCTTCTGGGCCTGCAGCTCGGCCTACAATACAAACTTCAATGTTTCAGTAATGCAAATGTAACTTAGGTGTGCAAAGATGAACGTACGATGAGTAAAACAGGACGTACCTCGAGAGCGTCGACCCGCTGCAGTGACAGAGTAGGCCATGGGCGTATGGGCTGGCTGGAGCTCGTGCTCCGTGCTCGGAGCATGTCGAGAGAGGGAACAGTGGTGGAGTTGATGGCGCCGTCTGCAATCCACAGCCACCCATGCTTCTTGCCTCCTCCTAGCCTCATGATGGTCTCTGCATCAATGGGCTCAGTGCGCACATCGTAATCTTCCCCATGGACCTCCCTCACCTTTGAGGTGTACTCTTGAACCTTAGTGTGCACGGTCGGGTCGGAGTACACCTCGCGCAGGGCAGACGGGTCGAAGGAGACAGAGGAAGACGCCCTGCCCATGTGGGACATAGCCCACGCAGAGAACTCCGAGACCTCCATGCCCGGTTGTGCAGCCTCCTGCGAGTAAGATGGCAAGATGGTGAGAAATAAGGCAGAACTCAGCGTCAAATAAGATAAAAGAAATCACTTACATATGCTTGTTTGTAGGCGGGGAGGCTGCGGCTGCCTTGATGGTGAGTAGCACCTCGCCTCAGCAGACACTGGTCCTGCTGCCTCGCGTGGTTCTCAGCAAAGTCGTTGGACAACCACCTGTCCACGATCATCTCCCAGCACACGGAGTGGGATCGGCACCACCAGGGAATCACCTACAAGTCATCGATTATTGGACATAGAAAAAGATAAAATTAAACCGACTTAATCTCAAAATGAATCATTATTAATGTTTTTCGTCTACCTCAAGGTACTGGGCCCGGGACAGCTCCACCTTTCTTGCATCAGGCTTGCTGATGGACTACTTCAACACCACGGCGTAGTAGTCTCTGTGGGCCTGCACACACACCTCGTGGTGCATGTCGGTGACGTACTTCCTACAGGCGGCGGCAGTCGCCTGATCCGCCCGGGCCTCAAGTCCTTCTTCTGGCTTGAAATACATCTGCATACAAAACCGATGTATCCATTCATTATTTCAATAAAAGACTTGTCCAATGAAAATGTTGTGCGAGAGAGACTTACCCAAAACTCCGCTAGTACCCGCTCCTGCTTGTTGCGGTACACATAAATCGTCAGGCCAACTGGTACTGTCCCACGTGTAGGCCGGGTCCCGCGTCCCTCGGACACGTTCACAAGGCCGGTACCATTTCCTGCACAAAACACCAAGGATGCTCATGGGGAGTGTGCGAAGTACCCACAAAACCAACCAGCCCCAAGCACAAGTGATTAAGAAAATTTATCAGTTCCTCTTTTGATTTCTAGCATTATCATATGAAGTAGTTGTGATAACATCTATAGTTACTTACCTCTTTGCCATAGGGCGAATCAGTGCCCGGTTGTGAGGAAGCGGAGGCTGAGGGAGGCTCGCGGGACCTCGCTGGTAGACAGTCGGGGTAGCGGAACTGTCGCCCTCGGCGGCCTCATCCTCGGCTGCCTCGTCCTGGGTCTGTTGGACGTCCTCGTCCTCGACCTCGCCCTCGGGCGTGGCCGTCACGTGCTCCTCCTCCATCACCTCGTCTGAAGGTGGCGGGCAAGGAGTCCGCTGCCTCTTGCTGACCCTGGTCCTCCTCCTCTGACCTCCTATGGACGCTACCCCTAACCCCGACCCCTCGTCTGAAATGGGAGGGCGTGGTCTCCCGTAAAGGGAGGCTATCTCACATCGTGGACGGCTGCTCGCCATCACCTGCAATCACAAAGAATGAACAAGACTTATTAGTATATATATTAGAAATAGATTCAAAATAAATAAAGAAAACATAAACTAAAACAAACATAGTATTACATGTATTAGGAATAATCTTCATGATTAGGATCATAGGTGTCGTCATCACTATCAAAATTGTCCAAATGGGCAACAGTATCTGAAGGTTCTATGTTGTCTTCATTGTCATTGCCTAGCCTTAATCGGTCAAGCATTTCTATGTCCTTGGCATTTTGCACCACATCTCCATCAACCTCGTCATCCTCTATTTCGTTGTCTACTTTCATTTCAATCGCTTCGGGTAAGACTATCTCAAACATGCCTGGTAGCCCATCTTCTTGATAGAACTATCCATCATATGTGTTTGCGTTGAAGTTGTAATCATCATCGTTTGGGGCAGGTAGTTTACCGTGTGGAGACACCTGGTGCACAATAGCCCAACCCTTAAGATCCGCTTTGTCTTGGTTGGCATATCGCGTATAGTACACCTGCACGGCCTGTTGAGCCACAATGTAGACATCTTTTCCTGGATAGACGGAATCTTCTTGAATCTCGACTAGCCCAAGATGAGGGGTCCATCTCGTTTCTCAAGGATTAAACCAGTGGCATTTGAACACGACAGGTTTATGTTTGTGACCATGAAATGAGAGTTCATATATTTCCTCAACTCTACCATGATAGTCGAGGCCGTCAGTGCCGGGCGTGCAAACTTTGCTATTTGTGGTTTTTCGTTTGGGCCGAGTCTGCTCATATCTTGTTGTGTGGAAGCGATATCCGTTCACGTCATAACCGGTAAATGACTGCACCCTAACATCATAGCCGCTTGTAACCTGTCTCAACTCCTCACTCATGGACGAGTCAGTCTGGGCCTGCAAGCTCAAGCATGATAGGTCGTTATATTAATCGAACGAACGAGAAACTTAGAATATGGAACGTGGGAGCTAAATTGGACATTACCTTTTGTTTGAACCAAGAAATGAAATCAGGCCTCCCCGCACCCGCACCCCAAGAAAGAAGGGTGTCATGTTCCTGCGAGGTAGGATCCCTTGATTGATGCCAGGACTCACGGACAAATTCCCTGTCCGAACGAGAATCAGTGGGGTTGCATGAAGAATATTCAGGGCGTATTGAAACAAGTTCGTTGAGAACTTACTCGACGAACGGCTGCACCTCGGGAAGGTTGGTCAACACATATAGCATGACACTTCGCCACTCTTCATTTCCCAATATCTTATTGGTCGATCCACTTATTGTTGCTTGAGTTGGCCTTGGAACAGGCTGTGGGTCCATTCATTTTCGCCAACATTATAACGAGGGAGTGGATTATGATTGCTAGGAAGTTTCGGCTTGTAGTATAGTGTTGTGAAGTTTGCCACCTCCTCCCTTAGACTTGCCTCTGCAATGGAAGCCTCAATTCTGGCTTTATTTGTACATTTCTTGCGAAGAGTCTTTAGACATCTCTCGATTGGATAGCACCACCGGGCTTGCACGGGCCCCCCCAAACATGCCTCAGATGGGAGGTGCACAATCAGATGCTGCATGGGCAAGAAGAAGCTGGGTGGAAAGATCTTCTCTAGCTTACAGAGTAACACAGGTGCCGCTTTTTCCAAGTCCTGAGCGACGGTCCGAGATATCTCCTTGGCACAAAGCTGACGGAAGAAAAAACTCAACTCTGCCAGCACTTGCCAAACATGGTCAGGGACATAGCCTCGGACCATCGCCGGAAGAAGCCGCTCAATCCATATGTGGTAGTCATGACTCTTCATCCCGTTGACTCGTAAAGTGCCTAAGTTCACTCCCCTACTCAGATTTGCTGCATATCCATCTGGAAACATTAACATCTTGATCCATTTTAGTACTTCCCTCCTTTGATCGGGTTCCAAGATGAAATCGACCTTAGGTCTTTTCCATTGTTTGTTTCGGCCACTAGGATGCCGCATCTCTTGCTTCGGTCTATCACACAACGTCGCTAGGTCCACTCTAGCTTTAACATTGTCCTTAGACTTGTCAAGTGTTCATGAGAGTTCCCCAAAGTGCCTCGGCGATATTCTTTTCGGTGTGTATTACATCAATGTTATGTGGCAGAAGAAGATCATCGAAATAGGGGGAGCCTCGTCAAGCCGGACTTATGAGTCCACATATGTTCCTCACCATATCCCACAAAACCACCTCCTTCATTGGGCACGAGAGCATCTATCTGAGCACCCACCTCAGCACCACTCTTCATGCACGGTTTAGGGTCTATCACTACAACACCTTTCATAAAGTTCTTGATGTCTTGTCTGAATGGATGGTTAGAAGGGAGGAATTGACGATGCCTGTTGAACGACGAATACTTGCCACCCTTCTTCAACCAAATGAACCTCACAGCTTCCTTGCATATTGGGCACAGGAATTTCCTGTGGACACACCAGGCGGCGAATATCCCATACGCCAGGAAGTCATGCAGGGAGTAGTGGTACCAAACATGCATCTTGAAGGATGATTTTGTAGCTCGGTCGTATGTCCATACCCCCTTCTCCCAAGCATCGATCAATTCATCAATCATAGGCTCCATGTACACACCCATATTACTCCCCGGGTGTCCAGGAATTATCAATGACAAGAAGACGTTATGCCGTTGAAAGGAGATGCTGGGGGGGGAGATTCAGGGGGATAACAAACACGGGCCAACATGTGTATGGGGCAGACAACTGTCCATAAGGATTGAACCCATTGTTGCCAGCGCGACACATACATTACGAGCCTCAGCTGCTTTGTCAGGATGTTTGTCATTAAAGTACATCGATGCTTCAACATCGGACGGATGCACCATCGTCCATGGCTTGTACCGTACACCTTCTTTATGCCATGTCATCTGTTTCGCGGATTCCTCGGTCATGAAAAGCCGTTGGATCCTCGGCACAAATGGAAGGTGCCGTAGGACTTTCGCGGGGATCGTAAGCTGCCTCTTCTAGCCATCTCCAGAGTCTACCTCCAGGTACCTTGAGGATTTACACTTCGGATAGTACTTTGCATCCTTGTGATCTTTCCTAAATAAGACGCACCCCTTCGGACAAACATGTATCTTGTCATATGGCATCTTAAGCATACGAAGTAGTTTCTGTGACTCGTGCAAGTTCTTCGGCAGAATGTGCTTCTCTGGTAGCATGCTGCCAAACACGGCCAACATCTTATCAAAGCCTTCGCGACTCAGATTTAACTCGGCCTTCAACCCCATAACACGTCCAATGGCATCCAGCTGAGAAACCGTTGTACTCTCATGAAGGGGTTTCTGTGCTGAGTCCAACATTTCGTAGAAGGCCTTAGCGGCTTCCTCCATCTCCTCCTTCTCACATCCTTCTGCGAAGTGAGCTTGGTGAGTGTCATCTAGCATGTCTGCTACTCCGGCATCATCATCAAAAGCCTCGAGGCATGGTCTCACCAACTCCGCTCTTATACGATCTGCTTCACCATGGTGGATCCACCGGTGGTAGCCAGCCGTATAACCATTGTACACAAGATGTTTACCCATGGTCACCTTGTCTACCCTTCTGTTGTTGTCACATTTGCTACAGGGACACCAAAGTTTAGAATGTCCTTTAGCTATACCCGAGCTCCATGCATATTCCAAGAAAGCATCTGTCCCATTCACCCACTCAATGTCAAAGTCACTCCTGCTTCTCTGGCCCGTGTACATCCACTGACGGTCTTCCATCCTTCCACATATACAGCACATAGTAATGTAAACATCAATTGCATCTACATGGTGTTCCTACTCTCTAATAGGTGAGGATAGGTCCTAATCCCACCCGCGGATGCGTAGATGAGGTTAGTTTCCATGCTCCGCTCCCTATCCGAGACAGAATTTCGGTAGCACCTCCCTGCTGTTCTCCCGATGCACGTCCTGCAAGGGAGAGTGTGTATCCAGAGAACAACTGGGGGTGATGCCGAAACACCATCTCGGACCGGAGCGGACCATGGAAACTAACCCATCTACGCATCCATGGGCTGTCCAAAAAACATGGACAATCCAAAACAGATACGGTCGCAGATATACAAAGATCTGTATACCTCCAACCGTATCTCTTTCGGTCGGGAGACACCTAACTAGGTTACGTGATCAAAGACCACATACGGATAGAGGGGTTATACCTAGGGTGCCGGTGAGGTTAGGGTAGCGGGGCGGTGGAGAGTCGGTGCAGAGGCGAGTCGACGCGGTGTAGGAAGACCTGCAGCACCGACGAAGACGATCGGGGTCGCCGAGTCCCTCCCACAGGTCCTCCTGCAAAAAAGGGCAAAAATGGTTAGTGTTGACTCAAAATTTCAGCAGCACCTCCCCTGCACGGGGAGGTTCCCAAAACCTACAAAAAAACATGGCACAAAGGCCAACAACCACATATATACCAAACATGGGCACGAAGGCCAACAACCACCAATATATCAAGAGGAGCCATGTATTTTAGTTCTCTTTCCATTCAGATGAAAGTATTGAAGTAGTACAGCAACAATTATTACTAACCCTACAACTACTACTAAAACTACTACTAACAACTACTTAACTACTAGCAGTACTAATAGTAAGAACTACTTAACTATTAACAACTACTACTACTAACCACTACTACTTACTAACCACTACTACTTACTAACTACTACTATTTACTAACTACTACTACTACTAACCCTACAACTAACACTACTAACTAATACTACTAACCACTACTACTTACTAACTACTACTAACTACTAACTACTACTACTAACCCTAAAACTAACACTACTAACTACTACTACTAACACTACAAACTAACTACTACTAACTACTAACTACTACTACTACTAACCCTACAAGGGTAGGGCTTACCTTGGCGGCAAGAACGACAAGAGCGAGGGCCGACGACGACGGCGGGGATGACTGCAGCAGCGCGAGGATAAACGGGCGGTCGGAACGAAGCGAGGATCGACGGGCGGTCGGGTCGGCACCTTCCTCTTCTTCCTCCTCCCCTTTCTCTTTCTTCCTCTTCTTCCTCCTCCCCCTTCTCTTTCTTCCTCTTCCTCCTCCCCGTTCTCTTTCTTCCTCTTGCTCCTCTCCTTCTCCCTCTGCTGCTTGCATTAGCAGGCACGACGGCTTAGGGCGCCATGAGCTTGGGGCACGGCAGCGGGGCCGGCCGGGGCCGGACGGGGCACCAAGCGGACAGGGGCACTGGGAGGGCCCGCAGAGCTCGCCGGCCGGAGGGGGACGTTAGTAGGGACGGCCGGGCGGCAAGCAGCAAGGTGGACGCTGGGCGCAGTGGGAGAGGAGTGAGGAGGGGGTCGGTTGGGCCGGCCCGTTCTGGGACTTTAGGTTAGAAGCTTTGCCGAGTGCCGGGCCCAGCGGCACTCGACAGAGGTTTTTGCAATTTTTTTTTAAAATTCTTTGCCAAGCGCCCTGTGACCTGGCGCTCGGCAAAGACAGTCTTTGTCGAGTGCCAAGGTTGGCACTCGGCAAATTAAAAAAAAATTGTTTTTTTCTCCCCAAATTTTCCTAAGGCCTTGCTACAGTAATAGAAACTCCATTTCAAAATTTGGGACAATTTTGAGTTTTTTTACTATATTTCCTTAATTATTTTTGTTTCGTTGAATTTTTTCAACTATTTCAAATTTGAACTGCATGTACATGAAATAATGGAATTTGGTCATTAAAAAATGGTATTCATGATGTTTGGCGTGTGTTGAGGCCAGATCCGTGAACTCGCATGAAATTACGAGCATCTTGTTGTCGTAACATGGCGATGTACTTGCGGTAAATGTGTATTTAGATTATATAAAATCCAAACGAAGTCCGAAAATGACGAAACTTGTCGAGGTGTCTTGTTATCGCATGTGGCGGCCGTGGTAAAAAATTAAGAAAGTTTGAAGCAAGTTGTGACGTCGGATGCCTAAAAGCCAAACATCTCAGATTTTCTGATTTTTTTTAAAAATATTTAGAAGTAAAAACTTAAAAATATATATATTTTTTGTTTTGTGGCAACCAGCCTATAAGAACTGACAACAAAATTTTCTGTTTACCAGCATTCAAATAGGTGACTATTGGCCTCCCCTACGACCATATCACATAGTCACTTATGGTTATCTATATGATCTCCTTTTCTACTAACATATATGAATCTTGTAGCCAATATTTCGTCTCATAAATGATCTTAAATGGGAAAATTTTCAACTAATTCAAAAATGTGAATATAGGGCATTTATCCATCCGAGGTCATTTGAAAAATTCAAAAATGTGAAATTAATAGTTTGAGGACTTAATATATGGCCCCTAAACGATCCTAAATAAAAAAAAATCTTCATCGACTACGGAGTTTTAAATCTCATTGCTTTCTACAATTTTAGTATAAATTTTGTCTTCATCGGGCTTAATGAAAAAGTGATGAATTTATTTGTGTTGTAGCTGTTGTTAAGGGCCTTGAAAATCGATTTCTAGGGGGAAAGTAAAAATCATCCATTTTCAGTGACAGTTAACATAAGCAACCATCCTTGAAAATCATATTTTTAGGTGTGGTTCTCTTTAGCTGATCGCTCCTGATAGCATAATCGTCCGTCAAAATGTATTTCTAGGGTCGGTTTGTAAGTTTCAACACTTGTGGAGCTAGTTAGAGATGGTTTCCTTAGTAAGGGCGCGTTTAGATCCAATTTTTTTTGGGTTTTGGCTACTGTAGCACTTTCGTTTGTATTTGACAATTAGTGTCTAATTATGGACTAATTAGATTCGAAAGTTTCGTCTCGCGATTTCTCACCCAACTGTGCAATTTATTTTTTTTCGTCTATATTTAGTACTACATGCATGTGCCGCATCGAGGCAACAGCGTCCTCGACGTGGTAATTGCAGCTTTGGGAGGCCACGGGGCTAGGGCTGAACAAGCTAACTCTGCAACAAGGGAAGAAAAAGGGAAGAGGGAATTTAGGCCACAACAAAGTTGTGGGGTTATGGGGGAATAGCTTTGGAGGCAAAGTAGCTGTGGCCAGTGGACGGCTGCAGTAGTGGTTGGTAATGAATGCTGTGATGGATTCTGATGGATGCGACGGTGAGGAGAAAAGTTTGGAGGGAATTTGGGTTGCGGCGAAGACGTGGAGTGGTAGCACAATAGGATTGGGTGGCGAAATAGGTGGGCCCGGTTGATGGCTGTGCAATGGATGGTGATGGATGCTGCTGTGGATGGCGATGGATGTGGCGGTACAAGGTTGTCGCGGTGGTGAGGACGGGCGATTAGTTTTTGTTTTCTTTTTTTTCTTTTTTAATTTTGAATAATATGTTGCTGTTGCTAGCCTGTAGTCGTTGTCTCTGTTGCGTGGACCAAGAAACTCCAGTAGCGCATCTGAGCCAATTCTTGGGTGCCAAGGGGATGGCCCACTTACGGAATCTGCCCAACCAAATAGGAAGGTGAACAGTGGACATGTATCTCCGTCTCCTAATAATATTATTTAATATTGTTTTATTTTATAGTGTTTCCGTGGCTGTACAAAAGAGTTTTGTATAGAACCCTTTCATGCAATTTACAATATTCTGTGCAGCAATGATTTGTACATTCATGATAATCCCCTAAACCTAGTGCTGTGTGCTACGAATCAACTCAAATATCACTTAAACAATCAACCTTCCTACAAATTTAGCAAGATTTCGCAACCATATTAAAACATGATTTTCTAACACAAAGCCGTGTATTCCTAACTCCATAAAATTTCATCGCAAGAGCACATCATCTAGCCCAATAAACGCTCAACCTGCTGCTTCATAGTATCACAAATTTCAGTCACCTCCCACATCTCAGGCCTCTTTTTTGTCCTCATCAAAATGGCAACTACCACCGTGGTTCCAGTCTTATAGGAATACCCAGATGACGGTGTGGCTCATCTTGTTGTAAAACATACGGACTCTATCCTAGAAGGAAAGAAGATTATAATTACCAATATTCAGGAGAATAAAGAATAGTCTTCCTATCTTATGTTTATTTGTTCTTCTACTTTTATCTACTACGTTGATCATGAGAAACGGAGAGGGAAAGGTCCGAATCGCTGGCAACATGTTTTATAACACGTTATCAGCATGACAAGCTCTATGTCGACATCGCCGTTGAAGCTGTCGCCGATCTTCGACGCCGACGCTTGTGCTGACATCTCGCGGTGACTACTTCGACGACATCAACATCTCCGACGTTGTTAGCGGAATGGATCTGCTACCTCTATCTGTTGCTGATATGAATTACATCTACATGCACCATCGCTGTCGAGTAGACAAATCTATGACAATGCCAAACGCCCTACGCGGTATGCATGTATCTACTAATCACTGCCCTACGCGGCATGTGACGTAGATCAAATTTGTTAGAAAATTAGATATTTTCATTATCAGTTTAATCCAGCAGCAGGTTTGTGACAACATATATGTGCATGTGTATATTTCTTATGAACGCTACAGCATGCATAGATGATATACTGATTGATACAGTAAGAATATAAAATACAGTAATCACAGAGATTAGACTGTACCCAGCGGAGGGTCCCATGCCGAGGGCATCGGAGGCTCTATTCGCACAAGTCGACATAGTGCGTTGCTTGAAGTCGCGGACCACGGTCGATGCAGGAAGATGCTCGCAGTGCAGTCCCACGAACGGATCACCAGGAAGAAGACGCCTTGACGTTCCAGGGAGAAGATGGATCCAAGAGCGATCTCCAGCAGGAAGAAGATGGACGAGCAGTCGCGGATCGCTCCCCAAAAACCTAATCGCCACTCACCCCGTGTAGGATTCCGGAGGCACCTGCTCTCCCGTTCCTCCGTGCGCGCAGAGGTACGGGACGGGGAAGTCAGAAGGCTGCTGATCTGTGGTTCACTCAGGAGTGGTTGTGTGGGACGGGGTCTGGACTGACGGAGAACTGGATATATGGCTGCTACCAGAGAAGGAAACGAAGGCAGCGGAGAATCCTAGGAGACGGGAAGCGGAAGCGAAAGGGACTGTAACTGACACAGTCAGTTCGCCTCCACCATCAAGGAGCGAAACTCCCGTGATAATGTGGATTTAAGTGGCAAAAGACTGGCCACGCCCGCCCGCTCGCCACGCCCACGGCCTCGGCCTCGGCCATGGCCCGGCCCGGCCGACAGCGGTGGCGGCACGCGCGCGCGTGTGGCACACCTTTATCCTTTTCTTAGCTTCTCAATTTAGACGAATAATTTCCAACCATATAAGCTGAGTCAGCGTTCAGTCAAAATCCCGTATGGTATTAAACCATACAACACTTAATGTTACGTACCATAGAGTTTTATTTGATTTATTAAATATTATATGTGCCAAGCCCATATTATATCCAACAATCCTCACCAAACTCTAGGGTTTGTAACAAAGTAGTCTTAGAACCACATTTCTTTTATATACCAGTGTTTTCATGGAGACTGTTAAGTTGAACATCCATCTAGAATAATAGTTTCACTCAGTCACAACTGAACAATGGATTAAGCCTTGAATTGACAGTTTTGTGTGAGGTGAATGTCACTAAAGTCCTTAGCTGATACTGGGCAGCAAAAGGCATCCCCTCTATTTGAAGCATATAAGTCATACTTCAGTGCCTTTCATGAGTATTTAGAGATCACCCAAATCTCATAGACTGTGACCAGCAGTCTGACTCATATAGGTGTGTTCCTCAAAAGATGTTCTGTAGGACAACATCTTTGCTTTGACAAGCCGCTTGGAACACATTAAGGTAAAAACCAACCTGCCTTACAGATAGGAAAGATGTGCATCAGAAATGAGTCTTACTAAGGATCTTTCCTCACAATTTACCACTAGCTTGTTTCACCGTCCTACTTCACGGGATCTCCAATCACATAGAACAGGTTACCACTATAGTAAATTTCAAGTGGGTCTCAAACCCATCTCTCTCGATGCACTTTCTATCACGTTACGTGATAGACCCTTAGTGAACTGATCTGCCAGATTGTTAGACGTGTGAACATAGTCCAACGCTATTACTCCGGAGTTTCTCAATTTTCTGACAGATTTTAGTCGTCTCTTAACATGTCTTGTGGACTCCATGTTATCCTTAGAACTGTTAACCTTTGTAATCACAGTCTGGTTATCGCAGTTCATAGAAATAGCCGGTATGGGCTTTTCAACAACTGGTAAATCCATAAGGATATCACGAAGCCACTCAGCCTCAGATCCAGCAGTGTCTAATGCTGTGAGTTCTGCTTGCATTGTAGACTTCGTTAAGATAGTCTGCTTGCAAGACTTCCAGGAAACAACGCCACCTCTAAGCGAAAACACATATCTACTTGTGGCATAAAGCTTATCAGCATCAAAAATCCAATTGGCATCGCAGTAGCCTTCCAGCACTTTTGGATATTCGGTATAACAAATACCATAGCTCATGGTCCCTTTTAGGTAGCGCATTACTCTCTCAATAGCACGCCAGTGACCATCTCCCGGGTTTGACACAAACCGGCTCAGCTTGCACATAACAAATGAGATGTCAGGCCTTGTTGCACTAGCAAGATACGTGAGCGAACCAATGATCTGGGAATATCTCAACTGATCCCTTGCTATTCTCCGATTTTTTCTCAATAGCACACTAGGGTCAAAAGGTGTAGGAGCAGGTGTACAGTCACTAAACCCAAAGCGACTCAGCACTTTTTCCACATAGTGGGTTTGTAATAGAGTTACCCCACCATCACCTTCTCTTTGAAGCTTGATATTAAGAATAACATCAGCCTCTCCCAAATCTTTCATCTCAAAATTATTAGTTAAAAATTCCTTCACCTCTTCGATCACTTTGAGGTCGGATCAAACGATCAAGATGTCATCAACATATAAGCACAAAATGACTCCTTCACCCCCACCATACCGATAGTACACACATTTGTCGCCTTCATTCACAACAAAGCCAAAGAGATGTTAAAGTTCTCATCGAACTTCTCATGCCACTCGCTTAGGAGCTTGTTTCAGGGCCGATAATGACTTTAATAATTTACACACCTTGCCTTCTTGACCATTTGCTACAAACCCATCAGGCTGATCCATATAGATCTCCTCCTCCAACTCTCCGTTTAGGAAAGCTGTCTTAACGTCCATTTGATGAATGATAAGACCATAAGAGACTGCCAGGGTAAGCAAAACTCGAAATGTGGTCAATCGGGCAACCGGTGAATATGTATCAAAGAAATCCTCACCTTCCTTTTGAGTATAACCCTTGGCCACAAGCCTTGCCTTGTACCTCTCAATTGTACCATCAGGCCTAAGCTTTTTCTTGAACACCCATTTGCACCCTATAGGTTTGCACCCATAGGGACAATCAACAATTTCCCAAGTTCCATTAGACATAATAGAATCCATCTCACTCCGTACTGCTTCCTTCCATAAGTCAGCATCAGGAGAGGAATATGCCTCTTCAATGGTCGTTGGCGTGTCATCCACAAGGTACACAATATAGTCATCACCAAAAGACTTTGCAGTCCTCTGTCTCTTACTTTTTATGGTGACTATTGTGTCATCCTCCTCAGGATTTTGCACATAGGGTTCCTCAATTTGTTCTATCGGAATAAAGTTTTCATGCTCATGGGGAATTATAAATTCATGACTAGTTGTGCTAGGTGCATTTTTCATGGGAAACTCATTCTAAAAAAATGTAGCGTCTCTAGATTCCATGATTGTATCAACAACCATCTCAGGAACGCTAGAGTTTATAATTAAAAATCTATAACCCACGCCGTGAATAGCATAACCAAGAAAGACACCATCAACAATCTTTGGTCCAAGCTTTCGCTTTTTGTTTATTGGCACATTCACCTTTGCCAAATAACCTCAAGTTCGTAGGTAAGAGAGATTTAATCTCTTCTCCCATTCCTTGAATAGTGTAATTTCTTTGTTCTTTGTGGGTACTCTATTCAGGACATGACATGCTGTGAAAATAGCCTCACGCCACCATTCCTTAGATAGTCCAGCAGTCTCCAACATGGCATTAACCAAATCAATTAGAGTGCGGTTCTTTCTCTCTACAATCCCATTGGACTGTGGTGAGTATGGCGGCGTCCTCTCATGAATAATTCCATGCACCGCACAAAACTCAGAAAATTCATTTAAGAAATATTCTCCCCCGTGATCGGACCGCAAACGCTTGATTTTCTTCTCAAGTTGATTTTCTACCTCAACTTTATAGACTTTAAAATAATGCAACGCTTCATCTTTTGTTTTCGTGAAGTATCGTCTACCGCCTTTAGTCAATTCGCCATTCATTTCGCATAAATCAGAATGAACGAGTTCTAATGGTGCCATGTTCCTCGCCTCAGCAGCCTTGTGGGGCTTGTGCGGTTGCTTCGATTGCACACACACCTGGCACTTAGAATCTTTGACTAAGTTAAATTTTGGGATTAAATTCAGATTTGCAAGCCGCTTGAGACAACCAAAATTAATGTGACAAAGTCGTGAATTCCATATATTCGACTCATCCGAAACATTAACATTGTTCACCACTTTATTACACACATCATCAAGCAAAGATAAGCAGAACAAGCCTCCGCAATCATAACCTTTTCCAACAAATGTTCCATGTCTCGACACAACGCATTTATTGGACTCAAGCACAATTTTAAAGCCGTCGCGACACATCTGAGAAGCGCTAACAAGATTGTTCTTGATGGAGGGGACATGCTGCATGTTCTTTAATAGCACCGTCTTTTCTTAAGTAAACTTCAGAACGACCGTACTAGCACCAAGAACACGCGCATGTGAACCATTTCTCATCAGCAAGGCTCCACTCCTGCCGGCCTGATAGGAAATAAACAAGGAAACATCAGCACACACATGAATATTAGCACCACTGTCCATCCACCACCCAGGTGAAAGACAAACTGAAAGAACAAAGGGTAAAGAATTACCATACCCAGATGTTCCACCTCCAGTCTCGCTAATTACCATGTTTGCTGATTTCTTTTCTTGCTTATATTTGCGGTCTGGGCAAGCACTTGCCCAATGCTCATGACTCCTGCAAACAAAGTAACCTCCACCTTTCTTGTTGTTTTTCTTCTTAAACTGTGCAGTCTGCTTAGGCTTTGCATTGTTGTTCTTTTGTATGTTCTTCTTCTTTTTGTTACGAGATGCAAATGAGTTTTTCTTCTACACCATATTGGTAGCGGAAGACTCAACTCTTTTTCCACAGTTGTCTTTTGCTCTCGCCCTCTCCTCAACATCAAGAGAACCAATAAGCTCAGCCACGTTAAACTCTTGTCTCTTATGTTTTAGAGAAGTAGCAAAATCCCTCCAAGAAGGTGGCAGCTTAGTGATTATACCGTCGGCCACAAACTTGTCGAAAACAATGACATGGGAAATGTTCTAGTTTCTTCGCTAGCGCTCAGATCTCATGAGTCTGTCGACCACGTAATCGGTTCTCAACCATTTTGTAGTCATACAATTTGCTCCATGAGGTACAAACTCCACCGCCAAAGATCGAAAAACTCCAAACTTTGCCTAAAGAGCATCCCATAACTCTTTGCCTGATGTGCAAGATATGCAGTTTTTCTCATACTTGGGATGAAGTGCACTAATCACAGCGCCTCGAAACAGGTTATCGGCAGCCAAGAACTTTCGCTCCTCCTTAGGAGTAAACTGTTCAGGCTTCCCCTGTGCGGCGTGATAGCAGTTCATCGCAGTCAACCACAATAACATCTTTGCACGCTATATCATAAAATTCTTGCCATCAAAATTATTCGGCTTCAAAGCGGCAGCAAATCCACTGACAGAAAATTACCTATTATTAGGTTTTTGGAATGTTAGAAATTTAGACATTTTCATTATCAGTTTAATCCAGAAATATAACATCAGCTGGTTTGTGACAGCATATATGTGCATGTGTATATTTCTTATGAACGCTACAACATGCATAGATGATATACTGATTGATACAGTAAGAATACAAAATACAGTAATCACAGAGATTAGACTGTACCCAGCGGAGGGTCCCATGCCGAGGGCATCGGAGGCTCCATTCGCACTAGTCGACATAGATCAAGGAGCGAAACTCCCGTGATAATGTGGATTTCAGTGGCAAAAGACTGGCCACGCCGGCGGCGGCGGCGCGCGCGCGTGTGGCACGCCTTTATCCTTTTCTCAGCTTCTCAATTTAGATGAATAATTTCCAACCATATAAGCTGAGTCAGCTTTCAGTCAAAATCTCGTATGGTATTAAACCATACAACACTTAATGTTACGTACCATAGAGTTTTATTTGATTTATTAAATATTATATGGGCCAAGCCCATATTATATCCAACAAAATTGGCATTCTCTATGAGGTATGAAACACATCTTGCAGATTGTTTGTGCTGGCCATGGAGCTGGTATATATATTCTATGCACGTAGAATTGTATATGAAGTGCATATACTCAAAGTATATATACATACATACAGTAATTGAATCTACATGAGTTGAATCTGTGAAAGTATACGGTAATATTTGCGTATTTATTATTGGCTTGCATGCCAGTATGCACCAGACCACGAGTCCACTTCGCCGCACATGCATGGCTTTGTGCACAGCAGGAATTGTTTTGGACCCGTATGCCCAAGCACCTTCCATGTTGTGATCCTAATCCACCTAGTGACCTGCATGGTTCATGGGCCATCTCGGCTTGAAGCCGCTGCCACGTACTGGCGCCACGGCTAGACCACAAGTACGGTGGCCATCAGCCCATCACGAACTGCAGATTGTGTGCCACCCACCGCAGGTGCTATCCAGACACGTCGCTTCCTCGAGGCTGGTAGTCTTCCTCGCTCTGTATAGGCCGGATCGAAGTCACCGTCAGGCGGCCTGCACGCCGCTAGTATCTCCCTGTACGCTCGTACACTATCACGAGCGCACGGCTTCGGCCTACACGCCGTCCCTCTGCTGTCCGTGTGCTATTGCATCTGCCCGCCTGCACGCGAGCATATGCTACCCTGCAGCGTAGCAAGCATGGTCGGCTTGAAACCTCTACTAAGGCCTTGTTTAGTTGGTGAAATTTTTTGGAAAATGGTACCGTAGTACTTTCGTTGTTATTTGGTAATTAGTGTTCAATCATAGTCTAATTAAGCTTAAAAGATTCGTCACGTAAATTTCGTCTAAACTGTGTAATTAGTTTTATTTTTTATTTATATTTAATGCTTCGTACATGCGTTCAAAGATTCGATGTGATGGGGAATCTTGAAAAAATTTGTAAAATTTTGGGAACTAAACACCACCTAATATTGCCCGAGACCGGCTTGCCAAGTTGCCATGACTCGGCATAGCATCGCGCAATCTGGCAAGAACGCCACTTTTATGTGGCCACCCACACGCAGCTCGCAGCCTACTCGCTCCTGTTGGTCAGCAATATGCATTGCAGCCCTGAAGCGTGTTGCACTACAGAAAAACGGCATGAAGCTGTATTGATATTATCTAGTACAGAGTAGTATATATGGTAAATTGATCACGTGGTTGATCATCTATCCACTACATCAAGCAGCTAGCAGCTGATAGATTAATTTATAGAAACATGTAGTTTTAATATTCTAATCTAATATATATTCTGACTAGTCTATGTACGCATGAATTAGTGAATTTAGTGAATTGATGCTAGCATGCATCTCATCACCGTCGCAGATATGCAAGCTCGCAGCTACTCGTACGGACGTACCACAGGTTGCGCCTTATGATGTACACGAAGTACATATTATTTTTGTACATGTAGTACCTGTATACATGGACAGTATATGCTTCACCGGATTTGCATATAGGATTGATTAAATAAAGAAAAAAACAGAAAAAGAATTCTTCTGTTGGAAACTTTTGCATGCTTATCTATTGTTTATATATAAATGCAATGTGTTGATATGCTTATGCTCTTTTGGATGCGTTATTATCACATTATTATGAATTATATACCATGTAATTGCAATAGTAAAATTTTGAATGATTACAATAGAAACATGGTATAAGGTATATAAGCTCTCTATTAATCCTGCAGACCTTAGACTTATCACCTTTAAGAGGCTCATATTTGTTTTTCCTAGCATAATGAATTTTTGGATGAATGAATGGTTGGTATTAATTCTGAAAATTTGCATATACCATAATCCTGAAAATGCTAGGATGCTTCTGAGAGTATTTTGTATAACCATCCGCTATCTTTTTCCACTTTGCCACTTGTTTACATGTAGTAAACTCATACGCACTTGATGATTCCGATAATAATAATATATGCATACCTTCATGAAGAAGGAATATCTTGGATTTGTCCTGAATGACAAAATTATATAGCATTGTCATTTATTAAATCCTAGTAGGATATTCTACTACCACTAAAGTGGAGTGGACATTAAGCATTATAGTTCCTTATTTTACTCTCAAAGGATGAGTATGTGACCAAACTAAATCCCGAAGGTCTTATGGGACTCACGGAATGAGAAATTCTAGAAGATATCCTACATTATGATTGCATAATGCCAGAAATATTGAAAATTAATTTTTCAAGCTATATGATCATATGGGATATAATGCTGCTCTATAAATAAATACAATAAGCTTGAAGCTTTGTGATTAAAAGTCATAGACTACGAGATGGTACATAAGACTTTGTCTAATTCCAGAAGAAATATTTCTTGAAATAGAAACACCAAGATCATTGAAGTATTCAAATTTATCATCCACAATTACTCAATATCAAGTAGAAATTGAGTTACAATTTTTGGACAGCATTATGAATAAGGATATATGGCTTGCATATGTTGTACTCCTAGAATGATCATGATTACATATCACAACTATGAAGTAGAGCATGCATGAAGCTGCTAAATGTCAAGCATAGAAGCTAAGACATGTAAGAATGGATAAGAATTAGAATATTTAAGGTTTTTTTGAAGAAGAACTTAAATCATGTGCTTACAGACTTGTTTTGTTTTTGGAATTACTATCCTGAAGTATTAGTGGGGGCGGTGCTTTCAGTTTTAATTGCTGTTGAATTAAGTGGATTATGCAAACTCGTAGAAGAGTTAATGGTTACTTTATTAGCTTAAAGACTAATATGAAGTTCTTAGTTTCAATTTTTACTTATAGTAATTGTAACACCCTAAAAATTACATTCTTTTAAAATTAGTAAATATGATTTATTTATGCAAATATGTGTGCATTAAAATATAGGAAAATAATAAATTTTGTGGAATTAAAATTAAAAATAAGGTTAGAAACTTTTTGATGCATACATGCTGCTGCATATCTAATTTTGTGATGATTGATCTTGATTCAAAGTTCAAATGAATTCAAAACCTATTTGAAAATGCTTTTGGAAATCTATTTGGAAAAAGAAAAATGCAAAATTCATTTTTCTCTCCCTTCTTGAATTTCGGCCCGCAGGCTTTCCTTCTGCTGGCCCAGCTCCCCACCGCGCCGGCCCAGCTCGCCTCCCTCCTTGCACGCCTCGCTCGGCCCAGCGCCAGCCGCCAGCCCAGCACCGCTGCCGGCCCAGCACAGCCGCCAGCAACCGCCGCCGAGCCTTCCTAGCGCCCGCAGCCGCTGACCGCCCGGCCCCACATGTCGGCACCATCCCCTTCCCCGCGCGGCTCGGAACCGTCCGCGCCCGGCGTCTGAGCAACCGCCGCCCACGACGGGTGTCATGGGAGCGTCCCCCCCCGCTCCTCAGCCTTGATAAATAGGATCCGAGCCCCCAGCGCGCCCCTGCTGCTCCCCCGCGCCGTTTTCTCACGCGTTCACGCCTCGGAAGCCCCACAACCGCCGCACGGAGGAGCTCTGCCGGCCGCCATCCTCAATCCCCGAGCCTTCTCCGTCCTCGTTTTTCCCCGCGGTGAGAACCCCCTGGCTTCCCTCTACCTTCCGGTACCGTTAATTTTGTTTTTCATGGCTTCTAGCGCCCTGGCCGCATGCGCCCACAAGCTTTGGCCGTCGGTCATGGCGTCCGCCGCCTTGGCTCACTCCTCGGGCCGTCATGATGGCCTGGGCGAGTTCCCCTCCTCCCCAGCTTTCTCCCGGTGCCTCCGGATTTCCGAACCGTGGCCCGTAGGCCTCTGGCCGCGCGCTCCGGTGACCCCCATGCCGCCGGCAATGGAGTTTGCTGCCGGCGTCACTGTTCCGGCCGGCCATCCTCCTTCTCTCTCCCCCCGGATTCGTTTCTGGCCGTTCCTTTCTAATCCGACAGCTCTGATTGGCCGATACCTCTTTGGGGGTCAATTTTCCTAAGAGACCCTGTAATTTTCTAAGTCCTAACCCGCCGTCCTTAGCGCATTTCCGCGATTACGCATTCTCGTTTTGAAAACGTAAAGTTCACTGCTTTAGTCTAAAATACGTTTTCAGTATTTATAGAAATGTCATTTGAACTGTTTTGCTTATAAAATTGTCGTCTTAGCTCCGAATTGATCCATTCAAATCGCGTTAGCTTCGTAATTCCATAATATACATGTTAGAACCACTGTTAGTCAAGTTTGGAACTTTTAAATTTCATGGATAGATTTAATTAAATATATTGCTATAGGAAACCCCGTTTAAATCATAACTTTCGCATTTTAGCTCCGTTTTTCGTGAAGTTCGCGTTGACGTGATCGTAGCGAGACGTAGATTATTTTCATAAATATTTTATCTTGCTTTCTATACTGTTGGTGTACTATTCTAATTATAGGAATGTTTGCTTTGCATGAAATGCCTTGGAATGTTGTATGTTGCCGTGTTGGTCGCGTTCAGACGGTGAGGAAAACGTTGGAGACCAAGAATTCTTCGACGACCAGCAGGACCAGCAAGAGTTTGTGAACCAAGGCAAGTATAGCATGGGCCTACCTTAATGTCCTATTTCACTTTAATCAATTACTCATGTGCATGTGTCTAATTTTGATAACCCTAAGGACATTCTAGACATTTGATGACTTGTTCCCTTGACTCCTATGGGTTAATTGCATATGGGTAGATTACTAGTGCTCTAACTGAACATGATCTATTCAATGGTTAATGGTTCTATGGAACTAAAAGGATAACGTGATTTATAACAACTGTTCCATAGGGCGAAGGTGCAAATGACTATTGATCGTGTTGCACTCGGCCCTCCATAAGGACTTATCTGTCGGCAAAAGCTGGGACTGACAGTGCAACCGTGAGGGTCATATGGCTCTGACTTTAGCTCAGTAATAGGACCTTTTCTAGCTTGTTAGAGGTTACCTTTATGGCGCAAAAGGGGCTTGCCACGTTGGGTATAGGACTGCCTCTGTTCCTATGTGTATAGCCACGATGGATATGTGCCATAGGAAAGGGGGGTTCCTACATCTGCCTGCCGAGGAAACCTAGCGGCCCTAACTTGTTAGAGAAACCTATGAAATGGCTTCATAGTGTACCCTGCCCGCTCACCTTGGCAGTGATATGGGAGTAATTAACCCGGGCATATGGGGATCATGACTCGCGGTGAATGTGCACCACCTCTGCAGAGGGTAACAAACTGTTATAACAGCCGTGCTCACGGTCACGAGCGGCCCGGAAAACTCACAGAATAATTGGTTACTCATTGTTGTTCATTTATGATGGTTTATGATGATATGATTCAAATGATGCTGATATCTGATTAAGTGGGTTTAAATGGGAGCTTAAGCATAACTTGATGATACTTGATAATAAAATCTTGACTTACTAAAAGTGCTAACTGCAGTAAACCAGTGTCAACCTTTTTGAGCCTCATGAACCCCATGTTATCTTGTTGAGTACGGGAAGTACTTACGCTTGTTTAATTTCTTTATTTAGATAAAAATCCCGGATGGGTAACAGATGACAACGTGTATGAGGAGTTTCCTGAGGATTATTAGGCTTGTGGTCAACCAGTTGACCTTCCCTGTGATGTTGTTCCACAAGAGAGAGTTATCTTTCATTTTCCGCTGTGATGTATAAGACTAAGTTATGTTATTATCGTGATGTAAGATACACTGTGATGATACTCCTTTATAATTTGTCAGCTTATGTGTGTGATTGATCCCTGGGCACACATGAGTTAGTGCTTTCAATTTTATCCTTAAAATTAGGTGTGACAAATTGGTATCAGAGCCGTGTTGACTGTAGGACGCAAGCCTAGTTAGAAAATGGTCGTTTTAGCATCTTTGCTCCTCTGGTTTCTTGCCTACTATCTTATTCTTGTTATTTTATTAAAACATTTATGCTTTTCATACCTTAATCTATTATTTAAAATTGTTGATTCTAATTCTATCTCACTTTAAATCTATAGATGTCTTATAACCCAAAGACTGCTCGCCTCAGCACCGCCGGCTATCGTGCCCTGTTCACCCCACGTGCTCCACAGGCGGAGAAGGAGATTGTGATCATCTCCGACGATGAGGAGATGGCTACCCCGACGCCTGCACCTACTCCTACTCCAGTTGTCACGCTGGTCTATCCTGTCGTAGCTACACCTGAGGAGTCGACGGCTACTTCCCCTACACCTGCACCATCTCCAGCTGTCCCCGTGGTGGATGAGGAGATTGGCTAGAAGTGCAAGTACTACTTCAAGCCAGCTCCAGAGATGGCCTACTACCACACCCTCCTCACTCACGTGCTGGACGACTACTACCCCGACCTGCACGCCTCCATCAGCTACCACTGTGTAGAGTACCATCATCCATTGGAGGCCACGTTCTGGAAGGTAGAGCTGGTGGTCACCGCTTGGAACGACGTCAAGAATGGACATGAGGTGGAGACTGTCCATCATGCCCCTGCCAGGAGGGCCCATGCCTTGGATGGCATGGAGGATGCAGCACAGAACGCCTACATCCACTACCATGGTCGTCGCTTTGAGGCCATGAGGGAGGATCGCTTCAGGTTCCTTCCTCGCAATGATCATGAGGGTGTTTGGCAGGTCTTGGCTCTACCAGAGAGTGACCCAACTCTGGAAGCAACGGTGCAGCATGTCCACGCTATGCAGGGAGTGGATGAGGAAGTCAAAGGAGAACTGCGTGCATCTCAGAGGGCTCAGAGACGCCTCCAGAAGCAAATGGATGAACTTCGAGCTCAACTTGGGCAGCCATCCATCTACAAGAAGAAGCGCCGGTCCTTCACCATGATTGACACCGCTCCATAGGTGTTAGGTGCCTTGATCTAGATTACCACGTCGTTAGTTCGTGTTTCATATTTAGTCTTGTTTGGTCTTGTGAACTTGGATGATTAGATGTTTAATTTGTGAACTTGGTTGATTTGGTATTTGTTTGATTGCTGGAAGTTTGGAACTTTAAGTTTAGAATGAAATCTTAATGCAGATGTTTCGCTTTATCTTATCTCTGCTGTGTTGATTTCTGGAGCAGCCTGTGTTCTTTATCTGGTATCTCGAAATCTGGGCTGTCAAAAATTCTGAAATTTTTGTGGAGATAACTAGACTTCTGTATCTTTCAAATTTCTCTGGAATCACGTCAATAGCTGTTCAGGTTTGTGAGATCTAGCTGTCACAAGTTGTGGTTTCTGCGCTGACTGGAACCCAGAACATATTCAGTTTAGCTCTACTTTTGACCATGTGTGTGTCAGAATCTGTAAAAGTGATCTAAATAAAAGTTGTAGCTGATCTCCTAAGCTTTCTAACAAATCTTGGTGCACCTCTGTTGGATCTCTGAAACTCGTGTTATAACAGTTTATTGAACTGCTGAATTTGAATCTTGTGCAGAAAATTCTCAGCAGTGTTTCTTAGCTTTTGTAAGCTTTCTATAATTGGAAAATCTCTAAATTTTGCACATTTGTTGGAAAACAGATGGCCGCAAGAGGAGGAAGAGGCAGAGGCCGTAGTCGTGGACGTGATGCTCTCATAAATCCACCACCGCCACCTGTGACCATGGAACAAATATTGGGAATGCAAGCGCAGCTGATGCAAGCTATGATGCAGCGCTTGGACAATGAACCTGCAAGAGGACCACCGCCTGTTCAGGTCAGAGATAAGCGTGGAGAGTTTATGAAGGGTCGTCCACCGGTGTTCACCCATGCCTCAGACCCTATGGAGGCAGATGATTGGTTGCGTGCTGTGGAGAAACAACTAAACATAGCACAATGCAACGATCTTGAGAAGGTGTTGTACGCTTCTGGGCAACTCCAAGGAGCTGCTCAGGATTGGTGGGAATCATTCCAGTTTGGACGTCCCAACAATGCTCCTGCTATCACCTGGCAGGAATTCAAGGATAATTTCCGGTCATACCATATTCCCGATGGACTAGTGGAACTGAAGCAAGAAGAATTCAGGTCCCTCAAGCAAGGATCCATGACTGTGGCAGAGTATCGGGACAAGTTCGCACAACTATCACGCTATGCTCCAAATGATGTAGCGGACGACAAGGATAAGCAACGCCGTTTCCTCAAGGGACTCTATGATGGACTGCAGCTTCAACTGATGTCCAACACCTACCCTAACTTTCAGTCTTTGGTGAATCACGCTATCGTGATTGACGATAAGTGCAAGGAGATGGAAGCTAAGAAGAGAAGGCTCCAAGGGCAAGCTTCTGGAAGCAACACTCGCCCACGTGCTTATCCCCAGCAAGGTTTTCAGCAGAGGAATCAAGGACCAACTCACCAGGGAAACTGTGGTCAGTATCCTCAGCGGAACCAATTCCAGCAACGCCCCCACTACCAGCAACAGTTTGGAAATCAGCGTCCCCCGCAACAGACTAGCAATCCCGCAACACGCCAGGGAGTGCCCAACAATGCTCATGTGAAGAGTGGTGCACCCAACAATCCCAACGCCTACTATCGCTATGGAGAAGTAGGTCATTATGCTCATCAGTGTCCTAAGAAGCAGAACCAACAAGCACCTCAGAACCAGACCGGCAATCAGAAGTTCAACGCCCGACCACCTCACACTGCGAAGGTGAACTATGTGTCATCTGATGCAGCTCAGGAGACGCCTGAGGTCATGTTGGGTACGTTCATCGTCAACTCTATCTCTGCTACCGTACTTTTTGATTCTGGTGCTTCGCATTCTTTTATCTCCCAAGCTTTTGTTAGAATGCATAGCATACCTTTGTGTGCCATGAAAAACCCCATACTAGTAAATTCCCCGGGAGGTAGTATGCCAGCTTTTTATTGGAGCCCCTCAACTAGCATTTCCTTAAGGGGGGTAGACTTCAAAGTGAAGCCTATTGTGTTGAGAACAGCGGGAATTGATCTTATTCTGGGAATGGATTGGATGAAACAACACCGGGCAGTGATTCAGTGTCAGGAGAAATCTGTGGTTGTGACATCACTCAATGGAGATAGAATCTGTGTAGAAGTGGTTGTGCGAGCCTAGCCTACAGCCACCGTGAACCAGCTAGATGGTGAAGTCAATGAACAAGATCGTGTCGTGGAGGAGTTCCCAAATGTCTTCCCTGATGACTTGCTAGGTATGCCACCTGACCGAGACATTGAATTCATTATTGAATTATTACCTGAAACTGCACCAATAGCTAAACGTCCATATAGAATGTGAGTTAATGAATTAGAAGAGCTTAAGAAACAACTAAAAGAGTTGCAAGAAAAAGGTTTCATACGCCCCAGTTCTTCCCCATGAGGGGCACCTGTGATCTTTGTGGATAAGAAGGATGGTAGTCAACGGATGTGTGTGGATTACCGCTCACTTAATGAGGTTACAATCAAGAATAAATACCCTTTGCCTAGGATTGATGATTTGTTTGATCAGTTGAGAGGAGCCCATGTGTTCTCCAAGATTGATCTCCGCTCTGGTTATCATCAGCTTAAGATCCGAAACTCGGACATACCCAAGACAACATTCACTACACGGTATGGATTATATGAGTACACCGTTATGTATTTTGGATTGACCAATGCACCTGCATACTTCATGTATCTGATGAATAAGGTGTTCATGGAGTTTCTGGATAAATTTGTGGTGGTATTCATAGATGACATACTAATATTCTCCAAGACTGAAGAAGAACATGCTGAACATATAAGGTTGGCCTTGCAAAAGCTTAGAGAGCATAAGTTGTACCCTGAATCTTTTGTTGTACACTAAATAGTATACTGGATATGTGAATTTCACGCCAGAACCATTAAATGCTAGAAGTATGATTGAATTCTATGGAACATTTAAAATGATTATTCATAGATGCATGAAGCTTATTACTATTTGAAGTAATTATGGCATGAAAAGGGGGAGAAATTTTGGGTAAAGGCATAATAAAATATGGGTAATATATATTTTATAGGCATAGCCTTCCTAAATCTATCTTTAAGTGCATGTATCAGGACTTGAAGTCCTAGCCGCATCTCTTTCGGTTGAGTTAACTTTCTCTACATTGCACTAATTGCATGTAAGCTAGTAGCTTTGCATTTTGTTGTTATCTATTATGTTGGATTGAATATCAACATTTCACATTACACATGAATGTGTATCACTATGTTGTGCTCTCATTGAGCTTCAACTATCTTCATTCCTGCATGAATATTAGCATAGAAGCTACATTCATAGCTTGTAGCTACTACCTTTTCCCCTCATAATTTTAAATTGGCTAGCTAGCACGCTAGTTCTCGTTGAACTAAGAAATATTTTTCTTTCTATGCGTTGCATGCATAAGCAATACATTGGTCTATGGCCAAGTAGCCTAAGATCAGGGAGAGTCAGTTAATCTGAAATTAGCTAAATAGAGAAGTGACACAATTGATGGGATGAATAATTGTGGAATTAAGATGGTGGATAACACACTTCGATGATTTGGGATCTTTGAAGAAAAGGCATTTCGGGAATCTGCATTAATGGTAGTAGAAATTTCAAGAAGAAATTCCATTTGATTTGGAATGTTGCGTATTCTATATTTTTGAAGTATATGGTCCATTTTTATGTATGAGTAGTTGGATCAATTATTTTGGCTAAACAATAAAGAAGCTAGACAATGAAATAGTTTTTTAAATTATGATATGTGCAACTCAGGGGGAGAACATCCCTGAGTTTGTAGGAATGCTGAACATTCTTAAGTTCGCTTTATGTATTCTAGCTCGCTGCATTAATAAATAATAACCCCGGTGTTTAAATATATGCGTTAATATGCGTTGATATTTTCTATAAATCTCTATCAAAGCATACATGAATGGGCCTCCACTTGTAGTTGGAGATACATGAATTTGAATTATTTTAAGCCTATCATAGGGGATATCTTTTGAAGTATGCTATTAATGATCTAATATTAGCATTAGGGGGAGAGAAAGCCTATGTTGAATGCCAAATATTATTTCCATAGAAGGAAAATGTTCTGAAGAGAAAAATATTAATTGAAGCTTGAAGCAGGAATAGTATCACGCACTAAATTAAACAATAGTTTGACTAATGCTCTTGTGAAGCATGAAGCAGAGCATATGCCAGATATTTTTGAAAATGAGAGGAGTAACTTGAAGTTATAAACCAGAAGTTGTGTTAACTAGTAGTAAACTAAATGTTGTATACTATCAAGCTAAAATCTATGGGGACAACTGTGGATTCTAGTTTAGTGTATACTTGTTGAATATAAATAAAATGAAAATCCTCCATTCCCATGAAGAGAACACCTCATGAATAAGGTTAAGCACCTCATGAAGAGGATCATCATGAAGATAAAATCCAACACACTAAGTGCGCACATCATAGTGTTGGGTACGCAAAACAATAAATTATGTCTTGTTTGGGAAATGACAAAGAGATGAAATAATCCCACTATTGGTATAAATTAATGCACACAGAATAATCCGCAAGCGCACAGATATTATACCATTGTAGCCCTTCACCGAGAGTAACCCAGTTTTATATCGAACCCAAAGGAACAGAGGTGAGAATAACCAATTCTAACTTAACCCAACTTCACATTCAAGGCTAGATAATAGGAGCGTAGAGGAGTCCACTTAGGTATTCTAGTCCTAACTTCGGTAAGCTTTGTCTTCTATTGTTCAATTCTGTGGATAATACTAGAGAAAATACAGATAGAGTATGTTTCCTATAGCAATATTGTCCAGCTAGGCCTACTAACGGGAGGTGGACTACAGAGGATTCAACGAGGCTATAAAAGTCACCCTCGCGAGCTACCATCGATCCGAAAAATAGGGTACATCTACAAGTAACCGAGTCTAAGCACCACACTTACACTACGAATACTACTTTAACCCAGGAGCTACAAGGATTAAAGTACTCAAGAAAGAGTCGCAAACCTGAAGAATAATATGAACAAGATGCTTACTTGAATTAGAAGTCGATTACCAGAAAAATCTCAGGAGCAAGCTCAAGAAGAACTTGATTCTGCCAAGTGCAAGCCGTAGAGAGGGCACCGATAGAACGGGACTCCTCCAGAACTCTTCCCTCACACACTAACTCTCTATTTCTAGAACTAGACTAGATCCTATGGAGGACTAATCTTCTCTTGATTGCTAGCCTTGATCCTGGTGGACATATGAATTAGGGTTTTTGGCTTCTCAGCTCTCAGGATCAAAAGAGCATTATGCCTGGGGGGAGAGGCAGGAGCTAGATTATATAGCCCTAAGGGTCCAACGTGAGCCCTTGGATCAAACCGACTTAAACAACGACCTAGATGCATCCTCAAAGGCGGTGGGAAACCGACGTAGGAAGCTGGCTGACAGGTGGGACAACAGGGGGCCGAGCGGCCTATCAGTGGGGTCGGGCGGCCCCACATGTCATCCTCTACTCCTCTGCTTCAGTGACGTGGCTTCTGGATCCTTCTAGAGTCTTCCTACGTAGGTACCATGGCGGGATTTCGTGTTTTCCTTTGACGATTAGGTCCTCCTTGGTGGTTTTCTGATTAAATCCTACTGGAAACACAGATTCACCAAAACTCGTGGTATTTGTTAGTTCAAACCCCTAAGTCTACTTTAGTGATTCATTTATATCCTTATGCATGTTTCATTGAAGGATAAAATATGTATGATAACTACCGTCAACAACTCCCCCACACTTAGGCTTTTACTCGTCCTCGATAAAAGGTTGGATTACTCAAGACATAACCTTAGGACAAGATATCAACACAAAACCATTCCTAGTCATGCATGTACTGCAGGATTCTAAGTGTCTACCATGAAACTTTGTGCAGTTGAAGAATGGAACAGCTTGAAACAGATCGCCATCTTCCTTCAGTCAAGTCAATTGGAGAAACATTTAAGATTTTTGAAAACAAAACATATTTTACCTTCTCCTTCTATAGTACTCTCAAATCACTCTGTATATGTGGTATTTTTCGATCCTCACCAAGGCATTGATGATCTTGCCTTCTTTTTGCCTACTTTTGAAAGCTTACGTGGAGCTCAGGTAGGGATATACTTGCATTGCATATATTGTAAAGTTAAAACAAGGATCCAAGGAGAAAGATAGATCAAGATGTGCATGTGTATGGATATGTATATGGTGGCTAACCTAATTCTACTATGCTCCTTAAAATATATCTCTCTTGATTGAAACTTGAAAAACACTTTGCAAGAAAACATGGGCTATCTTATTCATCTTTTTTTCTCTTCCTTTTTCAAAGCGGTCATCCTGAGTACCCATTGTTTTCAATATCTCGGACACTTGTAAATTTTTTTTTTTACTTTTTCTTTGAATAATTTTTGCATAGCCACATGCCTCTTTTCTGCAATTGAAACTTTTCAAGAAAGACATTTACAAGAACTTGGAGCATTTATCCCAACAAACATATTTTTGTGTCTATTCCTAGTGTAGGAGTAGAACATTTTTGGATGGATGAAAAACATGGTGTTGGATACCCCTAGTGTAGGAGCAATAGATATATGTGGAGTGTACGTGATCTTGATCTTGGGAGCATGATAAGTTTTTCAAACAAGGGTCACAAGCCTTGACCAAACTCAATACAATGACAAGTAGTATATGTAGAAGGTTTCTCTAGTCTATCTATCATGTATGGCTCTGATAGGACATTGCTTACCACAAAGGAGAGATGTAGCTATTCTTTTTAACTTTTCTTTTTTTTATGAAATAAAATTCTCCAATAACGAGACATCAAGAATCAAGTTCTTATTATTCTACTATATATCATTCCACAATAACTTAAGCAATATGGGGTCCCTAATAGTAAGTTCCCAACAGTAGCATGACTTCTAGGAAAAGTATTATGTGAGTCTACCCTTACATCATGACTGAAATAATCTTGCCTCATGTTTTAAAGTTGTTTATTTAATGGATTTTCAATTCGGTTTGAAACGGAAAGCGAAACATATAAAAATAGAGTGTATTGGGCTCATACCTGACCATGGATGAAGCGTGAGGTGAGGTGGCACTGTGGTGGGCCAAACGGCCCATGTAAGAGGCCGAGGGGCCTGCTCTCAGGCCATTCTTGGTCCAACTTTGGCAAGCGCGGTTCAAAGTCCATTGCTTTCTGAATTTTGTGATTTTCGCAATTGGATCTCGTCTTTTTTCGCAGCAGTGTGTCTCCAACACACTTGTTTTCCTCATATACCTTTATGCACAACATATGGAGACAAACACATATCCAAAAGAAATAGCGAGCATATAAAAATAAGATTTCATTGATATATAAAAGGCACTTTATTACACAGGCACATATTAAGCACACACTTTAAATCGACCTAACACAAACTTCAATATTCTAACCATCCGAGCTAAACGACAAACCTAAACACAAGATAACACTTAACCTAATTACCCATGCCTTATTAAAATGACTACCTAATTCTCACTTCTTCATTTTAACGACAAAATTATTGAAGGCATTAAGATCATGTTGCGTGCTCTTACGATAGACATGTTCCTCGTCAATCCTTTGCTCTAAAGTATAGATAACATCGCTTTCGGATCTTCAATCTTCTCTTCTAAGAGGGCAATGGTCATCCTTGGATGCTTCTCAACGTCTGGAATAAGTGGTGATGTTGCCTTCCTCTTAGGAGGAACAACCTTGATCTGCTTTCACACGTAGCTTTGAACTCCATCAATTTTGGTACGAGGGGTCACCGACTTATACTTTGCACAAGTAACATCTCCAAATTTGTTGGTCTTCAGATCCATCAAAGACCTCATGATCCTTTGGTGGAAGATGGTTGATTTCCTTCATCACCTTCAAAAGCTTCTGGGCATCTAGCTTTGGCTCTTGTTAGAGAGGCTTTCCTTCAAGACGTAGCAGCGATGGCGGCGGAGCGATCAATGATGGCGAATAATAGCTTGGGCGTAGTAGGATTGATTTGAGCAGATGGGGGTGACTTATGGAGGAACGGTGGTCAACGCAAGCGCGTCAGGCTTCTTCTTAAGATCGGCTCCATAGGGGATGATTTGCTTGTCAGCCATGGGAACTAGAGAGGAGGAAAGTTTTGTTGCTGTTGGAGGAGAAAGCTTTGATGGGATGGCTATGGAGGTAGGCAGGGGCTCGTTTATATAGGGGGGTACAACTTGCAACAGGGGTCAAGATCTATCCATATGAGGTCTCGTAACAAGGAAAAATAGATCGCGTCAAAAAACTGTGGGATTACGAAAAGGAATGATCTAGAAGACACGAGAGAGTTGACGGGATGCGAGAGGCACTGACAGTGGCCCGGGCGGCCTCTAGGTGGGGCTGGCTAGCCCCACATTTCATCCTCTTGGGGTGATTTTTCTCATGGTGGTTTCTAACTCCTATCTAATCCCAAAAAGTATATTTTCGCATTACGAAACGTTACGGAGAATGGCAGTGGTGTAATTTATGGTAAAATCAGAAAATCTACCTCATCTAAATCCTCAGGTGGTTTTTTAGGTTCTATAAAGATCTTAAGACGGTGGTCATTTCCCTTGAATAACGTACCTTCATCATTTTGAAGTGTTACCGCTCCATGCGACGAAGTGCTTATCACCTTGAATGGTCCTTCCCATTTGCTCCGAAGTGTTTCGTGCCCGAATAATTTAACCCTAGAATTAAAAAGTAATACCTTATCTCCTAGGGCGATCTCCTTCTTCTTGATCCTGTTGTCATGCCATCTCTTTGTCCTCTCCTTGTAAATCTTGGAGTTATGATATGCTTTTTCACGCCATTCATCAAGATCTGAGAGTTGCATCTTCCTCTTAGTTCCGGTGGCTTCAAAGTCCATTTTCCATCGCCTGATAGCCTAGTGAGTTTTGAATTCTAGCTCGATAGGTAGATGACAGGTCTTCCCGTAGACCAATTGATATGGTGACATCCCCAATGGTGTTTTATAGGCCGTTCTATAAGCCCATAATGCATCAGGTAATCGATCTTTCCATGTAGTTCCCATCTCATTGACCGTCTTCTAGAGAAAGTTCTTGATTTGTTTATTTGATATTTTTGCCTGGCCACTTATCTAAGGGTGATACAGAGTAGCGACATTGTGATGGATCCCATGTCTTGACAAGTAATTGTGAAAATTCTTGTTAGTGAAGTGAGTTCCTCCATCACTAATCACCATCCTTGGAACTCCAAATCTTGGAAATATTATCTCTTCAAACATCATCTTGGAGTGTTTTGCATCAGCAATTCTGCATGGCATGGCTTCAACCCACTTAGAGACATAGTCAATAGCCACCAAGATATATTCACAGTGCTTTGACTTTGGAAACGGTCCCATGTAATCGATTCCCCGGACATCGAAGAGCTCAATCTGTAGGTTGTTGGTGAGTGGCATGGCATATCTTGAATTAACATTCTCATGCCTCGGACACGCTCCACACCTTCTGATGAAGTCCTTCATGTCTTCATACATGGTTGGCCAAAAGAATCCACTTTGCCAGATCTTAGAATGAGTGTGGAATGCACCATAATGCCCTCCATATGGTGATGAGTGGCATCGTTCGATAATCTTGATGCCTTCCTCTGCCGGTACACATCTTTTGAGCAGGCCATCAGAGCAAACTCTGTAGAGGTACGGTTCATCCCATATGTGGAGACGACTTTTCATAGATAAGCTTCCATTTGTTCTCCCCTAGTGGTACATAACCTGCAACCATAAAGTTAACAATATTTGCGTATCAGGTCGGATTTGGTGACCTTGAAGATCATGTCGTCCCACAGCGAATCATTGATGGGTAGTTCCTGCGAATTCTCAGACTGCATTCTGGACAAGTGATAGGCAACAGAGTTTTCTACTCCCTTTTTATCTTTTATTTCTAAGTCAAATTCTTGGAGTAACAAAATCCATCTTATCAATTTAGGTTTAGCATCTTTCTTAGTGAGCAGGTATTTTAAAGCAGCATGATCAGTATAAACAATCACCTTAGCTTCTACTAAGTAAGCTCTAAACTTATCAATAGCAAAAACAATAGCCAGGAGTTCTTTTTCAGTTGTTGTATAATTAAGTTGAGGTCCTGTTAGAGTTTTGCTAGCATAAGTAATTGCATGATGCTTCTTATCTTTAGTTTATCCCAAAACTGCTGCTCACTAGCATCACACATAATTTCAAAAGGTAGCAACCAATCAGGGGGTTGAATGATTGGTGCAGAGATGAGTGCTTTCTTAAGAATATTAAAAGATTTTAAACATGCATCATCAAATTCAAAGGGAACATCCTTAGCCAAAAGATTTGTAAGTGGTCTAGCAATATGTGAAAAACCTTTTATAAAGCGGCGATAAAAACCAGCATGACCAAGGAAACTACGGATTCCTCTGATATTTACGGGAGGAGGTAATTGTTCAATTACTTCAATTTTAGCTCTATCTACCTCTATCCCTCTTTTGGACACCAAGTGTCCAAGCACTATGCCTTCTCTAACCATGAAATGACATTTTTTCTAATTAAGGACTAAGTGCTTTTCTTCACATCTTTGCAAAACCCTGTCTAAATTTTCAAGACAATCATCAAAAGTTTTTCCATAAATAGAAAAGTCATCCATGAAAACTTCCATGATCTCTTCAATCATATCAGAACATATAGACATCATGCATCTTTGAAAAGAAGCTAGAGCATTACATAATCCAAAAGACATTCTATGGTAAGCATAAGTTCCATATGGACATGTAAAGGTGGTTTTGCTTTGGTCATCTGGATAAATCGGCATCTGGTGGTAACCTGAATACCCATCAAGGAAACAGAAAGGAGTGGTTCGTCAGTCGCTTTAACATTTCATCGATGAAGGGCAATGGAAACTGATCCTTCTTTGTTGCCTTGTTAAGTTTTTGGTAGTCAATACACATCCGCCATCCAGTGATGGTTCTTTGGGGGATTAATTCATTCTTTCCATTTTTTACTATAGTCAGGCCTCCCTTTTTAGGCACAACTTGAACAGGGCTTACCCACTCACTATGTGGCACGGGATAGATGATCCCGGCGTGCAAGTGTTTCAAAACCTTTCGGCGCTAGCGGACTCGTTTGCTATTTCAAATTGGCTCTTCTAGCTGAACCAAAAGGTACAACGCAGTAGCAGGAAAGCTATAGTTATCATCAAGTCTTACACAAGCTATATGTTACAACTGTTGAAATATGGATTACAAATTAAGAACATTGTGCATTGCTCTCAGAGCTTTCAGTCGAATAGCATCAACTTCTACAATTTGTTGCTTGTCTTCTTCAGCTGATCCAGGAATGTTCTCAAGGCTGCTGCGAATAGCCTTGCCTTCTTTGACCTTGGTCAGCATCTCTTGTTTCTTCTGTTTGATGGTATTGGGGATCTGAACCAAGTTGCACTCGTGGCAATTGATGGCGGCCTTCACACTTTCCAATTCTTTTTCAAGTTTAGCACGCATAGCACTCAACTGATTCAACTCTGGTTCAATTCTGGAAGAGGAATTCTTTAGATTGTCAATCAGTTGTGCTAATTCTTTGGCTTCTTGTTTATTGGAATTTTTCTTGGCCATCAAAGCTTCATGGTCAGACAGATTTCTTTGAGCCTTTTTCACCTTTGGGGCTTGATCTTCAATGATGGATAAAGGTATCAAGGTTTCAATAAGGTCTGGGGACAAATTATCCTTAATAACTAAAAAGATTCTTTTCATTGGATCTGCATCTTGAACCAAATTGGCTATATCCTTCTCAAGCATTGGCAACATGTCCCTTAGCTGATTTCTGGTCTCTTCTGATAAAATCCCATGGAGAGAAATGGCTGATGAGCTAATTTCACCTTCATCTATGTATTCTTCAAAGTTGAAGGAGTAGCTCAGAGCTAGAGAATTAAGTGCCTGTACATGAGCAAAGGGAGTCTTGTTAGGAGAATCAAATTAGTGTATGACAAGAAAAATGGTGAAGTAAACGTAGTATCTTTTCTAGATGGGGCTCTAGTTGAAGAGAAGGAATAGCCGATGATGTGCCAGCATCTTTTTCAACAGTCGTTGAATCGGCTCTGGGCTTTCAGGAATGGTGTCTACAAGCGTCAAGGAGTGTTTTAGTTTATGGTTACTATGGATAGATAAATGAATATGTGAATTTCTTACCATCAATTGTTTACTGAACTGGAAAATCGGCAGTTTGGGTATCAGCAGCAATAGGATCATCTTCAACTGGTGAAGTGTCAGACATTTGCTCTTGTGTAGATGTTTTTTCAGGTGGAGTCTGATAAAGTGAATGGTCAGCAAAGATTGAAAATTACATAAATTAAGAGGCTTAAGAGGATACCTTGGTAGCATCAGGAGGTCAAATAGGGAGATGCTCATTTTCTGTCACCTGAGGTCTGTCAGAAACATCAGTTGTTTCAACTATAATCGGCTTTTTAGGGGGAACAACCGATGAGAGGTTGGTGGATACCGATTTAAGTGCCTGGGATAGTAGTTTAGCACCCAAAATAGACTGGGATGCAATACTTGATGACTGCAAAAGGGAATTGGATCACAAATTGGATATTAATGTGAGAAGGGAGATAAGTTGATTTACCTGTGCAGCTGATGGTTTGGTTCTGCAAAGTCTTTTCCCAGTGGTGGTTTTCTTAGTCACACCTCTGGTTGCCTTGCATTTAGAAGACTGGTAGCTTCTTTAAGATGGGTACTGTGGATCCCATTCTTGAGGCTGGACAAGGTGGATAGTATTCTATGGGATACCCCTTTCTGTCCATGCTTGGGGGATCAAATTCGGTGTCCTGAAAAAGTTTGTTAGAACAGTTGATAGGAGAACTTATTGAATAATTTTTTTAAAAAGAATTGGTAAGTTACCTCACTGTCAGAAGCAAAATTATCATCCAAAGCTAGATATATAGGATGAACTAAGTTACAGAAGAGGTGGGAGTGTCATTCTTGCCATCAGGAGTCAAACAGGTTGGAGGAGAAGGTGACTTTTGTCCAATCATGCAAGCAAAAGGAAGGAAGATCTGATCCTAGGTGAAAGACTCTAGAGGCTTCCATCACTTCGCTGATATCTTCTCTTGGCTTTAGTGTATTCCTGAAGAACAGCTGAGGAGGCAGCTAGCCAAGGCCAAATTGACGGGCCACAAAACAAGGATCGTAGAATTTATAAGTTGGAAGATTTTCTGGAAGCAAGGAACCAGTAGCCATTTTGCCATGGCCTTGGCGAAATTCAGCTGGCAGTACATAGGGTTTAATGATGCAACTAAAAATTGCTGCAGCTGTTTCATCTAAGCAGCCTGATTCGAACCAAAACTTAATTGACAGAACTAATTCATTATCTTCATCTTCATCATAAGGGATCCAAGTCAAAATGTCTACATCAAACCCTCTGTATAATTTCTTGAAGAGGTGGCCTACATCAACAGCAATTGTTATGGCTGATGCAGCTTCGCCATAATTCATTTACTATCGAGTTTTTTCCTTCTTTTCCTTTGTAATCTTCGGCAAAGTTGGAAGAAGGAAAGCTCAAATTTCTGAGATCGGGTCTTACAATTTTGTGCACATATAGGTTCAGCCATAGTTGTATTAACCACCAAGGACTACTAATTGTATGTACTGGTTCATTCTTCAACAACTGGACAGCTATCTGGTGCATCAGATGATAAGTTTTCCAAGGGGGATTTCATTTCCCGCTGCTAAACGCTCTGCTAGGTATTTGTGATTAAAAGTTGGACCATAGGATGATCCACAAAAGATGAATCTTTCTAGCCACATGTTCAAGAAAGCTACATGTTCCCTTTCATCAATAGTCAATCCATCTCCAATATGGTTCAGAATGTAGCTTGCCCATCCAGTGCAGTCTGATATTTTGGCCAATTTCTTGGAACCAGCATTTAAGAAGTCTTAGGGTTGCATTGATCCTGTTATTCTAAGGCCGGTCAACATATAAACATCGGCCAAAGTGGTGGTCATTGGGCCGTGACAAAAAACAAAAGCATTTAAGGTGTTGGACCAGAAGTAAGATGCAGAAATCAGGATTGAATCATTCCTCTCCATTCCAGACAGTGAGAGTGTAAAGCATTGATTCAAGTCATAAATTTCCTAATCTTCAGCCTATTTCTCCGATACCCTACGAAACCAATCTCTCCATCCCTTTGACATTTTGGGCTAGTTTCTAAAGGGAGTTTTGGTATTCCAGGAAGACGAATCTACTACAGATTGTTTGAAGTGGATTCGGTTGGTTTCTTGATTGATAAAGTCAGATGGATCAGGGTCACCCATAGGTCCAAGATAATAGACATTGGGGACAACAGCCGATGAAAGCAAAATTTCGTTCCTCATTTCCTAGAAACCAGATAGCATAAAGTTGAGAAGAATGGAAAATACAGGGTAATGGCTAATACTTGGAAGACAGGAACTTGAAGGCATGCCTCAGGAACATGATCGTTGGTCGCCATTGCAGCCAAAATGGATCTGAATCTGAGGAAGGTTACTTGAATAACAACTTGATATAGCAGAGGATTTGCTAGGGTTAGGGCTTTGGCGATGACGGCTTTGGCTATTGAGGCTTGCTCGAGAAAGATGGGGAAAGAGAATAGGCCGAATGAGTTGGAGATGATACTGTTGGGGTATTATATTTAATTTAGACTGAGAAATTAGGAGTCACACGTATATTTTGGAATGAACGGTTGCGGCACGGTGAGCAGGTAAATAGAAATTTTGGAATAAAATCATTTTTATCCCAATATTGGGGGCATGTGTTTACACCAAAATTTAGAAAAAAGAACGCAGGAACTTAAAGCTTCTAAGATTGTGTCGTCAATGAATCGATCAGATGTGAATCGATATCGGCTAGTTTTGGTGCAGTGTCGGAATCGGCTATTTTATAGATGACGTCAGCAGATGACGTCAATGGACTACGTACGGATGGCGTTGGGGAGAAATATGTCGAACTCTACAAAAAGAAAAAGATTAGGGTCCAAGTTATTTTTAAGTTAGGAATGTTTTCTTTTATTCCAAGAATTGTAATGAGTCGTATTTGAGTAGAATTCATGTTTAGGTTCTGGGTATAAAGGTTGGACCCCAGTTATTGTACAAAGACACGAACAATCAATCAACACAATCTTTCCGGCTTTCCATTGCATTAGGAGTAGAATTACTGTAGATTTCGACGAGTTCTTCAGCAAACAGGGCTGCATCGACTGATCGACCTCCAACTTGCTTGTGAGTACCGTCACGACTTGTATTAAGCTTATAAAGCTGCATCAGCGGATTGATCTTTTATGAGCTATAATATAAGTTAGTTGTCGATTCATATTATTGTTTGTAAGGCTGCATCAGCTGATTGATCTCTTATGAATCATAATATAGATCAAAGCTATCGGTTTTGTATTAAATAACTTATTGTTTAATACAATATCACCAGTTATCGAATCGACTAAGATTAGTAAGATTTTTCCTTGCTGTTTTTGGTTGATTTACCGGTTATCAATCTTATTATAATTAATGTCTTATTAATTATGATAAATCACCCGATTGAAATAGAGATAGATCGGCCTCAAATTATCCTAATTGGTTGACTTTTGATCTGGTCGCGCTTTAAATCTTATAATTAATGGCTTAATTCTGCTAGATCGGCTGTTTTATGTCTATACCAACCAAACATAGTATGCATTCAAAGACATGTTCAAATCTTGAATAAACTCATTAGTTAATGAAATCTAATTTAATGACACTACCACAGCTGCATCGACTTGGTAAGACTTTAGATCGGAAATTATCGATTAGTGGTTTTGTTTACGGTCGAGACATGACTCTATTTGTTTGCTATGCGTGCATCGGCTATTTTAGCCGATTTGCCTGCGACTTCACGCATATAACATGTTTTCATGAACCTGTCGATATATGGATTGTTTTATCAACTCTTTGGCTTTAGTTTGATATTATTATCATAGCTGTATCAATCCGATCGAACCTCACTATTGATGGTAACAGATTAGATTCAGAGTGTTTGTATATTCATTTGTACTAGATAGTCGATATGCTCGCATGTTATACTCTTTCTCGTCAAACTTATCAACTCAATGCTTTATACTGATCATGTTTATCTAGCTGATGACGTTTTCCTATATATTACTTATATTTGGGTGTATTGTACTTGTTTTCTTCTAGATTAATCAATCACAACAAGATTGTTGTAACCCATGAGTATCGGTTATCTTACATTCGTACCATTATCATTGATATTAGTCGATAATCTTCAATTTAGTGATTCTTGCTTCCTACTGATATGCTGGGTATCGACTGTTTAGTCGATAGCCTCATCAAATCGGCTATTTAGCCGTATATTTGAACTATCTGGAGCAACACTGGCATGTTCCGCCTTAAATTACTGATAAGATTTTCTCTCCTTGTCAATTGCAGGTCAAATTGACTGGCACGTCGTCGGATTTTCAGAATCGACTGGTCCTGTGTAGAAGCCAAGAGATCTTCGGTCTCGTTCTGTTTAGATCGTCCGGCTTGCTGTGTGTTGGTCACATTGCCACATTTTTGTGCCAACAGTGTGATAGGTCATGTGCGACCTCGGGTGCTAGCCCTTGCTGGTGTGTGATATGATTTGGTGTCAACAGGGACCAAGGGCCATGCTAATTGGATCGGCCTCCACAGCGCCCAACCAAACCAGGCTAGCGATCCTTCCTCCCTGCACCCCGGCATCCAAGTACAACTTATCATCTTCGCACCCCTGTGGCGCAGGAACAATCATACAATCTTCCACCCATTTGGTGTGTGGCCCAACAGATCCAGTGCATGGCGTGGCAGATTTGGTTAGACGGGTAACAAATCTGGTTGACAAGGTGGCAAATCTGCACTGGTCATTCATGGTAGTTTGGTGCCAATCCTCCAGTGCTTTCAAATGCATCAACACGGTGCTAGGGAGTCTGGAGCAAAAGGTGGCCGATAGAAATGGTGAAGGTTGTGGGTGTGCTGCTGTCAAAGGAGATGGAAGGAGAGGCAGGGAATGATGCGGTGCTCTCCCTTAGCGATGGAGGTATGTCTTTTTGTTTTTCCCTGCATGCCAAGTTGCTCCATATCTCTATTTCTCATATCGTTGCAGATGGGATTCATGCCAGAGGAGGCCTGATCTATCGTGGGCATCAACACTATAGGTGCGAGGTCCGGGGCCTCAGCCTAGCTAACACGGGTGTCGAATTTTAGTGTAAGCTGACACCGAGGATTCTCAAAAGGATACTATCCACACCTCCTCTTTAGGATCTTTACAGTTGAGTTACATCACACAAACCAATCATCAAGTGACTCACATATCACAATCACATTGGATGATAGGAATTTAATTGTGCATTGAAACATCATTGACCATAAAATAAGATACAACAAAATGCAGTCTTAATCATAGCATCTACACGTTTATGTAAAGACCCATGTTCTATCTGAGTTTCCTCTCGGTCACTACATACTAATCATCAAAGTAACTTGCACCTCTCTTTGGGGACACCCGTCCCGATGTCTGCTATGATTCGAATTCATTGACCTTGGCTCAATGGTCATCAAGCCGAATGTACCTGCAAAACAACTTATTGGCAGCATCGTGAGTACATTGCATACTCGTAGGGGCTGATGCCAACATATATATTTGGTAGATTCAGGGATTAATAGGCTTTTGTAACTTTGCATAAAAGGCATGTCGTTCATTGGTAAATGTTATGCTCATGATTCGAAATTCTATTCATAACAAGTATAACCAAGTTAACAAGTAACATGAAACAATAACCGTAAGTGATCATTATTTATATTTATCACATCGTCAAGATTCATCATCATCACTGCACTGAGTCTAAAAGTAAGAACAACTAAATGGTTCCATCCCGAATGACTCCAGGCTTTGAAAAAGATCCCTGCAGAGGTGTACAACTGTACCCACTAGGACACCAAGGATGAACCTCCATACCTGGGGCTGGAGGTAAGGGCTGCCTCATGGTTCTGAGATTTCCTCAATGTGGATCACAAATCGACGAACAGTTTCACTGGGTACCGATATAACGACGTCTCGTCTACACCACGTCACCCCTTGTGCCAAATCCACGTGATCAGCGAGTCACTACCAAATACTTAGCTTACTGCCCCCATAAGCGATATATGGTCTATACAGGTGGTTACTCAAACTCACTATCCCATGAACGGTCCTTAGATACTCCACGAGCTACACGTCACTTGAGATCCAACACTCACAGTGACCTTACCCCTCACTTGAGTAGAGATTACCAAATTGATCACCACTTAATTATCTCAAATTAAGGTTGGTCCTTAGTCACATTGAGTAAATTGAGTCAGGTTGACACCCTTGCAAGTTTTCAGTAATTGATTGTCCCGGTGTAGCTCCTGCATGCGTGAGAGTCAGTGTCCGCTCACACTCAACTTCCAACGGAGCTAGCCAATTAAGCAATTAAGTGATCCCAACCCATTGGTTGAGTAGAGGCTATGATTACTTAAATGAGTTGGCCTGACTTAGTGGATCAAGGTTAAGCGGGTCTTCATTTTATATGAAATTGAAACTCATATTGAATTCTCGCTTTCTCTCTCTAGTTCTTCCCTTGTTCTTCATTGTAGAGAGGGAGAGAGTGGGGAATGGGAGAGTGGGTGAGAGAGTGAGAAAGATGGGGCTGGTTCTGCAGAAGGCCTTTCCCAATTCATGCTGACATGACACTAGTACAGAGACGGCCTTTACTCCCGGTGGGGAACCCCCTCTAGTCCCGGTTCCCCACCCGGGAGCAAGCATCCGAGACTAAAGGGGGGTCCTTTAGTCCCGGGTCGAGAACCGGGACTAAAGGGGGACCTTTAGTCCTGGTGGGTAACACCAACCGGGACTAAAGGTGCCTCCTGACATGCCACTAGGCCGGCACCCTTTAGTCCCGGTTGGTAATACGAACCAGGACTAAAGGTTTTTTTTCTTTTTTCTTTTCTTTTCATTTTTTTTGTTTTCTTTTCAAAATAGGTTTTCGAAGTCGTATTGTACGCTGCTAATAATACATTTATACGCGCGTATAGTATGTTTCGGTTCAAGCACAATGAACGTATTAAATGACACAATTCAAGCATAGAACTATATATATATATATATATATATATATATATATATATATGTGCATGCATGCATCATATATATATTTACATGCATGCATGCATATGTGTATTTTACATTATGTTATTTCATGTGCATATATTACAAAAGATTGCATTACAGTTGTTGTGATATAACAAGTTTCCTCTCATCCTCTAGCTTGGCTTCCATGGCAGTGTTGGGTCGAAGTAGAACTCGCCCTTGGAATCGATGACCTGGTCATTAAAAAATCTGGCTATAGACTCTTGAATTGCTTTGATTTGGTCTTGCCGTATGACCTTTTCCTCCAACCATCGAGCCTACATGTTTGAATTAAAGGAAAATAAATTAATATATGTACATATATATATATATATGTATATAAAGACACAGTAACACAATCAATATATTTGAACCGAAGCTCTCGGGCGGGCTTGGGGAGGAAGAAGACGGCCAGCAGGATTTATAGGGGGGACCTTTAGTCCCGGTTGATGGATCCAACTAGGACTAAAGGTCACTTTCCAATCCCGGGTCACGCCACTAGCCGGGACAAGAGCTTTACTCCCGGTTGGAGCCACCAACCGGGAGTAAAGGTCGACCTTTAGTCCTGGTTGGTGGCTCCAACCGGGACTAAAGGTCCCCTGCCACAACGCCTGGCGCAGGAGCCGTTGTGCAGGGACCTTTAGTTCCGGTTGGAGCCACCAACCGGGACTAAAGGTCTCTCTAGTCCCGGGCGCAATATTTTCTGGGAGTAGAGCCTGGTTTGGCCCTTGGATCAAAGGTCTGTTCTCTACTAGTGTGAGGGACCCACTTGAGAGAGTGGAGGACAGCTCATTCCAATCCTCATTCTGCTAGACTTATGAGTTGATGGACAAACTGTCGATTTGGTAGGGACGTTCCGTCAATTCTCTGATTTTGAGAAATTGGCATAGAGAAAGGGGGGTTTTGGCACTGGTGCCATTCTTCATGTCCTATTGGTTGATAAACATATGTAATAAGGAGATTTTAGAGATATTGATTAGCATCCTACTTAGGGTATCTTCTCGAGTTTGTCCTTCATTTGACCATGGTTGACTTTGGGTTGACTTCAGTTGACTTGAGAGAATTGTTATAGGATTGAGTTGCGAATTTGGAGTCCTTGCCCTAGTAAAGAGTACTACAAATCCTTCAAAGAGAAGGATAAGATGGTCCATGAATGTTTGAGGAACTGTGCAAGGTTATAAAGGAGGCTCTCGAGAAGGGTTTGAGTTGGAACGACTTCAGGTCGTGACAGTAGGTTGATTGAATGCCACGACAACCTCAACATGCGCAACTCTGGCATCAGCCTTATTCTCAACACCAGCAACAACGTCCTGGCAGAAGCTGCGTGGTAGCTGCACTAAGGTCCGCATTATTAATTGGCAACGAACACCGCTTGCAGGTTTTTTTTTTTCATTTATCTCTTGAGGCGGGCATCCTGAATTCCTGATACCCTGGCTCTAGAAATAGGTAGGCGGTCATTCCGGTCTGACACTGATATTATTTATTTATAGAGACGTTATTACCGAGGCAGTGGAGCTGTCTACCTTAAACAATCGGATGTGGCCACCTTAGATAATGTGTATCCTAGTAGTGATATATGATTTAACTTTTTCCTTGGTCGTCTTGTGAGGAATAACACGAACGCACGAGGATCTGTATTTAGATTTCTGAGATTTGTCCTTAGTTACTAACTGCAACAAAACAAGCTCCAGGCTTAATTACTTGTGGATGCCAACTATGGAACATGCTACTTATTTTTCTTACATTACTATTAGATACAGTAGTATGAACAGATGATGTCGGTAGTCAAACACTATCACGATGGCCTGAATTCATCTGCCATATTTGGTCTTGTCAATATTTTGGCTACCTCAATATCTCACTAAACTTTTCCTTTTTACCTCAGAAAATGCAACCCTTTTCTTGCCAGCACTTGGCTAGGTCAGCAGTAACAGGACATATATGTGCGTTGGATCCTTTGCTTCTTCCTGTTCCTTTCGAGATTGGACATACTGGAGATACCAATACTACTTTGTTCATTGCGTCAACTATTAAAGATGGTGACACTTATATACCTTGTGCTCCTACCTAAGAAAATGGATTGGTTTCACATGAATGGACAGCAAAAAGGCATGACTGGTTTGTACGTATGTACCACATGAAATTGATCTGTTATGTCAGTAGTAGACTCAGAAAGTGGGGACGGGGAGGAGGGCTAAATATTTGAACAACAAATTTTACTAGGGTTAGACTAGTTGTATAATATATGGAAAAAGGTCAGAATAACAACACTTCAATACCAACTCAAAATGTTCAATCAACATGTAGAACAATTTTGTAGGTACGGTGTATATAGCAATAATAAATAAATAATTTTTTATGACCAAAAGATCATACATGTCTTCACAAATTCACAACACTTTGGCCCCATCTTCAATTCTACGCTAAAATTTTAGAAATGTCGTCATAGTTATTCGACACATCTTTCTTACTAAAATACTTCTTCATGACTGCTGAATAATCTAGTTCTGGATGTATTTTTGCTGATGCTCTTTCTTTCTGCTGAGTCGGTGGTTAGTTCTAGAATACCACTCTTTTCGCATTTCTGCAAGGCTTAGAACGTCTGCATTTCTGTTACGAGAAAAGAGTAATACCCCTCTTCAAGAACTGCTCAATCTCCTTCCTTATTGATAGGAAGTACCATCCAACAGATTCTTTAATTAGATCTCTAAATGTCACCACCCTCCATTATGGATTTCTTGCTAACTAAAGACGAAGAGCAGGATTGGTTCTCTCGAGTGTGCACAAGATATAAAAAAGTTGTTGGAGGGAGCAAAGATATAGAGAATGATTTTTTTATTTATATTGCTCTCCATTTGGAGAGTGAGAATAAAAAAGACTCTTAGAGATGCTCTTACTAGTTAATCCTCTATTTAGCCTGTTAAAAATGCTAACTAATGTTTTGATTATTTGTTCCTACTCCATAATCTCAAATGGCATCAATATAATCTAAGAGTCATATTGCTAAATCAAAATTGTTGCTAATAGAGATTTTGTATTTGAATTTGAATCCATGATAAATCTGGGTATAATGCTATTTTTAACAATTCATCCTGCCATGTCACCGTTGCATTCAAGCTGGCAGCAAAGTAGTAGTCTCTTTCTTTGACAAGGTCAGTGAGTGCCTCTCCATGTATGTAGCTTGATCAATTTATGCTCTATAACACATGTTTCTACATGCAATCTTCTATAGTCCTGATGGAACACACATCTTTGGTGGATCAATTGATGGAAACTAGGAAATATATCATTGTTCTTTGTGGCCTTCTTTGAGGCATTAAGATTTATCTCACTTGAAATAGGTAAAATTTTTCTAGAAGCTCTTTTACATGCCATCTATGCATGATCAGGAAGCATAGTTATAAATAATTGTTTGTCGACAAGAGCTAACAAGTGCTATCGTCGTCATCTCGAGCAGCATTGTACTTGTGAATTATGTGGCTTGTAAAAAGAAAAGATTGTCTCCATTCAATGTAAATATCAGGTGTCCTCATGTTTTCGCTCTATGGACAGCAATGAGATAGACTGGACTTGGGCTCTATATGCAGAAAAACTTGTAAATGTGGGTCAATTTTTTTGGTTGAGATCTATTATGAGTTCAATGGTTATTGCTTGTTGAATCCAGTGATGATTGCATGAAACTAATGGTTCCTCTATGGAGTTGGAGCTCATGAAGAAAGATGAGACCCTTCCCTGTAGATCATTGCAACTGATGTGCTTGATGCAATTTGTCCACATCGAGACTTTAACACTTTTAGCATTTGGGATTCATGTGCAAACTTGAATTACATAAAAGTTACTACACGATGGTCGTGCTCCGTCGCGACCACGCGACGCCCTCACCCATGCCCACACGATGCTCGCACCGTGCCCCATAACGCTCCCGCCCCTACGCCTCAACTCGTTCGTGCCCAACCACGCCGCACCGACGGCAAGATTGTGGCGGATAGGGTTTCAATGTCGCCACCTCTTCTTCTTCCCAACTCTGGTGGGTTAGAAGGGGCTCGGGGTAGGCAGGCCGGCCAGGCAGCGGGGACAGCGGGAGGACGGTGTTAGGGTTCTAGCGACGGACGAGGCGGTCGGGCTAGGTCGTGTCGAGGGGCGACTATGGCCAAGGTGGCGGCGGGAGGAGGGAGGAAGGAGGAGGCCATGCGGGAGGCGGCCGTGGGGGCTTTGGGGAGGCAAGTCGGCCGGATGGTGGGGGCAGAGAGGGAGGGAGGCGTTAGGGTTACAGCAGCGGAGGAGATGGTCGGGCCAAGTCGGGCGAAGGCGACGATGGCCATGACGGCGGCGGGAGGAGAGGGGAAGAAGGAGATCACTGCGGATGCAGTATGGTCTCGTTGTAGCTCCGCGGCTGTGGCTCCTCTCCCATGGGCAGATCGACGGAAGCTGTTAAATTAAATGCAGGACGCCTTGTTCGTACCATGCATCAACGCGAAGAGAATTTCAGTACATCTTGTACAAAAATGTTGTCTTGCTGGAACACTGACTTCAGATTGCGTCGGCCGAGAATTGCAGAGGTGAAACCACAAATAGGTTCAGATTGCGTCGGCCAAGAATTGTAGACGTGAATTTTAATGAATGTAATTATTTGTTTTTATTTTTACAAATTTTATTTTGTTTCTTATTTACCGTAGCGTTAGCACGGGCATACTACTAGTAAGTTGCTAGTTACTGAATGTAATTACAGTGTTATGCTTATTTACTTTCCCTCCATATTGATCTCTGACAAAATTTATATCTTTAGGATTAGTTCCTGCTATATCCCTAATCTCATTTTATTTTTGTTATTCTCTTTTTCTCTATAATATCAAAATTTCTTTGTTCAGCTTTTTAGTTTCCTTTTGTATCATAAAACAAACACTATTTTGTTGTTATCTTTGCTCTTGTTAGGTACGTGTATATATTGGCAAGGCTTCTCGAGGTGCTTCAGCTTTGTCTTCTCTGGCTTTTTGGATGAAGCCCTGCCAATACTTACGAAATAGCTCTGCGAGAATATACTTTTATCGTCTCCATCTTCTCTGTCTTATTACCTGAAGTCGTCTGCAAAGAAACTCTATGAAACATATCCTTGATAGTTTATAATGTATATTTTTGTCAGTATGAATGTTCCCCTTATACACTGATCAAAGTTTTGGTACAAAATCGCAAGATAGGAAATTGACCTATGTTTTTTTTTTCATTTCCTTGTTCCTATGTTAGAAACGCACAGAGGATGATAATGATACAGCTAAAACGTATACTTCCCCCATTCTAAGTTAAACTTTCCTATGTTAATGAAGTTTATATCAAAGAATATACTATCAAAATATATTTCATAGTATGGATATATGATAAATACCGTTTGTGCAAAAAAAATTATAAACTTGATCAAAGCTAAAAAAAGTTGAACTAGAACAAACTAAAACGATTTATAGTTTGTAACCGATGGAGTATATGAAACTAACCAAGCCAGGTGTCCATATGAGTGGCGATTTTGGGCAAGAGGACGTATTTTTGTTGAGAAGCACTGGAAAGGCCTGTCTTAGTGCTCCCTTGATTTTAAATTATACTTTATTTTGAGTTTTCCTAGTCGAATTTATCTAGTCTTGACTAAATTATAGAAAAATGCGTCGAGATTTGTACTATCATCAGATCTCTATTTGATTTTCTTCATAAAAATGTTTCTATATTGCATTAATTTGAATTTGCAAGTGTTTATGTAACATTTTATAAAACTTTATTAAACAGAAACAAATTGAGGTTGAAAAAAAGCAACCGAATTATGTTTTGAAGGGAATGGGGAGGCGTTGATATTTCAAAAAATTAGTTCCTTGCCCTAAAAAAGTCGTGCCGAGTTTCTTGGCCCTTTTTCACTTGAACTTGCTTATTTGTCCCTAAAACGAATTTCGTTTTAGTTCTTGGCCCTTCCGTTAGTTGGACAAGATGACGGTGTTCAAATCAACGCGAAATGACTGTTTTACTCGAGTTGCTGAATGCAACACTAAAGCATAGTAGAGTCATACATGCTTTTCAGGCTCCCTACTATCAATAATCTCCAAAAATAAGATACAATATTTTCAAGCATGAAAAATGATTTTATGTATATTTTTTATAAAGTAATTTCCCAAAATTATATATAAAAAATAATAATTTCATGCTTCAAAAAATATATAAAAATAATAATTTAATGCTTGAAAAAATATTGTATCTTATTTTGAAAAATTATTGATAGCAATCAGTCCGAAAGACCCGTATGATGCTACTATAGGCTGCTGTAGTATTGCGTTCAGCACCAGGAGTAAAAGAGTCATTTAACGTTGCTTTTAACATCGTTACCTCGTCAAACTAAAGGGCCAAGAACCTAAACGAAATTCGTTTTAGGACTAAATAAGTAAGTTCAATCGAAAAAGGGTCAAGAAACTAAGCACAAGTTTTTTTTAGGGCAAAGGAACTAATTTTCTCTAGATATTTCCCCCACAGAATAACTGACTCGTCAGCTCTCCTCTACCCATACGCCGCCAAGCCAAGTCAGGTCCAGCGTTTTGCTCGCCCACGTCCAGGCCAGGATTGTTTAGTTTCGTGGCAAAATCTTCAATGGGCCATAGTTTGCTTCAATGCTGGGCCCTCGTTCGCCCAAGATTTTGCCATGACAAACTAGGGCCGCAGGGTCATGAAAAAATCTTCATGGGCCACACAAACTATGGCATTGAAGCAAACTGTGGTCTGACTAAATTTTGGCCTGGCTTCCTAAGCCCACAATCCCACATTCTCACATCAGGCGCCACCGGCCCGGCGGCCCTCTCCATTGCCATACCACCGCAGCTTCCTTGTGGTCGCCTCCCGCCGTCTCCTCTCCTTCATCACGGCGCCCTCCGCGTTTCCATCACCGCCCAAGGGCGGCGTAGCCTCTGCGCGTCTACCTTGCTGCAAAAAGCTCTTCATTCCTGCTGGGAGCCAGGGAGTCGGTCTGACGCGAGGGGCACTGCGACGCGTGTCCGCGAACTGCTCGATGGAATGCCCAGCCCGCCAACGCCTACGCCAACCATATCTCACGGCCGTCGGCTCTTGTCTGCTACTTCTACGCCAACACGAACAATGGTATGACGACACCGGCGCAAGTGGGCCGGTGAACAAACTGCTCAGGTATACTTATACTGCTGTTGAAGCTGCTAGATTCATGCCAACGAGTGTCCATGCTGCTACAAAAATGATTTGTAGCAACAGCACCTTTTTTCAGCCGCCCCTACATGTGCTTGGGTCTCACGGATTAGCCGCCCCTATAAATCAAACAGTAGGAGCGGCTCCTACAAATAGGTTGATTTGTAGGGACGGCTCACTCAACTGATAATATTAAGAGCACATATGGCGACACACTAGTGCTGAAGCTGATAAATTCATGTTGACACCCTACTGATAATACTTAGAGGAACCGTGTTGTCAGCTAAACTATAAATGTCATCATTAATTGGAATTTTTTTAGATAATGGATATATTAATCGGGCCTCATCATTAATTGGAAATTAGACGTGAGTGGAAGCTTTCATGAAGAGCAAAGAATCATGCACACGTAATCGCAACATACACATCCATATATTATTCCCTTTGCCATCTAGTCTAGCGTTTATATACCTTCAAACATACATTTTTCAATATATTACAACAAGAAAGCAAAAATGTCAAAAACAATACATGTCTTCAATTATTTAATGACATATGTACAACATTTTGCTATCATTTTTTTTTTGGTATAACATTATTAGTTTAGGAACATTGGACATCAATAATTTTTACAAAATTGGTATACAATAATAATAATAATAATAATAATAATAATAATAATAATAATAATAATAATAGTAAAATTAGTAATAGTAATAATAATAATAATAACAATAACAATAGCAATAATAAATAGCAGTAGGAGAAGCCGCAGTAGTAGTAGTAGTAGTACAGCAGCAGCAGCAGCAGCAGCAGCAGCAGTAGTAGTAGTAATAGTAATAGTAATACTAATAATAATAATAGTAATAATAATAGTAAAGAAGAAGAAAAAGAAGAAGAAGAACAAGAAAAGAAATGTGTAGATGGACTAAAATTTTTATAAAGTGATAGCCCTTGTAGGAGGGGGTTGACTGGCTAGTTGTTCAAAAAGAAATACAGAGTAGTCTACAAATGTATGCCTTTAAACAAACAGTTGAGTTAAAACTAGAAAATGACTCCAATCCACAACAATATAAATATTTCATATAACCTGCAATCCTGAAAGGAAACTATCTACCATCTTGGGCAGATATTGTCACACCATTAAGACTAGGCGGATCAAAAACTGTGGACACTTCTTCGGTGGTCACCCTTATGTGGAAATATGCAGGGTGCTTTGGCTCAGGTAGTGTCATACTCTCACTGCTTAGCATGGAAACCACGTGTGACATGGTCGGTCGATCAGCCGCATGCTCTTGCACACATAACAAGGCAATATTAATGCATCTAACAATTTCTAGTGCATGAACATCACTAACTAGTGATGTGTCCACGAGTTGAAGCCATAATCCCTCTTTCCACAGCTGCCATGCCTGCAAAGATTTATCAAGCAGTACAGAGTTATATTGTGAGTTAGTTTTTGGCTGGTGCTCCGCCTATGCATTGGTAAAAAGAATTTAAATGTAACGAGCCCTAATTGAATATTGATGGCACTGAGTACTCCATTTAAAATCAACCCATTGATTTACCAAGTGCCCAAGCTAGACAAGTTAGAGGGAGGTGCACTTGCCTTATGGGCGCATAGACATGTATTATAGAGTGTGCATATATGGCGAAAGTTTGATCAACTCTAGGCCCTGTTTGGATACTCCTCTAATTATAATAATCAGGTTATATAATCAAATATTGATCCAAACAGGATTGATTACATAAAAGATTATTATAATCAGATCTCTTGATTACCATAACCCTATAATCCAGGTGAGACTAGGTTACGGGGGATTATGGGTGTTGAAAGTCCAACCTACCTCCCACCCGATTGTCCAACTTGCCAAACTATAAAGGAGCCAACCAACCATAATCAATCACCATAATCAACTGATTCAAACACACTGATTATTATACTCAACAATCCTAATGATAATAATTCTATGCATAATATAGATTATAATAATCCAACTGTAATCCAGATAGGCCCCCTACTATTTTTGTAATTTTTAGGGGGTGCATTACCACCCCCTAACCACAGCATAGCTTCGCCCATGGATTTGCCTTAAACTTTGTTCTTTCTTGTCTTCGTGGGGAGCTTATTAGAGGCACAAACATTTACATGTGCATTTGAAAATTGAAAGACTCACATGTCCTAGAATGTTGATGAAGTCCCCGTACCCAAGGAAACTCGATGCTCTTTTCCCACTGATGATCTCAAGAATTAGCACACCAAAGCTGAATACATCAGATTTCACTGAGAAGAGGCCCTCTGATGCGTACTCAGGAGCCATATAACCACTGAAAACATGCATGTAACAAATTTCAGTTCAAGTAACTGTATTTGGCAGGTAAATGTATACTATAGCTTGGATACTACTCTGTAGGAAAACCGTACTATGTCCCAACGATTCTTCTTGTGTTTCCTTCAGTATCTTTTGTGCTAAATATCTTAGCGAGCCCAAAATCTGAAATTTTAGGGTTCATTTCAGAGTCCAAGAGAACATTGCTTGCTTTAAGATCTCTATGAATAACTCGTAACCGAGAGTGCTTATGCAAATAAACTAGTCCTTGCGCTATCCCTTCTATTATTGCTCGGCGTCTAGTCCAATCAAGCAAAGCCCTCCTTGTTTGATCTGCATACCAATTAACAATATATTTATTATAATAGACACCATCAGAACCCAGAACCTGTGGATGTCAGATGTAAGAAATGAATACCGAAAATGAAGAAGTCCAAGCTTTTATTTGGCAAATATTCATATACTAGTATTTTTTCCTCTCCCTGGGAGCAGCATCCCAAGAGCCTAACCAGGTTTGTGTGCTGGAGCTTGGCTATGAGCTGGATTTCATTTTTAAACTCCATGAAACCTTGCCCTGAATGTGAAGAAAGTCTCTTAACTGCTATCTCCATCCCATCTTGAAATCGGCCCTATATATAGACATGGTAAAAAAAATCAATAATTTTATAATTCAATTGTTACCTGGACACTTCACCAATTATTGTTTGGACCATCACAGAGAAAACACAACCACTGTCTTGATGTCTTGAAGTATGTTAGGAACTCGAATTTCACAAGATTTATTATGTAAGGAACACTTCAATCTTAAGAAGAATATGCAAAAGTTCCAAAGTTTCAAACAGCGAGTATGACTATTTCTCAACATGTTTAATATTTATCTGTGTACCCACCCGTCCAAGAATGTCTTTTTTTCTCTTACCTTGTACACAGGACCAAAGCCACCCTGCCCAAGTTTATTTTCTTCCGAGAAGTCACCTGTAGCCTGTAGTACTTGGGTGAACTCATAAACCATCAATTCTGAACTCTTTCCTTCCATTCCCCAAACCAGGGCTTCATCATCCGCCAGATTCATTTTAGCCTTGCCATGTGGAACTGAATCCGGATCTTGATTTAATATTTTGTGTACGAAACTAGTAGAGTTTCATTCACATGTAGATAACTTACCTTTTCTGTTTAGTCTGATGAATATGAAGCATAGGGTCAAACCAAAAATGGATCCAAGTAGTGGCGCAACCAAGGCTATGACAAAAACTTTGCTCCTGCCCCCTGCCATCAAACAAGACAGACAATTTATGAAAAAAAGGATAGAAAATTCTTATTAAATAAAAGGTTTGCTCTATATGTTTATTATTAGACAACATGCAAGCGAGGTGTCCATGCTTCAAACCCTCAACCTTCCAAATTGTGGGAATCCTCCTTTGGATCTCACTTTTACTTACAATGTGGAGAGCAATACATATTTTTACTCCTTTTATGCCATGTCCCATAAAACCTTTTTTCATATAACTTCCAATTTAGGAAAAATATTCAAATACAATGTTGTGAGATCTCTTCAGGCCTATGAATTTTGTATAATGTTTGTCTCCATATGACTCTCTTCGAAGAAGTAATCAATTATTTTTAATACAAACTGATATTTAAATTACAATGGTGGGAAATTGGTCTTGGATTGCAATACAATTCACCACAGATAATGACAACGGTAACAACAGCCATATAGATAGTCCTTGGTGTATCTATTCTACCAGATAACACTTGGATGGCTTACAATCTCTGATTTTTCTTACGCATTCGCAGCAGGGATTTGCCGGCACTAATTACTGTTTTGCTAGTGTTGGCCTAATTTAGTATTGCAACTTATATGGAATTCGTTGACAGAAACAAATATTTAAATCAACATCTTCATAGCTAATGGAACTTCTACATTCACGACTATTTGTAACATTAAGTATGTACACCTTAATAATTGTTCGTGGATCTTACATATTTCTCAATAAATACAAATATGAGGAGCGCGAAAAGACTGTCATCTATTTTCGCAACTGTGAAAGGAGAGATATAGCGACATGAACTATATATCTGTGGGTCAGTGACTCGTACATGTTCAGTAATTGCTTTATGCATTTTGAATCACGTAATAGTGACAATATTAATTATTCCTTATTATTTTAAAACTAGATTCTTCAAAAGCGACTATTTTATTAGTGGAGTAATGATGCTATATCAGCTAACACTCTTTGGAAATAAAACTAATCTAAATACTAACAGAGGTCAAGGGATTTGAGAGATTTATCACCCAAGAAGAATGTAATGCAAGAAACATATACTCCCTCCGTCTCTTTTTATCTGTTGTTATCACTTCCCGAGAAGTCAAACTTACTCAACTTTGACCAAATATATACAAAACATATTAATATTTATAGTACATAATTAGTATCATTAGATAGATCGTTTAATTTATTTTCATAATAAATTTATTTGGAGATATAAATGTGCTAATATTTTCTATAAACCTGGTCAAAATTAAGAAAAAGTTTGACGTACATGTTTTCCATAGCGACAAATAATAAGGGACGGAGGGAGTAATATTTGACTAGTTGTGATTAACGAATTTATCAACAAACATTTATTTCTTATGTAAGATAAGTTTCTATGCCGTGCTGGAGCATGGCTGCTGATGGGCGTGCTAGTGTGGGCTAGCAATTTGTTTTCAACAATCACTCTATGGGCTAGCAATTATATATATGTGGGGCTAGCAATTTGTTTTCAGTAATCACTCTATGGGAGTTTCGCTCCTACTAACGTAGGATATAAATGGATATTATCTAATAATCAGAAATATGTGACTTTTTAATTTGTCTTAAAAAATAGATGGTGAGTATTGTACTAAAAAGTTTCATGGTGACAGTAAACTAACATTAATTAAAAAAAGGCAGATAATGGAGAAAGTGATGGGTGTTAATAAGATTTAAAATGGAGTTTCTCAGCTCAAAAGCATAGATGCCAAGAAACCGACCATCCTGGATGACTGCTGGTGGCGGTGATGGCAGTGGCGGTGCCGTTGGTGACGGTGGCAGCTGAAACACGGTGGAACTGTTGTAGAAACGGTACACCTCATACCGCACGGTGCACCGCAGCCCTGCGATCCTGGCGCCCTTCGTGTTAAGGATGAAGTCGTGTGGCATCTCGGCAATAGCCGAAGAAAGGCACCCACGGCACTCCCAAGGCTCAAGGTCGGGAGTGCAGGACACCATTCCGTAGATGAAGGGGTAGGCCGCGTCGAAGCCAATGGACCCATACACGAACTTGTCCTGTAAGTTTGCGGTGGCAACGTGATCGGCCATGGCATTGAGGAGCTTGAAGGCGGATGCGCTGAACTGGTCGACGTCTTTGGAGGTGATGTTCTGACCGTTGTAGAGCTCCACCTCCTGGTCCTGCAAGTTGGTGCGGGAGACGAGAAAATCTTGGTCGGAGAAGCCAAGGAGGCACGTGTCGTAGAAGATGGCTACACGCTTGTTGTATGGGCACAACTTCTGTGCCTGCTCAAAGCTGGCCGCGATGCACTCGCTGCAGGCAGTGGGGCGCTGGTAGCCGATGCATTGCCCGATGGCGTAAACTGTGTAGGGCGCTGTCCCGGTTGTGGCGTTGGCGAAGAGGGTAGGCGACATGGAGACGTTGCCTGGTAGGGCCGCGGCCACCAGGAGGAGGTTGCCTTCAAAGGTGCTGTTAGCGGTGTAGTTGCCGGTGCTGGTGGAGCAGGCTGGCCATGGCATACCAGACGCGAGCGCTAGCGTGAGGGCGATCAGCAGGCCAGCAACCGCGTAGGCGTAGCTAGCCAACAGCATGGCCGCGCTTGCCGTTTGTTTCCAGTGGACTGTTGGCGAGCGTGGCCGACCGCAACTGATGATGAGCGAGGAGGAGAGAGTGCAGCAGCAGTGCACCTCAGCTAAACCTGCTAAGAACGAAGCTGCTGGGAAAAATAAAGGTTGTGGACTTCAGCAGTTCGTGGTGGTGAGGAAGCCAAGTTGGGAGCTCGGAATGCGTGGGGCCTGCAACGACTTGACTTCACTACCCCAACCCCAAGTCTTCCACTCTTCCCTGCATACTTTTCCAGGGAGACTGCTGGGCTAGTCTTCTCCTTCCTGCCGTTTAGTGTGAAAACAGGCACAGTTAAAATAATGCCGTGCAGGATAGGGGATCGCCCAGCGTCACATATAGGTACCGTTTAAGGCCCCGTTTAGATTCCAAAATTTTTTGCGCAGTACCCGTCACATCGAATCTTGCGGCATATGCATGGAGTACTAAATGTAGACGAAAAAAAACTAATTGCACAGTTGGGTGAGAAATTGCGAGACGAAACTTTCGAGCCTAATTTGTCCATAATTAGACACTAATTGCCAAATACAAACGAAAGTGCTACAGTAACCAAAACCCAAAAAAAATTGGATCTAAACACGCCCTAAATGCGATACTAGAATCCCAAATTCTACATTCCCTGCTATCTAGGTTTCTTGAGATTTATGAGATGTTAAGAATCTGTGAGTTAAAATGCTAAAAAAAATCTCTAGCCTGTTTGGATGGCATTATGAGATTTTTAGAATCTAGCGAGAGTCAAACGGGTCATTAATATGGACATCTAAGATGATTCATACAGTAGTGGGCCCAATGATATGAAAGGACTAATAAAGTCCTGGAGCGTCCCAGTCAATAATAACGAACGCTTTCTGTGGTGTGCCTTCAGTCGCGCACGTCATGGACAACCGTGGAAGTCTTTTATCGTACAGGATATTTTATGTCACAAAAAAACGTTTGTAAACGCACAGTTAAATGTCTGATCGAGATTGCTGAAGCAAACACTAGACGACCTTTTTTACAGGACAGGCCGTAAGAGTGACCGGTCGTGCAGTAGGAGTGCATGGTAGTGGCACCCACTGCTAGTGACCGGCTCTAAGTAGATTTTTAAAAACAAACCATATTAGAACCGTCATGGTTTTTTTAAAATAGGGTCATTTCTTCAGGTGTTCTTGTATGTTAAGCTTCTGCCTTAAAATAAAATTTAAAGACGATTGCTTATGATGAATTCCTCTACACTCCTATTTTCTAAAGCATATAAGAAAAAAATATTTTCAGAGATGGTTATTTTAAACCGTGGCCTCTGTAGATCTAATTTTATATGTCAACTTAAGCAACAACCTCTGTAAACCCAATATCAAACGCAATCGTCTTAACGGACCACCTCACAAAAATGATACACTTTTAATTAGAGACTAAAAGTGCATCTAGGCTCTAAGTGCAAGAAAACCTTCCTTCTATGACAATAATCCTCGTGACGGGACAAATTATTATCATATAATATATCATAATATAATGCAAAGGTCTGTAGCGTCATAAAATCAGGACCGTCAGAACTATATATGATGATTCTTTTCCTTTTGTCACATAAAGGTACCAAGGATGGTCATAAAATGTAATTCTCAGGTAGTCAACTAGCGGTAGTGAATTTATGACGATATATGGAGTTTTTATGTGACGGCAGTAGACCATCACTGAATGTTTTTTCAAATCACTACTACACAAATTCTTTTGCGCAGCGTTTCCCAATTGCCCTCGGAGGCGGTCAGTCTGGTTGCCCGCCTCGGTTATTCGAGGTAGGGCAGCCAGGCCAGCAACCGCCTCGGTTAATACTTAACCGAGGCGAGCACTGTAACGAAACCGCCTTGGTTAATATCGATTAGCCGAGACGGTTGCACTAACATAACCGCCTTGGTTAATACATTAACCAAGGCGGTCACATTATAAGGCCCGCCTTGGTAAATATAAGGCCCGAACAGTCCATCTAGGCCCGATAACATGTTCATAATATATATACCGCGAGCACAAAACCCTAACTTCCTCTCCCTCAGTCGCCCCCAACGCCTCCCTCTCCCTCACGCCTCCGATAGCAGTGCCCCTGACGCCGCTCCCTCTCCCTCTCCATCCCTCCACTCTCTCACACTCCCTCCCTCCCTCCAATCTCTCTCTCTCCTTCCCTTGACGGTCCTCCCCTCCTCTCCCAGCGGCACGGCGTTAGCCGAGCATGGCCGGCTACGCACCCTCCCATCCCCTCCGACGAGGGCTCGTGGCGGCGAGGCCTCCCGGATCTAGCCATCACTCTCCCAGCACGACGCCTCCTCTCTTCTCCCTCAATCTGGGGCGTGGAGGCCAGATCCTACCTCCCCACGGTGGCGCGGGTCCTCCAAGTCGTGGTTCTAGGCGGTGGCGGCGTCCCCTCCCCCTTCAACTCCGACGGCGGCGTGGAGGTAGGATCCGGTGGCGTGGAGGCCGGATCCGGCCTCCCAACGGTGGCGCAGGTCCTCCATGTCGCAGATCTAGGCGGTGGCAGCTTTCCCTCCCCCTCCAACTCCAGGGGCGGTGTGGAGGTCGGATCCGGTGGCGTGGAGGCCGGATCTGGCCTCCCAATGGCGGCGTGGGTCCTCCATGTCGCGGATCTAGGCAGTGGTGGCTTTCCCTCTGTAACACCCTCAGTGTTACACTGTACAATTTTTGCTAAAACATTGCATGTGCATCATGTTTATATGATAGTGTATTAATTATAGAGTGTAAATCAATTTATGTGGCTCGAAACGTTCATAAAAAATGCGAAACGAATGTTATGTTTCATGTCGCGTTATATCACTTAGGGTTCTAAATGAATTTTTATTAAACGATAATGCTACAGAACGCATACCCAGCACTTTAATAAAGTTTATAGTACAAACTTCGTAGGTAACGGTGAAATACTTGCGGTCGAGAACGAGAGTCACTAGCTAGCATGGTTGGTAACATGGAAATCGAAGTTGACGCAAAACCGATCGAAACTTAGTCAATTTTCTTAAGTCTGAAAATGGGTCGACGAGGTTAAGTTCGACAATTTTTATAGGAGAATCAAGTTAAGTAGTGGCATGGTCTTAGGGTTTGTTTTAGTAGCCTAATATACCAGCTCGAGCATTAAATAGATGGTTTAGCGATTGGATCACCGAGTTGGATTTTTTGAGCAGCTTTAAAAATTGTGCATGGCACGTTTCGACCGGTGTCAGCGTCTGGATGCGGTCACTGGCTTCGGTTCGGCTTGGCTCATGGCACTGGTCTGCCCCTGGCGTGCCCACGCGCGCTGCCACGCGGGCTTCGCACCCCACTGCCATGCTCATCCACGCGCTCGCGCACACCCGCACCGCCGTTGCCACGCACGCACGCACATGCACGCGCATGCCGCTCCCGGCGACCTAGCCACTCGGCCACCACTGTAGTCACCGCGGGCCCGCTACCCTGGCTAGCCCACTGCCGCCGCTTCGCCGTGTCGCTGACTCCATGTGTCCACCCCGCTGCTGTTGGCCATGGCCGCTTGTGCGAGGTCACCTACGTGCGCTCTGCCACCGCCATCGCGTCCGCCTAGCCACGCTGCCGCCTCGCGCTCGCCTAGCAGTACCGTGCGCTCGTGGCCATGCTTGGCTTTGCCCACACGTCACCTTGCCGCGTGTGGGCTTGCCGCCTGCCCTTACCATCACATCATGCTCGATGCGACGCTGCCCTAACCGGCGCCATGCCACTGCGGCGCAGGGCCGAGCCGCTATTGTCGGCTTGCGGTTTATGGCCGTGCGGCCCACCGTCCTGTGCACATTGGCCATTTCCCCATTGCCCTATAGCCGTACATGTTTGTGCACCGATTGACAGCCGCGTCCCGCCACGGCAACGCCACGCCAAGCCATGCCGGTCGTCCCATATTCCTCTGCCACCTTGGTTGCCTGTCCCACACCTCTCAATTCGGCCTGGTGGAGCCACCTCAATCCAATTAACCCGTCCTCGGCTCCGCTGAGTAGCCAACCAGCCACCCGACCCCACCTTGCAGTGAGCCTCGCCATGCCGTGCTCCAATTTGGAGCTGTCGTTCCCTCGGGTCAATAAGACCGTGTTAGTCTATGTCGAAGGCAAGCTCCCTATCCAGTGCAGCTCGTGTCAATTCCTTGCATTGCTAGCTTTGCCTCCAACTGCTAATCACCCTACGCACCTTTGTCGAATCGCTACCGCCACCTAGCCTCCCCTGATGCAGCCTTGCGACCGCCGTGCGCCACCGTACCGTCTGTGCGCACACGGCCAGCTCGACTCAGGCCATCTCCGGTCGAACCACTGCCTCAATTGGTTCCGTGGTGAGTTCTTTGAGCTCACTAGCTACCCTAATTTCTCCGACATTGTTGTAACTCACCGGAACACCACCGCCGTGGTTGTAGGATCTCCGCCACCGTGGTCCGGCCTTGCTGCGGCGTCCCAGCTTGCACTTCCTTCGCCAAGTGTTTCGCGTTCACTCATAGGTAGGTATCGGCTCCGTAGTTAGGGTGGGGAAGGGCTGGTGTGGCCGGCGTAACCGCTCGGTGCCAGCGCCGGTTCGCGCACGGGTGCCCGGGGGTATCGCCGTTGCGAAGATAGGTTATTCCAGGGACTGTTTTGCGTAATCATAGACTGGTGGAATAGTGTTCTTAGTACTCGCGTTATTACCAGAAAGGTCGAGGGTGTTTTTGTAAGATGACTAGCTCGCGCGGACCTCCTCGTCACGGGCCGTCATCGCCCGGCTAGGCCACGCCCCTGTGTGGGCCACGCCAAGCGTCGCGCGCGCGTGGGCGTTGCGCCGAACTAGGCCAGGCCGCTCGCGTTGGGCCACGCGATGGAAATCGATTTTTCATTTTCCAGTGAATTAGTAAAGCCTTATTCAATTTTGTTTTGAGCTGAATTTTGATAAATTGTAGTAAATCTTATAGATGTCCAAAAATAGTGAAACAAAATTTGTTAGGTTCAGAAAAATTCCATCTATCTGTTAGTATAGTTAGTTTACAGTTAGCTGTGATAATGATAGGTTCATAAATTCAATTTAGAAAGCTTAGTATTATGTAGCTTAATAATTGTAGGAATTTTTGTGGCAAATCGATGGTAGCTTTAGCCATGAAATTTTTACAGTAAGACCATTAGATTATTATGTACTCACTGTAATTTTTATAGCCCTAGACTAGGTTGATAAATAGAGTAGCTAGTACCCCTTGTTTTATCATATATAGAGTAAACCGGTATTAAGAGTATGAATACCTCTAGTTGCTAAGATAATATATGCCATGCTTCATGCTTGTTAGTGTTAACAGTAGGTAACTTAGCCCCTTAGTCGGTAGAACTCACTTAGTAGCTTGATAGATGTATTTTATTTTAAGAGTTGCTGTTGTCGTATTACTAAGTGTTGCATCATCATTTCATGCATATAGATCACGAGTTGGTAGAGTTCATGCCCATTGACGAACAAGATTACAAACAGGTCATTGAGGAGTACGAGGAGGAGATCCTTATGCAGGAGGGAGCCCCGAAGCCTTTTGGTGATGACTTTGTTGACCCACTGCCTGCCCAAGGCAAGCCTCGGTGTATAACCCGTATTTTTAATGATCACTGAATATATATGATGTGCATTTACGTTATAGGCATTTTATGGAAACTACATGCATAAATATATCTACCTATGAGTCCTACTAGTATAGGTTGAGTAGTTGCTATGCTCAGGATTGCAGTAGCGTGAGTAACCTACCGTTACTCACAATAGGTGATAATTATGATCACTCATGATAAAATGGTGGAAAGAAAAATTGGTGACCGGGTAGGGATATGGTTTGGGTACTGGTGGGTGTAAGAGGTTGTGTCCTGCGGCCAACAGGGCATAGCTTGGTTACACTTTTCCCTATCTGTGTCGGTTAAGGACCGGTCATTGCATAAGTCTCGAGGCAAGTCACAAATAAATTATCCCGAGCACATACTTGGGTATGGGCGCAGGGAAGACTTGTTGCTCTCTTGTCGTGGGTTCTGACTCTTTCTAGACCGAATGATTGGAGGCAGGGATGGTGGAGGTCCTTGCACCGCACTAAGTCCGGGACTTAGGAGCGGGGGCTTGGAGTCCAAGTTTGGACGGGGACCTAGACTCCATGACAGGAGTGTGATGGGTTGGTGTTGCTTGTGCCTATGGTACAAGCGGGGCGTGTGTTTTCGGGGTATCCAGCTAGGGGCATTGATTCACGAATCATCGGGCAATCCAGTACGGCTTGTTTTGGGTCTAGCACCGTAGTAAGAACTGAACGATGAAAGGTGATGAAATGAAACTGATTGCTCAACTCTTATTTGAAAGTAGAACATGTGCTTACATAGAATGGCTAGATAATCAATTAATCATGGCTATTAATAATTACATAAATAAGGACTCGCTATTAATATTGCTTTCTACAAAAAGGAAACCAGCAAGCCATAAAGCTTTGCAAATCCCTTGGAGTTGGGAAAATATTCCCACTAATCGGATAAGTCTTGCGAGTACATTGTGTACTCCGGGTTTATTTACCCCTGTTGCAGGAATGCTTGAGGATATTTCTGGTGGGCACAGATGGATTCTTGTTCTTTATCACTAGATGTTTATTTTTATTCCGCTATTTAATATTCCACACTCTGACTTTGGAAATGTAATAATGTAATTTGTACGCACTCTAAATGTATGAAATGGATTAAGTATTATAACTCGTTCTCATTATTGGATCCTTGAGAAAAAATGTGGATCTTTTAGGTTCTCCTTTGGGGTGTGCCCGACGGGTACCGCCCGCTGTAGCTTGCTTTCGGGGTGCTTAGTGTCTTGTGGAAGATGAGCGCCTCCGTAAGTGTGTTATTTCAGGCGGTTCTGCCACAGTTGGTACTAGATCCAATAATGGGTTACGAGTTTCATCACTCTTTTCAAAAAACATAAAAATTTGACCAACAAAAGTTTTGTGAAAAGTAGGATGCAATAAAGTTATGTAAATAAGTATAAGCCCTAACAATATGGTCTATCTAGGATAGCGGCATTGGTTTTATCTAATCAGTTTTCTGCAGGTACACTGACTTACGTTGCGTAAGAAATCGCTTAGCATACGAAAAGTGAGTGTGTGATGTGCCGAAATTTTACGAATGCCGCTATATTCCGGCTTGAGTGAACGTATAGGCCGATGCATGCATCATGATAATAGAATCTTGCTTAAACTAAAGTCCCCCTACACGTATAATTTGGATTAGTAAAATGATAGGACAACTAAAAGAATGCTTTAATAAATATCTCGTCGTTACTCTAACCCCTTGTTTCTGATCTGGAAGGTTGTCCTAAGTGGTTGGTTCTTATTTCTTACAGATGAATCTGAGGTCCGGACACAGGAGCACTAGTGCCGGAGCGGGCAACGGTCTTGGCGAGGGCCAAGGTGAAAGTGGCTGAGCCAATGAGCACGGTTACGAGGAGAGCCATGAGGCTCCACTGTTGGTTCCTCCTCCTCCACCACCGCCACCACCGCCGATGACGCACATGGAGATGATGGCGGAATTGATGGCAGCTCGTCGCGAGTCTGCCCATGCCATGGAGCTTCTGGCGTAGGCTGTCGCTGGCTTCACCCGTGGAGGCCACGAGGGCAATGATGGGAATGGGGGTGGTGCTCGTGGTCCTGAGGGGCCCTGCTCTTACTAGGATTTCCTTAAGATGCACCTGCCCATGTTCACATCATCAGCTGAGCCCCTGGATACGGAGCATTGGCTTCGCATTCTGGAGCAGAAGTTCCTGTTGCTCAACGTGATGGATGAGCAGAAGGTGCGCTTTGCCGCGCAATAGTTGTTGGGGTCCGCAAGGGCATGGTGGGATACCTTCAATGCCATGCAGCAGCCAGATCATCGGGTGACCTGGTAGGAGTTCACCGTAGCATTCAGGGAATTTTATATTCCTGCTGGTGTTCTCAACAGAAAGCTGACTGAGTTCCTAAACCTGTGGCAAGGTAGTTTGTCAGTGATGGACTATGTCAATAAGTTCAATCACTTGTCCCAGTATGCTAGAACCCATGTGGATATAGACGAGAAGAAGAGGGACCACTTCTATCGCGGCCTCTCTTGCAGTCTTCAGGAGAAATTGTATACTGAGAACTATCAGACTTTTGGAGCAACGATGAATGCTGCCATTACCATGGAGGTCTTGCAGCGGGATTCCCATGCAGAATGGAAGAGAAAGCGGGTGGCTTCGGGGTCTTCTAGTCACCCCCATACTCAAAAAGTACAGGTTGTTTGATGGGTGCCCTATCAATCATCAAGCGGGCATTCGTTTCGATAGCCCCAGCAAACTTCTCAGGCTTCTTCCACACAGTACTGTGCACCTACTCAACAGGTGCCACAACAGTAGCCCCAAGGACAGCATGCCCCACCTCGGCTGTGATAGGGAAACAAGCCAGGTGCTTGTTTCAAATGTGGCAAGGATGGCCACAATGCCTGAGAGTGTCTCTAGAACCAGCCAGCCTAGTCTGCTCAACCATTGGCTAACTCTAGGCTAGTAAAGCGGACAGTGATCAAGAAGAAAGTGTCAGTCAGCCGATCAAGACAGGTGAACTTCACTGATGCTGAGCAGATACTGCAGTAGGAAGCGGTGATGGTTGGTATGTTCACCATCGATTCCCATCCAGCTTATGTGTTGTTTGATTCTAGTGCATCACATTCATTCATGAGCATGGGATTTGTAGATCGGCACAATATACCTCTTATGGCTATACCGTATGCCTATAGAATCCATACTCCGGGTGCGCAGATGTGCATCAATACTCGGACAGACATAGTGAGCTTGGTATTAACCTCTCACACCTATCGTCTCCAGTTCATGGTGCTGCTTGGGCAAGGCATTGATGCTATTCTTGGAATGAATTGGTTGCGGGTGTATGGGATAGCCTTGGATCTAAAGCAAAGAATTGTCGAGTTATGGCTTCCTTCTTCTGAGGATAGGATGTCTATTCTGGTACCCTCAGATCCAGTCTTACCTGTTGCTGCTCATGCTGAAGCCTCTCCTGATCTTACCTCCATCCCTGTGGTATGTGAATTCCTAGATGTTTTTCCTGAAGATCTACCTCGGTTGCCACCGGACAGAGAGGTGGAGTTCTCTATTGAGCTAGAGCCTGGTACTGCTCCTATCTCTCAACGCCCGTACCGTATAGCTCCAAAGGAATTGGCCGAAATGAAGAAGCAGCTGAAAGAATTGTTGGAAAAGGGCTTCATCCATCCTAGCTCTTCACCATGGGGTTGCCGAGCAATTTTTATGAAGAAGGATGGCACTCTGTGGATGTGTGTGGATTACCGCCCTCTTAATGCAGTAACCATTAAGAACAAGTATCCCTTGCCTCGCATAGATACTTTGTTCGATTAGCTGGCTGGTGCCAAGGTGTTCTCCAAGATTGACCTCCGTTCAGGCTATCATCAGATCAAGATTAGACCACATGATATACCAAAGACAACTTTTTCTACTAGGTATGGGCTGTATGAATACCTAGTAATGTCTTTTGGTCTCACCAATGCTCCTACATTCTTTATGTACCTGATGAATTCGGTCTTTATGCCGGAGCTGGACAAGTTTGTTGTGGTGTTCATTGATGATATCCTGATATATTTCAAGAATGATGAAGAGCATGCCCAACACCTTCGGATTGTACTGACTCGATTGAGGGAACACAAGTTGTATGCTAAATTCAGCAAGTGTGAATTCTGGTTAGATCAAGTGTAGTTTTTGGGGCATGTGTTGACACCTGACAGCATTTCTGTAGATCCCAGCAAGGTGCAAGATGTGCTGAATTGGAAGTCTCCCAAGTCCGTGCACCATATTCATCAGTTCCTTAGTTTAGCTGGGTACTATCGGCGTTTCATCCTGGATTTCTCCAAGATAGCTCAGCCAATGACCAAGCTGCTCCAAAAAGAAGCCAAGTTTGACTGGAGCCCAGCCTATGAAGAAGACTTCCAAGCTTTGAAGACATTTCTGACCACTGCTCCTATGTTGGCCCAGCCAGATATTGACAGGCCTTTTGATGTATATTGTGATGCCTCAAAGATGGGGTTGGGATGTGTGCTTAAGCAGGAAGGGCGTGTGATAGCTTATGCTTCGCGCCAACTAAAAAAACACAAAATAAATTACCCCACTCATGATTTAGAGCTGGCTGTTGTGGTCCATGCTCTAAAGATTTGGAGGCACTATCTATTGGGCAACAAAATACATATTTTTATAGATCATAAGAGCCTCAAGTATATTTTCACTCAGTCTGAGTTGAATATGAGGCAAAGGAGATGGTTAGAATTGATCAAAGATTATAACTTGGAGGTACATTATCACCCAGGAAAGGCCAATATGGTAGCTGATGCCTTGAGCCAAAAGTCATATCCGGTTGAAGGAACACCTTTGTCTCTCAACCATGCAGAGGTGTTGGCTCACATTGCCTTGACCTCAGAATTGCTGGAGCAGATTATTCTAGAGCAAAGGCAAGACCCTGAAGAAATTCCTCACATCAGGAAATTGATTGCTGAAGGACATGGCCCTCACTTTAGTATTGATGACCAAGATGTAGTGAGGTACAAGGATAGGTTGGTGGTTCCATCAAATGATGAGCTAAAAAGGAAGATTTTGATTGAAGCACACCATTCAAAGCTGTCTATCCATCCTGGCAGCAACAAGATGTATCATGATTTGCGCCACTTGTACTAGTGGTCCAACATGAAGCAGGACATCACCCAGTATGTCGCGGAGTGCGACACTTGTGGGAGAGTTAAAGCAGATCATATGCATACTCCAGGATATTTGCAGCCATTGCCCATTCCTGTTTGGAAATGGGAAGATATCTCCATGGACTTTGTGGTGGGTTTGCCCCGCACATCCAAGGGCTATGATTCTATTTGGGTCATTGTGGACCATCTCACTAAGTCTACTCATTTTATCCCAGTGGACACTAAATATACAGCCAGGAAATATGCTGAGATATATTTTGATCAGATTGTGACCCTACACGGAGTTCCCCTTACTATCATCTCTGATAGAGGGTTAGTTTTTGTCTCTCATTTTTGGGAGCGACTACAGGAATGTCTTGGTACTCGTCTCCTTAGAAGCTCAGAATATCATCCACAAACTGATGGCCAAACTGAAAGGGTGAACCAGGTGCTCGAAGATATGTTGAGAGCTTGTGCCATTTCTTTTCCTGAGAAGTGGGATGGATGCCTGAAGTTAGCTAAGTTTTCTTACAATAATAGCTACCAAGAGAGCATTTGCATGGCACCATTTGAAGCTCTATATGGAAGGAAATGCAGGACGCCACTTAACTGGGTTAAAGTGGGAGACCATGGATACTTTGGGCCAGATGTCATCAAAGAGGCTCGAGAGCAAGTAAGTATTATTTAGAGTCACTTGAAGGTAGCTTAGAGCCGATAGAAAGCTTATACAGATAAACGAAGATGGCCTTTGTAGTTTGCAGTTGGAGATTATGTGTATCTCAAGGTGTCTCCTATGAGAGGGGTGCATTGGTTTGGTGTCCATGGCAAGCTAGCCCCTCGATATGTGGGTCCTTACTAGGTGTTGGCACAGTGTGGCCCAGTTGCTTATCATCTCCAGCCTCCCGATATTTTATCTACGGTACACAATGTGTTTCATGTATCGTAATTGAAGAAATGTTTGCGGGTTCCTGATGAAGCTGTAGAAATTGAAGGGCTTCCCCTCAAGCTAGATTTGACTTATATTGAGCACCCTATCAAAATCCAGGATGAAAAGGAAAGTGTGACAAGGAATGTTGTGGTTAAGTTCTACAAGGTGCAGTGGCAAAACCACTCTGAGGATGAGGCCACGTGGGAACAAGAGAGCTATATATTGAAGCATTACCCCCACCTTCTCTCTAGTTCTAACGAGTAGTTGTTACATTGAAATGTACTTCCTATCTGCTTTCCCACACTAGGCACATGAAATCTCGGGTCAAGATTTTGCTTTAGGGGGGTAGATTTGTAACACCCTCGGTGTTACACTATACATTTTTTGCTAAAACATTGCATGTGCATCATGTTTATATGATAGTGTATGAATTATAGAGTGTAAATCAATTTCTGTGGCTCAAAATGTTCATCGGAAACGCGAAACGAATGTTTTGTTTCATGTCGCGTTATATCACTTAGGGTTCTAAATGAATTTTTATTGAACAAAAATGCTATAGAACACATACCCAGCACTTTAATAAAGTTTGTAGTACAAACTTCATAGGTAACGGTGAAATACTTGCAGTCGAGAATGGGAGTCACTAGCTAGCATGGTTGGTAACTTGGAAATCGAATTTGACGCAAAACCGATCGAAACTTAGTCAATTTTCTTAAGTCTGAAAATGGGTCGACGAGGCTAAGTTCATCAATTTTTATAGGAGAATTGAGTTAAGTAGTGTCATGGTCTTAGGGTTTGTTTTAGTAGCCTGATATACCAGCTCGAGCGTTAAATAGATGGTTTAGTGATTGGATCACCGAGTTGGATTTTTGAGCAGCTTTAAAAATCATGCATGGCACATTCCGGCCGGTGTCAGCGTCTAGATAGGTCACTGGCTACGGTTCAGCTTGGCGCACGGCACTGGCCTGCCCCTGGCGGGCACACGCGCGCTACCGGGCGGGCTTCGCGCTCCACTGCCGCGCTCATGCACGCGCTCGCGCGCACCCGCACCGCTGTTGCCACGCACGCACGCACATGCACGCGCATGCCGCTCCCGGCAACCTGGCCGCTCAGCCACCGCTGCTGTTGCCACGGGCCTGCTACATTGGCTAGCCCACTGCCACCGCTTCACCATGTCACTGACTCCACGCGTCGCGACACCCCGCTACTATTGGTCGTGGCGGCTTGTGCGAGGTTGCCTGCCTGCGCTCTGCCACCGTTGTTGTGTCCACCTGGCTGTGCTACCGCCTCGCGCTCGCCTGGCTGTACCGTGCGCTCGTGGCCACGCTTGGCTCTGCCCACACGTCACCTTGCCACGCATGGACTTGCCGCTAGCCCTTAGCATCACATCGTGCTCGATGCGACTCTGCACTGATTGGCGCCATGCCACTACGGTGCAGGGCTGAGCCACCATCGTCGGCTTGCGGTTTATGGCCGTGCGGCCCACCGTCCTGTGCACGTTGGCCATTTCCCCATCGCCCCATAGCCGTACGTGTTTGTGCACCGATTGACAGCCGCGTCGCACCACGGCAACACCATGCCAAGCCATGCCGACCGTCCCCTGTTCCTCTGCCGCCTTTGTTGCCGGTCTTGCACCTCTCCATTCGGCCTAGTGGAGCCACCTCAATCCAATTGACCCCGTCCTCGTCTCCGCTGAGTAGCCAGCCATCCACCCGACCCCACCTTGCAGCAAGCCTCACCAAGCCATGCTCCAATTTGGAGCTGCCGTTCCATCGGGTCAATAAGACCGTGTCGGTCTGCGTTGAAGGCAAGCTCCCTATCCAGTGCAGCTCGTGTGAATTCCTTGCACCTCTAGCTTCACCTCCACCAGCTAATCACCCTGCGCACCATAGCCAAATCGCTACCGCTGCCTAGCCTCCCCTGACGTAGCCTTGCCACCGCCGTGCGCCACCGCACCATCTGTGCGCACATGGCCAGCTCAACTTGGGCCGTCTCTAGTCGAACCACCACCTCGATTGGTTCCGTGGTGAGTTCCTTGAGCTCACTAGCTACCCCAATTTCTCCAGCATTGTTGTAACTCACCGAAACGCCACCGCCGTGGTTGCAGGATCTCCGCCACTGTGGTCCGGCCTTGCTGCGGCGTCCCAGCTCGTGCTTCCTTCGCCCAGTGCTTCGCGTTCACTCCTAGGCAGGTATCGGCTCTGTAGTTAAGGCGGGGAAGGGCTGGTGTGGCTGGCGTAACCGCCCGGTGCCAGCGCCACCGCGCCGGTTCACGTGTTGGTGACCGGGGGTATCACAGTTGTGAAGGTAGGTTATCCCAGGGACTGTTTTGTGTAATCATAGACTGATGGAATAGTGCTCTTAGTACTCATGTTATTACCGAAAAGGTCGAGGGTGTTTTCATAAGATGACTGGCACGCGCGGGCCTCCCCGTCGTGGGCCGTCGTCACCTGGTTGGGCCGAGCCCCTACGTGGGCCGCGCCGTGCATCGCGCGCATGGGCATTGCGCTGAACTGGGCTAGGCCGCTCGCGTTGGACCACACGGTGGTAATCAATTTTTCATTTTCCAGTGAATTAGTAAAGGCTTATTCAATTTAGTTTTGAGCTAAACTTTGATAAATTGTAGTAAATCTTATAGATGTACAAAAATAGTGAAATAAAATTTGTTAGGTTCAGAAAAATGCTATCTATCTGTTAGTATAGTTAGTTTATAGTTAGTTGTGATAATGATAGGTTCATAAATTCAATTTAGAAAGCTTAGTATTATGTTGCTTAATAATTGTAGGAATTTTTGTGGCAAATCGATGGTAGCTTTAGCCATGAAATTTTTACAGTAAGACCATTAGATTATTATGTACTCACTGTAATTTTTATAGCTCTAGAGTAGGTTGATAAATAGAGTAGTTAGTACCCATTGTTTTATCATATATAGAGTAAACCGGTATTAAGAGTAAGAATATCTCTTGTTGCTAAGATAATATATGCCATGCTTCATACTTGTTTGTGTTAATAGTAGGTAACATAGCGCCTTAGTCAGTAGAACTCACTTAGTAGCTTGATAGATGTATTTTATTTTAAGAGGTGCTGTTGTCGTATTACTAAATGTTGCATCATCATTTCATGCATGTAGATCACGATTTGGTAGAGTTCGTGCCCGTGGACGAACAGGATTACAAAGAGGTCATTGAGGAGTACGAGGAGGAGATCCTCATGCAGGAGGGAGCCCCAGAGCCTTTTGGTGCTGACTTTGTTGACCCACCGCCTGCCCAAGGCAAGCCCCGGTGCATAACCTGTATTTTTAATGATCACTGAATATATATGATGTGCATTTACGTTATAGGCATTTTATGGAAACTACATGTATAAATATATCTACCTATGAGTCATACTAGTATAGGTTGAGTAGTTGCTATGCCCAAACGGATAAGTCTTGCGAGTACATTGTGTACTCCAGGTTTATTTACCTCTGTTGCAGGTAATGCTTGAGGAGTACCATTGTGTGAAGGATTCTTCTGGTGGGCACAGATGGATCCTTGTCCTTTATCGCTAGATGTTTATTTTTATTCCGCTGTTTAATATTCCGCACTCTGACTTTGGAAATGTAATAATGTATTTTGTATGCACTCTGAATGTATGAAATGGATTAAGTATTGTAACTCATTCTTATTATTGGATCCTAGGGGAAAAATGTGGATCTTTTAGGTTCTCCCTTAAGGTGTGCCCGACGGATACCGCCCGCTGTAGCTTACTTTCGGGGTGCTAATTAGTGTCTGGTGGAAGACGAGTGCCTCCGTAAGTGTGTTATTTTGGGCGGTTCTACCACACCCTCCCCCTTCAACTCTGGCGGCAGCGTGGAGGCCGGATCCGGTGGCGTGGAGGCTGGATCTCGCCTCCCCACGGTGGCACTCCTCCCCCTCCACCTCTACATGAACTCTGGCGATGGCGTGGGCCTCCCCGTGGCAGCGCTCCTTCTCCTCCCCGCAATGGCACTCCAACTCCGCCATCAGCTCCCTGACTGCGGATCCAGCGAGCTACGGCGGCGGCGGCGCGTGGACAGGCTCGGTGGCCCCGTGGATGGGCTCACTGGGCTTGTCCATGGGCTTTCTTATTTTTTGTTTTTTTATTTGATTAACCTAGGTAGGCGGCCAAACACCTCCGTTAAGGCCATAATTAACCATTAACTTTCAACCGAGGAGGTTGGCTTGTCCGTCTCGGTTAAGCCCTTTTGCCCGCCTTCATTAAATATTGTGTAGTAGTGAATATGATAGCCCCAACGTCAATATAGTAGGAGCTGGAACCCTTGACCCATGTCCATTGGGCTTGGAGTTGGGCCTTGTCCTAGGTGAAAATGAAGCGGGGGCGCGTGTGGAGGGAGACTGGCCGAGCCTGAAAGAGTAGGGCCGAGAGACGTTTTTTCTTTTTCCTTTCTTTTTTCTTTTTAATTTGTAAATCCATTTTGAGTTCAAATTCAAGAGCTTTAAATTGTTCAAACAAATTTAGATGAAGAAATTACCAACACTAAAGTTGTAGATCTCGATGAGTTGTACAACTTTGTTGTTGCTCACTTTTTCATTTGAAATCATTTTACTATTCGAATTTATCAAATTTTGAAACTCAAATTTAAAATTACCCAAACGAATTAGGATGAAGAAATGACTAGGACCAAAATTGTAGGTCTCGTGGAGTTCTACAACTTTGTTGTTTAGAACTTTTTCATTTGAAATCATTTACTCTACTAAAATTCTATTTGAAGTTCTTATATAATGAAGTTCTCATAAATCATATGAACAAGTGCAGTTTTTCTTTTTTATCTCCGGCTAAAACTTGTAACTAGTCTTTCTCCCTCATACTAACTTCAAATTTGATGATTTCTTTTCCTAAAATTTTCTAAAATCTCTGTATCAATTTATTATGTTCTTGCAGCTATTATTTTTGTTACTTTTTTATGTGACTTTGTTCTATCAATTCAAAATTTAAATTTCAAAAAATGACAACTTCAAATAACATTTTGAAGTAGTAAATAATTTCAGCTGAAAAAGTCATGAACATAAAAGTTGTACAACTCATCAATATCTATAACTTTTATTTTGGTCATTTGTTCATCCGACAAAGTGATTGTAATATTGTTCACTAATTTTACAAATGTTACTATTTGTCGGATGAACAAATGACCAAAATAAAAGTTATAGATATTGATCAGTTCTACAACTTTTATGCTCATGACTTTTTCATTTGAGATCACTTAGTACTCAAAAATTATGTTCGAACTTCTAATATTTTGAAATTCAAAATTCGAACTGTCCAAACAAAATCATATGAAAAAATGACCAAAACAAAAGTGCTAGATCTTGATGCGTTATCCAACTTTGTTGTTGACATTTTTTCCATTTGAAATCATTTATTGCCCCAAAAATCTATTTGAATTTTTCATATTTTGAAATTTAAATTTTGAATTATTTAAAAAAATCGAATGGAGAAATGACCAAAACAAAAATTGTAAATATCGATGAGTTATATAACTTTGTTATTGATGACTTTTTTATTTGAATTCATTTAGCGGCTACTTTTTGGTTTGACGAGTTTTTTCAATCTCGCAAAAATTTCAGCTGAAATGACTTTTCTATCCATGTATAGTTGGCCATTTAGCCATCCAGCAAGGGGGTAAATTGGACAAATAGTCGCTGCAATAAATATCCTGTGAAGCCCCCCAAATCCCTCAATCGCCCCAATCATGTCCTCCCAGCCCACTTGGCCGCCCCAGCACCCGCCGCTCCCCCACGAACGCCGCCACTCCCAGGCTCCTGATGGGCGAATGTAGGCCGCCCTGGCGCCTCCTAGAGCCGAAGCCCGTCGCCCGCGTCTGCAGCAGCGGTGGCGCGGTGGGGAAGAGCAACCTGCTGTCCCGGTACGCGCGCAACGAGTTCAACCTCCACTCCAAGGCCACCATCGGGGTGGAGTTCCAGACGCAGAGCATGGACATCGACGGCAAGGAGGTCAAGGCTCAGATCTGGGACACCGCCGGTCAGGAGCGCTTCCGCGCCGTCACCTCTGCCTACTACCGCGGTGCCTTCGGGGCGCTCCTCGTCTACGACATCTCCCGACGCTCCACCTTCAACAACGTCGGCCGCTGGCTCCAGGAGCTCAACAGTACGTAACCCACTGCTGCTCTCCTCTGCTAGCTCGATTGCTTGCGCTTTTGGTACTGCTTGTACAGCGAATGCCTCTGACTGGAACGACGCTAGGATCTCGTAGATCTGGGGTGATTTTCGTGGTAAGGGACACGCATTTTAGTGTGGCTGCAGAATCCACTCGGAAATTTGGGAAAAAAGAACTGTCGTCCCTTTTGCTTGATGTAGCTTGTATAGCTAGATGCCCTTAGGTGGTGATTGCGTCAGGCTTTCTTTAGATGGTAAGAAAGAGGGCACGGCAAGTGTTACGCCCGATGGAAGATGGATTGAGCGACCTAGTCTGAATCTGGATCTGAATCCTGCTGCCTTGCTTGTTGGGGAATGTTCCATGAATGAATGTGCAGGACCACTTCCATCAGAAGTAGTAGTAAAAGGGCTATGTGTGAATCTGTATGAGAGACATGAATAGTAAAAGGACTAATGAGATTTTGAGAGAAGCTCGTGGTTCCCAGCGTGATATGTGTAGCTTTCTGCCTTTCTCTAAACGTGACCAAACTAACTAGATCTTGTAAATTCGGTAGAAAATTTTGTAGTAGTCCAAAATTTGTGAAACCAATTTTATTAGACTCCTGATAATGTGTACTATGTGTTCGTGTAAATTAATTTATTTTTTGTTATTATTTCTAGGTCTGCCATAGATAAATAAATATGCTTGTATAATTATTGTGCCATTTTTAGTGAACACATAGTAATTATGTTCAACCTAAATTTTTTAAAGCATGTTAGTTTAAGTGTTAGGCACCTCCTGTAATTTTTGTAGCCTGTGAATAGGTCCTATAAATAAATATTAAGCTGTGCTTGCTCTCAGCCAATGGCCTGGGTAAGTTCTAAGGTTTGAATCTGGTGTGCTTCTTTGCTGTTAGAAAATCACCTTTGACTAGATTGTTTGAGTTATACCTGTCAACATAGCAGCAAGAATCTTGCCTGCTTGACTAGAGAATGAGACAAGTCAATTTACTACCTAAAAATGGTCCTAATTTTCTTGTCAGTAAACTTACAAAGTTCTCATGGAGTAAACTTCCTGTCAGTTTAGTACTTGCAATAAGTCCTCATGCTTGTCATATCTCTTTTATCATTGAGCAGGATGACTAATAAGTTGTTAGGAAAGTTTCTTTGGGGGCATCATTAAAATCAAGCCTATGAAGAAAAAGAGGTAGACTATGAATCATATCCCCTTCCCTGTTGCAGCTTTATGGTTACAGTACAAGCTTTTTTATGAAACCTATCCTTACTGCATTGAACCTGGACTTGCTTATTTCTCTGAACTCCGAGTTATCTAAGTTAACTGCTTATGTGCATTGGCTGCTATTAACTATTCTCTAACTGAACCTATACATGATAAGTAATAGATGATTGGGTTTGTTGCTCTATAATACTTAGCCATTTTAAATTTGGACAATGACATTGTTTTCCACCAGTTTATAAGTAATAGATGATTTAGTTTGTTGCTCTATAATACTTAGTGATTTTAAATTTGGTTGAGTAACAGCTATGTCCACATCTAATAGGATTCACATTTAATAAAAGTGCCTATATTTTCCTTCATCTGAAGCAGGAACAGTTGGAAGCACAGATTCTTGCTCAACAGGCCTCACTTGAAGCAAACCCAGCAGCACTTGAAGAAAACCAAAATTTGTTGCGCCAGACCCAAGAAGAAGTGAGGGGGATGCATACCAAGTTTGAAGAGACTAATGCACTGCTGTGAGCTGTGCTGAATCTTCAGAAAGATTGAGGTAGGTCTGCACGATGTCTCAGCTAATGATGCCTTTGCCTAATCTTTTGCTACATTGCGAGAACACCAAACTTTCTTTGTGTTTGTTGGAACGACTTTGTGCACTATGTTGTCGGAAACCATGTGCAACTTATTTGCATCTGTTTGTATGTTTTCACTTGTGTGATGAAACCTGGAACTAGTGTGATGTTTGAACCTGGAAGAAATTGTCTTTTGTCTTATGCTCTGGAATGTATGTGGATGATGGCTTTGCTGATATGTATGAGCTCCGATGAGAATGCTAGAAACATCTGTGTGACATTTGTCATTGAATTAATACATATGGCAATGCCACATTCATCATCAAATGAAGGTAATTTTATGATGACCTAGAGTCGTCTCGAGATGTCTCAAGCACAGTTAACTACCATACATAACAAGACACAATGTAAATGTCACAAAATCTGCACTATCGTCACAATAACTTGTCTAAATCAGGGTTCCTAGCATATAATTTGTGACGGTTGACGTATTAGGTGATGATTTGACCAACCAATATGTGACAGTTACAGTCGTCATTAAATGGCAATAATATATGACGACACAACAAAACCGCCACAAAAAGTCATCACATTTTGTGACGGTTTTCCATATTATAGTCACAAGGTACATTTAGCGACGGTCTTTTTGTGATGACCTTCATGACGGTGGTTTTTTGTCATACCATTCTTTTTGTGACAAATCCTGTACTTTCCATGACACTTTCTGTTTGTTATAAAAGCCCAGATTTTTTGTAGTGCCCTCCTTTCTGTAACGACAATTTCTAAGACGTCTTTAAGCCCAGCCCATCTTTCAGCAATATTGAAATTGGTAGCACACTGAAATCCCTCTCCACCATGTAAGATTTTTTTCTCTCATGATTAATTTCATTAACTCCACGAAACCAGAGTGTATGTTGGAGCCATCTAATTGGCTCAATAAGCTATGGTAAAATAAAAAAAGTATGTCAGGGTGAAAACATTATACATTAAATTGAGTGTAAGATCAGATTATTTACTTTGCTCGAAAACGGGAATTGTGCCAGCAGCAATGTTGGCACGAACGGCATAGCTAAATCCAGCTGCCAGTAGAGGAAGTGGGGGACCCTACATGATTGATCATGAACAAACAAGCTCAAGTACATTAGGAAAATATAGACCAAGAAATGTTGCACATGTTGGATTTCCCAAAAATTGATGGTGACAATCCACGGTTGAGGGCGAGATACCTAGACACTTAGATAAAGCAATGAAGGTTAGCCATATGTACCTAAGATTCGAAAGAGGAGGTGTGTGTCGGGGGCTATCCTAGAAACGGTGCAGCACCATAATAACTAATACAATGGAGTTTTGATTAGTCCTTTACCCACAACCTATAACCAATTGCATTTTGTGGCACCAAAGTCTTGTAGCATCCCTACCTATGTGTGTCCTATCTTATTGGTATAGTCCTAGATAACTTTGCATCATCGAGCGGTAGTTTAACTTCAGCTTCTGGCAACATCTTTAGAGTACAACAATAGTTTTATTCAAAGCCAAAAAAAGGCGAATAAAAAACTTAGAACACAGACAAGATAGAAAAAAACAAAAGAAAGCTAATCAACCTATTATTGCTCCAACAGCGCTGGCTCTCATGGTCTCCAAAACAAAAATGGACAACCACCACTTACAAGAGGAAGAAAAATTATAACCACACCTTCTAGCATGGGCTAGGCCTCTTGAGCCACTTTCAGCATAGCCAAAGTGAGTGTCGTGCGTTCGATTCTACGGCAGTGATTAGTAATCTAGATGTGGGCCGACGCGTGAGATTTCTGTGGCTTAAGCACTCAAGTCACAAGGAGTTTATCCTGGTTCGGATGTCTAAGCCCTACGTCTAGCAATAGTGTTCTTCGTATTAGAATGCTCAATCGAGTTCTTACAACAAAGAGATAGAGAGAGTAGGGGACCACTATGATGGATCAATCCCCTCTATAGGAGTCCATGCCCCGCCTTATATAACGAAAGGCAGTGGGAGTACAAGAACCATGGTTCTAGGGTTTTCTAGGGTTGTATATCCTAGAGTTGCCGACACGGCCTCGCGAGGGTGAGGGAACAGTACCCCAACAAGACCTGGCGCTCTGCGGCTCTACCCGCATGTCAGGTTACGGGCGCTTGATAGATTTTGGGGGAATATTCCTTGCAACGGTAGGTGCAGGAAGCTGAGCCATGATATGTGGAGGCGCTCGCAGTCACCCTTGGTCAGTTGGCACCTTCCAACATCGGGAACCAGGGGGGCAAAGCCAGGTCTCTGGACACGGGTGACTTGGGCATTGATCTGCCCTCCTAGACTATCTCCTTGGCACTTAGGCCTTTCTATGGGCCGTTTAAGGTCCATCAAGCTTCGCATAAATGGAACGGAGTGTGCGCGCGAGCAGACACGACGGTGTAGACCGAGCCCCTGGATGATTAGGAGAATCAGTTAGGTGGTAATCACACTGTCATCACGTTAATCCTAGTGTTTATGTAACCCCTTGTTTTATACTCAACATTGAGTTATTCGATGGAGTCCTTACATAAATAAGCTCCTTGGTCAGAGTGTTTGGCATCTTGTTGGAAGGTCTTCAAGTGACTTCATTCCATAATGTTCATCATAAATAGATTATCTAGCCATCCACTACTGGAGGCCGCGGCTTTGCCGAGTGTTTTTACACTCGGCAAAGAGCCCTTTGCACTCGGCAAAGGCTTTGCCGAGTGTAGCACTCGGCAAAGTCCGCTCGGCAAAATTTTTCTCGGCAAAGGGTCTTTGCCGAGTGCTTTTCATCGGGGCACTCGGCAAAATAAAAAAATTTGCCGAGTGCTTGGGGCGGCACTCGGCAAAATATTTTCGGCCGTTGAGGCGCTGGCCATTAACGGTTATTTTGCCGAGTGCCCGACCCAGCACTTGACAATTTTTTTTAAAAAAAAATTACTTTGCCGAGTGCCCCAGCCCAGGCACTCGGCAAAGTTTTTTTTATTTAAAAAAAAAGTACTTTGCCGAGTGCCCCTGCCCAGGCACTCGGCAAAGTTTTTTAAAAAAAAATTACTTTGCCCTGAATATTTATAGCAACAGATAGTCCATTACTACTTTTTAGCGACAGATGCTCTGTTACCAAGCATATACCGATAGATCATCCAATAGTCCATGTATTTATAGCGACAGATTATTCAACGGGACACTATAAATATACCCCCCAAAAAATAAATACAATGAGAAAACATGTAGCACATATCATACCCAGATTCAAGCTTAAAGTAATACATAATCAGTCTTACATAATTTGCACATGTACCATATCGGCAATACATAATCAGTCATATATAATTTGAACTAGGGATATAACCTCGAAATAGACTATTTTGCTTTCTGCAATTACCATCCAATAGTATTATTGTCAACATTAACTTCCATCAAACACCTCATCATCTAGAGCTGATAATTGGCACCATCTGCATCTGCTTCATCATCCTCTTTTCTAATCTGCAGTAAAAATAGTAAGGTAGCCATTAGCCTATGAAATTTCAAAGAACAACTACCCTGGAAGACCTTCATGGCAGAAGAATACATATTCAGTACTGAGCTGCTAAGAATGTTAAGGAGTGAGGACTCACAGGGAAGGGAAAACAGTTGGTCACTTCCAGAACACTACCAACATCCAAACCAAGCAATTGACCTGTAACTAGAGCAGGCACAAACTCCTCACAGTGCTTAATGATCTTCAGTACGGCCTGTGTAAAATAGCATTATTGTGAGTACAGATTACACTTGTTTTTAATTTGATTAATGTTTTTGGTTCATCAGTACAGGTAATCCTGAAAACACCTTTCGAACCATGATTCTAGGCACCCAGATAATGCTGCTCATTAAGGTTCTTCAACTGCAGTATAATTCTGGTGGACAGCAAACAAGACAAGCCACTACTGGAAAACTGTACTTTGCCGAGTGCCTGAGACTTTGCCGAGTGCTTTTTATCGGGGCACTCGGCAAAGAAATATTTTGCCGAGTGCCACACTCGGCAAAATAAAGCACTCGGCAAACGTGGCTTTGCCGAGCGCCATGCACTCGGCAAAGCCTGGCTCTCGGCAAATCTAGGCTTTGCCGAGTGCCGCAGCACTCGGCAAAAGTCCCACTCGGCAAAAGGTGGCCGGCCCGTGACGGTGGGCATTTGCCGTCAGACTTTGCCGAGTGCCTAACGGATGGCACTCGGCAAAAAGTTTTTTATTATTTTTAAAAACTTATTTTGCCGAGTGTAAACCTTGGGCACTCGGCAAATTTTTTTTTTAATTTTTTAAAACTTATTTTGCCGAGTGCCTGCGTCAGGCACTCGGCAAATTTTTTTTTTTAATTTTTGAAAATCATCTTTGCCGAGTGCCTTCTGGGCCGGCACTCGGCAAAGCCCACTTTGCCGAGTGTCCCCCATGGCATCGGCAAAATGTTTTTTTTTTATTTTGGGCCCAAATTTTTTCTGTGACCTTGTGACGGTGTTTAAAACTCTATTTTAAAATTTGGGGCAATTTTGACTTTTTTTGATATATTTCATTAGTTTATTTCGTTTCGTCTAATTGTTTGGTTTATTTCAAATTTGAACTGCAGGTACATGGAATAATGGACTTTGATCATCAAAAATTGATACTTATGATATTTAGGGTATGTTTAGGCCGTATCCAGAGAAAGTCACATGAAATCTCGAGTATCTAGTTGGCGTAACATGTCGAGGTACTTATAGGAAATGTAATTTTAAATTATATAAAATGCAAGCGAAGTCAAAATCATGAAACTTGTCGATCGTCGTGTTATCACATGTGGAGCTGTGGTAAAAAATTGTAAAGGTTTGAGCAAATTGTGACGTCGGATGCAAAACCCGACATCTCCACATGTGATCGATGCGAGCAATTGGAACTCTCCACATGTGGAGATGTCTCGGTTTTGGCATCCGACGTCACAATTTGCTCAAAACCATTACAATTTTTTACCACACCTCCACATGTGATGATAACACGACGATCGACAAGTTTCATGATTTTCGGACTTCGCTTGCATTTTATATAATTTAAAATTACATTTCCTAAAGTACCTCGACATGTTACGTCCAACGAGATACTCGAGATTTCATGTGACTTTCTGGATACGGCCTAAACATACCCTAAATATCATGAGTATCAATTTTTGGATGACCAAAGTCCATTATTCCATGTACCTTCAAATTTGAAATATCCCAAACAATTAGACGAAACGAAATAAACTAATGAAATATATCAAAAAAGTCAAAATTGCCCCAAATTTTAAAATAGAGTTTTAAACACCGCCACAAGGCCACGTAAAAAAATTTGGGCCCAAAATAAAAAAAACATTTTGCCGAAAGTGCCATGGGGACACTCTAAGCAAAGTGGGCTTTTGCCGAAAGTGCCACCCGTAAGGCACTTTCGGCAAAAGATGATTTTCAAAATAAAATTTTTTTTGCCGAGTGCCCGACACACCGCACTCGCAAAAATAAGTTTTAAAAATTAAAATTTTTTTGCCGAGTGCTCAAGGGCTTACACTCGCAAATTTTTAAAAAAATAAAACCACCGCCCAAAATCCCCCCACCCCCGATACCCTAGTCACCGCTTTGTCCCGATGCCCGGCCAAGCCCCTCCCATCCACCACAGTAGCCGCCATGTCACACACACGGCTACTACTGACGAGCCCCCTCACATCCACAGGCTACCGAAAGCCCTCACTGTCACATGGCTCCCCATACCACCATCACGGCCCGCCGCACATGAGACCTCCCCGCCACAACCAGGCCCGCCTGCACACCTCCCACCCACATGCAAGCTTCATGAGCACCCACACCATGCACCCCCTGACCACCGCGTGCCACACCGGGCCAACCCCGCCCAAAGCACCCCCACCACATGCCCACACCCCCACATGCCCTCACCCACGAAGCCCTCCACAACACACACCCCCACCCCCAGCACCCCAAAATGAATTTATCGTGGTTCTCATACACGCCATGTGAGCCCCACCCTGTGACCCACTGCCACCCCGAGTACTCGCTGCTAGCCACAGGCCATGCCACCGTCTCACAGGCCGCCTGTACAAGCTGCTGGGTCTGTCCTCCCCACATGCGCCCGGCCCGTGCGCGCCTGCTCTTGCCACCGGCTTGGAAGAAGGAGGAGGAAGCAAGAAGAAGAAGAAGAAGAAGAAGAAGGAAGAAAAAGAAGAGAAGAAAGAAAAGGAAAAGGAAGAAAAGGAGAAGGAAAAGAGAAGAAAAGGAAGGAGGAGGAGAGGAAGGAGGAGGAGAAGGGGAGAGGGGGAGGAAGCCGAGGTAGAGGGGAGGAGGAGGTGCCTCGGCCGTCTTCTCCGTGTGCCCGTCCCGTGGACGCCCCTACCTTCACCGAACCGCCTACGAGCGTGGGCAAGGTATATCCACCCTTTCTCCGTTTGTTGGCCTTCGTGCCGTTGTGATGTCGGCCTTCGTGCCGCTGTTCTTATCGGCCTTCGTGCTGCTTGTGATTGTCGGCCTTCGTGCCGTTGTTTTTAGGTTTTGAAACCTCCCGTGCAAGGGAGGTGCTTGCGAATTTTGAACTTATAGTGTCGTGTTTCTTCTTTTTGCGAGAGCAGACTTCGCCGGAGGTGACCCGGAGGTCCCCGATCATTTTTGTCGGCGTCAGCAGGTCTGCTCAGCATCAAGGTCGCCTCGCCAAGGCGTCGACTTCGCCACCGCCTCGCTTAGCCTTGACTTCACCGACACCCTAGGTATAAATCATCTCTTTTTTCGCTTGTCTGTCGTCGTAGATCGGTGTAGCCTAGTTAGGCGTCTCCCGTCCGAAAGAGATATCTTTGGAGGTATGCAGATCTTTGCATATCTGCGAGCATTTCTGTTTCGGATTGTCCACGTTTTTTGGACAGCCCGCGGATGCGTAGATGGGTTAGTTTCCATGGTCCACTCCGGTCCGAGACCATCTTAAGGGTTGGTCTATTGTGCACTAGGTATCTTTGCACGGTAAACTACCTGTTCCAAACGATGAAGATTACACCTTCGACACAAACACATATGATGGAGAGTTCTATCAAGCAGATGAGCTACAAGGGAGCTTTGAGATAGTCTTACCCGGTGTGACGACCGCCATGGAAGTAGACAATGAAACGGTTGATGACGAGGACCCTGGAGATGTAGTGCTAAATCCGAAGGACGTTCAAATGCTTAAGCGATTCCATTTAGGCAAAGACAATGAAGAAGACACAGAACCTTTGAATAGTGTTGCCCATTTGGACAATTTTGACAGTGATGATGAGACCTATGACCCCAATCATGAAGATTATTCCTAAACCATGTAATACTATGTTTTTTATTAAATTTTGTTATGTTTATTCATTTTGAACTATTTGACATGTATGTACTAACGCTTGTTGTTCATTCTTTGTACATTGCAGGTGTGAGAACAAAGATGGTGGGCAACTGCTCACCGAGGCAGTGCTCTCGGTGTGCTGTGAGGCTACGCCCTCCGATGGAGGCGAGGGCGTCTTCGCCCAGCCCGGCGAGAGCAGGCCTGGTCGCCCAAAGACGGGAGGGGGGGGGGGGTCGCCCAGAGGGACCCACCTCCTCCCGGCTCTCGACCAGTCGGAGGACCTGTCTCCTACCCCGGAGGAGCACGTGGCGGCCACGGGCACGACCACAAACACTCCGTCGGGGATGAGGGACTCAGAGACGGAGGACGCTTCTGCTTTCTCGGCTCCCTACACCATGCGAGGTCCCACAAGCCTTCCTCCGATTCCGCTTCGACCGACGCCCACCGGTTCGTCCCCTGTGGGAAGAAGGTAAGTAACTATAGATGTTATCACCAAGTACTTCATATGATACGTTGAAAATCAAAAGAGAAACTGATAATTTTTCGTAATCACTTGTGCGAAATGGCTAGTTCTGTCGGGTGCTCTTGACCCCCACGCACTTCCCGCTACTGTCCCGGGATGTCAGGCAGAAACACTTCCCGACCTTGTGGACTTGAAAGAGGGAGGTGGGAGCCGGCCTGGGCGTGGGGCAGTACAAGCTCACTTCGGATGACGAAAGCGGACAACAAGCGAGGAGCGGGTTTTGGCGGACTTTTGGGCAAGTGTCTCACAACATAGCTCAATACATCTCCTCTATTGCTTAAGTCTTTTATTGAAATAATGAACGGATACATCGTGTTTGTATGCAGAGGTACTTCAAGGCCAAAGAAGGTAGAGAGACTTCATGGATCGGGGCGGCACACAAAGCTCAGAAGAAGTGCGTCGGCGACATGATTCACGAGGCGCGACTCGAGCCCACATCGACTACTACAGGTCCATCAAGAAAGAGCCCCTCAACAAAACCGGCGCAAGAAATGTGGCGCTGACCAAGGAGCAGTACCTTCAGGTAGGTGAATAATATTAATTCGTTTTGAGATTTAGTAGGTCCAGAATTGATCTTCTTATATGTCAAACACTTGATGATGTGTAGGTGTCGGCCTCGTGGTGCATGTCGCATAGATCGGCATGGTCGAGGATCGTGGACAGGTACCTTGACCCGGCGTACATCGCAAAGCACGAGCAAGGCAAGCGGAAGCGGGCACTGAGGACCGCTCCAACTCACCACCAAGGCAGCCGCAACCTCCCCGCATTCAAGCGGGCACTTGTACGAGATGTCATTTATCTATTCTAACGCTCAATTTTGCCTGATTTCTAATCATCTTGCCGTCTTTCTCGCAGGAGGTGGCACACCCGGACATGCCGGTGTCAGAGTTTGGGGCATGGGCTGTGTCCCACATGGGCCCGGTGAAATCCGGTGTCGTCTTCAACCCGGATGCCCGTGCCCAGGCTTACTCTGACCCGAGCGTCCACGCTAAGGTCAGAGACTACACGGAGGCGGTTAGGGCGCTCCGTGGCTCAGATCACAATCTAAGCACTGAGCCCCTTGAGACAGAGGTGATCGTGAAGCTGGGGCAAGGCAGGAAGCACGGGCGGTTGTGGATTGCAGACGGCGCCGACTCCTCGAGCTCTGCACCCTCTCTCTCCGACGTGAGGGCACGGAGCACGGCTAGAAGCCTTCCCATACGTGCACGGCCTACTCCAACACTGTCGCGGGTCGATGAACTTCAGGTAATTCTGGTTTCACTCGTCGTACATTGAACGTTACACACATTGATCAGATTTGCAATACTGAAACATGTGATTGAAACACTGCAGGCCGAGCTGGCAGAGACAAGGGAGACGCAAGCGCACCTGACCGCAGAGCTAGAGGTCACGAAGAAGCAGATGGCGGACATGTATCAGATCATGCAAACCATCGGGCAAGCATCGGGTGTCCAAGTGCAGTTGCCAGCTCCAGCTCCGGTTCGACACTTCACTCCTGTGAGTATGGAAGTTTAATGCGTTCGTGCCGTTGGGATTGTCGGCCTTCGTGCCATTGTGGTTTTCGGCCTTCGTGCCGTTGTGATTGTCGGCCTTCGTGCCGTTGTGATTGTTGGCCTTCGTGCCGTTGTTTCTTGCAGGTTGGAAACCTCCCCGTGCAGGGGAGGTGCTGCCGAAATTTTCAATTTTTAGTCTAACACATGCAATCTCTTCTCTTTTGTGCAGCCTCCGTCGGCGGGTTCAAACAATCCCGCTAGCGTGTCACCGGCGGCTGATCACGTCAACCCTTCGCCGCAGTCCGGTCCTTCACCGCTGTCCAGGGGGCCACACCAGCAGTTTCCGTTGCCGCAGTAGAGATGTTGAACTTTGTGATGTCGAACTTGTAATAATAAACTTGTGATGTTGAACTTTGGTGCATTTGTGATGGATTTTCGATGAATTTATTAAATATGCGTGTGCTTGTGATATATAATGCATGTTGGTGATATAGATGTGATGATTGATGTGTGTGTGTATATATATATATATATTGTCTGTTACAATGGAATGTAAAAAAAAATTACAATTCTCGGGGTCTTTGCCGAGTGCCATGGACAAGGCACTCGGCAAAGTTTTTTCCAAAAAAAATCCAGAAATTCTTTGCCGAGTGCCTGGGCTGGCGCACTCGGCAAAGTATTTTTTTTTAAAAAAAATAAAAAAACTTTACCGAGTGCCTGGGCAGCGGCACTCGGCAAAGGATTTTTTTTAAAAAATCCAGAAATTCTTTGCCGAGTGCCTGGGCTGGGGCACTCGGCAAAGTAATTTTTTTAAAAAAAAAAATTTGCCGAGTGCCTGGACAGGGGCACTCGGCAAAGTAATTTTTAAAAAAAATAATTAAAAAACTTTGCCGAGTACCTGGACTTGGGCACTCGGCAAAGTAATATTTAAAAAAAATAATTTTTTTTTTGCCGAGTGCTGGGTCAGGCCCTCGGCAAAATAACCGTGAACGGTGGAACGACCGAAAATATTTTGCCGAGTGCCGCCCTAAGCACTCGGCAAAATTGTTTTTTATTTTGCCAAGTGTCCCGATAAAAAGCACTCGGCAAAGACCCTTTGCCGAGAAAAATTTTGCCGAGCGGACTTTGCCGAGCGCTACACTCGGCAAAGTCTTTGCCGAGTGCAAAGGGCTCTTTGCCGAGTGTAAAAACACTCGGCAAAGCCGCGGCCTCCAGTAGTGAGCATTTCACCTTTTTCCCTACCATGTTGGACCGAGGTTTTAGGAATTACAATAGTTAAATTGCTTTGCCTACATTCAAACAAAAAATCATAGTCGAATGTAACATGGTAGTCTAGAAATCGACCAACAAAACGTGTATACCATGTTGAAAATAACATTCGTGGCACATTGTAACACTAAATTTATCACCAAAAAGTAAAGGGTTACTTTTCCCTGATTTCGATCCCCACAACAGTAAACAGAAGAAGAGCATTTGGGCGAAGATTGAGATCCTAAGAAAAATCCCCAAAAAGCTTCCCCAAATCTGCATAAGCAAAGCAAACTCAAATCAGTCATGGGTTAATAGATCCCATCAAATTGATGACGAATCCCCTTCGGCACAGCACACAAGAGGGGATCAAACTAATACGAACCTAAGATGCAAAGAACCGTGCGAGGCATGAGTTTTGGCGCTTTTCACGGCCAAGCCACGCATCGGGACCACGGCCACACGCATGCGCGTCAGGCTCCAGCCACCTGCGCGCTTCACGGCAGCACCCGCCCGCGTGTTTTGTAGGGTCCGCGACCACGAGCCACGTGGGCGACCCGCCGCTCGGCCTGAGGTGCCGCCGTGGCTTTAGGTTGCTAAGCGCCGCCACTGGTGGCCATCAGTCCGGCCACCTGCCGCTGGTGCTCCTACACCGGCATAAGGGCACCCGGTGCCGGGCTTGACGGAGCCACGCGCAGCTTTGCCACACGCATGCACCGGCGAGCCGAGCGCCGCGGTGCCACACGGCCACACCGTCCGTATTTCCTCTCTGTGCAGCAGGGGCGAATCTGCCTCATATCGTCGGGGTCGGCAGACCCCGATAACTTCGTGAGAATCCCCCTATACGTATCTTACCTGGCCGTGCTTGACCCCGGCAAAATTAGGAACTGACCCCGGTAGATGGGCAGCACATAGTCCAACTCAGAAGTCATCAAGTAAAGTCACGATAGAATTTTGAAGCCTGCAAGCAGCCCACTACGTGGATCTGGACTCAAGGACACTAGTCACAAACAACAGTCAACAGCCCAGAAGTTTCATAAGCTCAAACGACAACAGACAACTCTCCGTTGCCTTGTTGATCGGTTTCTCTCCTTACCTCTGGCATACTCGCAATGATGGCACGACGCCCTTTCGGCTTCTCGCGGTTGGCGTCACGGCGTACGTGCCAGCGACGAGCGACCCAGCGTCGCACACTCGCATCGGCATCCAGCGTCGCACTCGTACTCGCGCCTCACAACCTGGCGCATCGGCGTCGCTGCATCCTGCCTACTCACGGACTCAGTGTGACCGCTCAAAAGTTACGCTGTCTTCGATCTACTCCCCATTGGCTCATTTCAGCAAGATGCCAGGCAAAGAAATTAGCTTTTTTTAATCATATAAGTGTGACTGCTTATGCATTATCCTGCTGATTTTAATTCAAATGAGCTAAAAGATCTTAGTCTTGAGCTTCATATTTACATTGACAATGTGTGAGCTGATGCAGTATTTGCCCAATTGGATACTATTTCTGAACTTGGTAGTCCATGGTGGAATCGTATTGGGGACGGATTTATGAATGATTACGTCAATAACTTTGTGGAACAAGAATTTCTTGATGCTATTCCAAATGATGATCATATATAGTTCGCAGAATATGGATGACTACCCATAGAGTGAAGTTATAAGAGGTAACCACTATTGTTACTGTAAAGAGTTTATTTTCTCAGATGACGTCATTGCTAGTTTTATCTCTATGAATGCTTAGTTTTTGCAATATATCATTGGTATTAGTATTTATGTCTATATTATGCCCGCTTTAGATTATTGTAAGTTTGGTCATGAGTATGTGTCGACCCCGGCGACAATTTATCCTAGATTCGCCACAGTGTGCAGCTGTGTGCGTGAAAGAGCAAGGAAAGGAGAGAAGAGAGTGAGAAGTCAGTTACTTGCCCTTTAGGGTTTTCTTTCGTTTTTATATGAACTCTGGTTGGATGGTGGCCGTGAGATGAAAATTAACGGTTGAGATCGTGTGGCATTAGGGTTTGGTCCTTGCGCCGCTGCTGGGCCTCAAAGGGGAAAGCCGCGCAGGCTCCTGAAGGCTGCGCGCTGGAGGCACAGTTCTGGGCCCCTACTGAGCCAATTCGCCCTAAAAATTACTTTGTCGAGTGCCCCAGCCCAGGCACTCGGCAAAGTTTTTTTTTATTTTTTTTAAAAAAGTACTTTGCCGAGTGCCCCTGCCCAGGCACTCGGCAAAGTTTTTTTTTATTTTTTTAAAAAATTACTTTGCCGAGTGCCCCTGCCCAGGCACTCGGCAAAGTTTGTTTTTATTTTTTTGAATAATTTCTTTGCCAAGTGCCCCTATTTAGGCACTCGACAAAGAATTTCTGAATTTTTTTTAAAAAAAATACTTTGCCGAGTGCCGCGGCGAGGCACTCGGCAAAGAAATTTTATATTTTTAAAAAAAAATCTTTGCCGAGTGCCTTGCCCATGGCACTCGGCAAAGACCCCGAGAATTGCAATTTTTTTACATTCCATTATAACAGACTATATATATATATATATATATATATATATATATATATATATATATATATATATATATATATATATATATATATGCATCAATCATCACATCTGTATCACCAACATGCATTATATATCACAAGCACACGCATATTTAATAAATCCATCGAAAATCCATCACAAATGCACCAAAGTTCAACATCACAAGTTTATTATTACAAGTTCAACATGTGGAGATGTCTGGATTTTTGGCATCCGACGTCACAACTTGCTCGAAGCCTTCACAATTTTTTACCACAGCCTCCACATGCGATAACACGACGCCTCGACAAGTTTCGTGATTTTTGGACTTCGTTTGCATTTTATATAATTTAAAATCACATTTCCGGCAAGTACCTCGACATGTTACGTCAACGAGATGCTTGAGATTTCATGTGAGTTCCTGGATATGGCCTAAACATACCCTAAATATCATGAGTATAAATTTTTGGATGACCAAAGTCCATTATTCCATGTACCTGCAGTGCAAATTTGAAATATTCCGAAAAATTCGATGAAACGAAATAAACTAATGAAATATATCAAAAAAGTCAAAATTGCCTCAAATTTTAAAATAGAGTTTAAAATACTGTCACAAGGCCCCAGAAAAAAATTTGGGCCCAAAATAATTTTTTTTTGCCGAGTGCCATGGGGGCACTCGGCAAAGTGGGCTTTGCCATGTGCCGGCCCAGGAGGCACTCGGCAAAGTTGATTTTCAAAAATAAAAAAAAAATTGCCGAGTGCCTAGGGCTGGCGCTCGGCAAAATAAGTTTTTAAAAATAATTTTTTTTTTGCCGAGTGCCAGCCGTTAGACACTCGGCAAAATCTGACGGCAGGTGCCCGCCGTCACGGGCTGGCCACCTTTTGCCGAGTGGGGTCTTTGCCGAGTGCCGCAGCACTCGGGAAAGCCCAGTTTTGCCGAGAGCCAGGCTTTACCGAGTGCCTCGCACTCGGCAAAGCCACCTTTGCCGAGTGCTTTATTTTGCCGAGTGCGGCACTCGGCAAAATATTGCTTTGCCGAGTGCCCCGATAAAAAACACTCGGCAAAGTCTTAGTCACTCGGCAAAGTCCAGTTTTGCAGTGGTGATCAAACTCTCCCTCATGGAATTAATCTTTCTTTGTTGTACATGTTCCGTGCACATCTACTCTTTTGATTCATGTTTTGGATGAAGATTGAATATTACAACTTACTCCACATTTGTGTTTGTATAGAAACAATTCCTGTGTCGTTGAGTTAAATTATCTGGCTTGGTCTTGCATAACTTGCAGACTATGTTGTTCTGCAATCTTTTCTACCATAGGTTGTTATTAGTTTTTTTTTGCTTAGAAGTTCACCAGGGGAGAGAGGCAATCCCCACCTGAATGTATGTATTGGTTGCTCAGTGGCCTAAGGCAACAATGTTTATGGAATTACATCATTTTCAAGTTATGGGGCTGAGTACTGCTAATTACATTGCACTTCTAAATACATCAAACCAAATCTCAGCTAGATCACTGTCCTAGGTGAGCGTAGCTTCCATAGTTTCGCATCGGCCTGGCATGCTGCTAGTACCTGTTGGTGGCCTGCCCTCTCAGACCTGAAAATGACCTGAAAATGAGTCTGTTTATGCGCTTCCAAAGTTGTCAACAACATAGAGTGATGAAGGTGCCGAAATGCTTTTGGGGAAAATTAGCATGGCGTTGTATGTTGTGAAACTCACAAGTCACTCCGGCGCTGTGTAGTGGCAGATGAAATATGATTTTCCCCCATAATTCCTTTGCAAACGGGCATCCCGTGATGATTGTTATTAGTCAAAATCTTTTCCTTATTATCCACACCTTAGTGGAGCCCACGCAAATATAAGCACAATTTTGTTCATTTCTCTCTACAAGATTGCAATTCAAAACGCGTTACACACCCTCTACTATACTACATGGATAATTTCAGTGGCGTCCAACATCTTCAGTTAGCGCTGTAGTTCCTGCTGCGTGTTGTTGGAACACCCAGATCATGGTGTCTTCATCTCATCTCTGCTTGTTTCTATGTAGTTTGTATATATTGTAGTACTACTCGATCGTAGCAAAAATTGATAGGATGCCGATAGTTTTATATATACAGGCATAGTTGGAGCTCTCCTGTCAATCTGTCTGCATGCTGCTGTGCGTTTGTCATGCATCACAGCAAAAGAAGCATGACCCTGCACTTGATACCGCATCACTAGAAAATCATGCATCTGCTCCCACTCGAACACAATTTGCATTCGTTGGTCATCCTACGAACATCCACTCATGAAACAACTGCCATCGTCTCAGAGCTTGACCTTTTGTACGGAACTGCCATCGTCTCAGAGCTTGACCTTTCGTACGGAACTTATACGGTTGGCGAGTACCACGCTGCAGCAGGAGCATTGCTGCCGGAGCGAAGGCCGTGCCTGTGACTGGTGTGCGCGAAGGGAAGCGGCCGAACATACTGGGCGCCAGTACAGTTTTCTGCCTTGCATTATGCATAAAAACCAACAATATTTTGAAATGCATCCTTGTTCATTTGGATGGCCAGTACAAACGATCACTCCAAAAGTTCATGCCTCTGAACGTCCTCCTCATGTAGCCCTATCTCGCATCAGTTCTGCACCCTCTGTTCAACCTCCTCTATTTTGATGCCTCTGCTTCAGTAGCACCAAGAAGTCTGCTGGTGGTTGCGAGATTCACCTTGAGAAGCGAACACAAAGGCAACGTGGATTGCGTTTTCTGATTTTTCAGTCTCAGTGTCCCCGTATCTCAGTCCATGAGTTCACCAGGAAGGCATTGAATTCTTTGTACTATTCCTAAATATAATAAGTACTCCCTCCCATTTCAAATTATAAGATGTTTTGACTTCTCTAGTACATAGATTTTGCTATAGACTTAGTTATACATTATGTCTACATACATAATAAATCCAATGTATTTAGAAAAGGCAAAACATGTTATAATTTGGGAGTGATGGAGTACCCTCCTTTATATTTTTCCAAGATACTAGAACATAATGGTTATATATTAGATGGACCGCAGTGTAATGCAGCACTAAATCGCTATTGTCATCAGTTTTGAGTTGTTGAGGCGCGTGAGTCAACAGAGGCATTTCCTTCATAGTTGAAACGAATTATATTGCTCGGACTAGCACAACTTGCAGGTTATGTTGTTCTGCAATCCTTTTCTGCTACAGATTGTTTGTAGTCAATTTATTTTGTTATCCACAAACACTACCACACTAATGATTTTAGCAGAATGGTGACTTAATTAACAGAGGCGGACAAAAAATAGGACGATCTCCAAAAATAACTCGTGATTAATAGAGGGTGTTATATCATTTTTGGAGACATTACACCTCCAAAAATCATATTAATAGAGGCGAAGGTCTGTCTCAGCAAGACCTATTAAGGTCGCGGCCCATTGCTCTCTATCGGGCTTCTGGAAAATGAAGTACTTCTCAGGCCTTATTTTTGTAATCTTCAAAATGTTAGTTACCGCTATTGTTCTACCGGGAGTTGTTGGAAGACCCAGATCATGGTGTCCCTCATCTCATATCTGCAGGTTCTTTTGGAGTTTATAGATATCGTACTATTGGTTCATTGCCATAACTTGACAGGATGTCAATAGTTTCTTGGAGGTCTTCCATTTCCACGTTCCATTCTTGCTTTAGTGGATCAAAAAGCCAGTTAAGGTGGTGTCATCCTTATATGGCCTCTCTCATAACAATTGAATGGCCAGAACAAGCAAACAGAGGGTGGTTGAATGCGAGCCAATAAAAAATTACTCAGCAAGGAAGAATGTGGCCTATATCCCAATACTAGCCAAATACTCCTCTCTACTAGCTGATGCTAAGATCACATAGTAACAATGTATCTGTTGACCTTAGGATCAAAGCTAGTAAGGTGGGGAAGTAAAACAAACAAACAATGGGGAGACACAAAAAACAAAAAAAAACTGGATCCCCCTGTTATGCAGAATGAATGACCCCGTTTTAAAAGTGTAAAACCGCATCTCCCAGTATACAAACCAGAGGCCCCGGTATGCAATATCGGATGGCCCGTTATGCAGATTTTAGCCCGAAAGAGTATTAGAGAAAAATGCATAATTCATTCAAACAAACTCAAAACACTGTGAAACGTGAACCTGACCTTCGTAACAAGATCAATCAATCCCTAAAAGTCCTCTGAAATTTCACTAGTCACAAACATTTGGTCATCTGGTATGAAAAATTGGATGACCATGTTTTTGTAGATTTTGGAAAACTTTCTTCAAAAATCAAAAACTAGTTCATGGTGAAGATAATCCCACGATATCTGTCCCAAAAGATCTGCCTTCACCATGGATTTGACAATTCTCCCCAGAAAATAGGGTTTTTTACTAGAAAGCTTAATAGATGCTAAAGAACCAATTCAAAGCGGAGATGCTTGTGGGATTGATTTAGAAGAGTATCACCCTAATTGTGTTTACCCACATCTTAGGATCCTGATTCACCAAGAAATTGTTCTCAAATCATAGACACATATGAGGAACACAAATTCACAAAAAGGAAAAAAAAACAAATCAAAGAAAGGGGCTCAAGAGATAAAACCAAAAACTTGTCCTTCAATCAACCATGAATTCATCTATGCATCAGATTAGCCTTCCTCCCAACATCCTCCCAATCATGCGAAGAAAAAGACTACGAGTTATCTGTATCTTTCAAGCTTATCTTGCCTAGTACTCACTACTACAGAATGAAACTTTGCAGGCGGGCAAAAAGCATTTTCGGAGGTGGGCAACCGGTCCACCTCCGAAGAAAGGCCTGCATTAAATGAACCGGTCCACCTCCGAAGAAAGGCCTGCATTAAATGAGTCTTTACAGAGGTGGACATAGTTGCCCACCAGCGTTAATAAAATAAAAAAGCAGAGCCCAAACACCCCCAGCCTATCCATGGCCCGGCGTCGAGCCCATCTGCCACCACCGTTGCCACGCCCGCGTCGCCGCGCACGTGCCAGATCCACCGCCGGGGCCATTGCTGGATCCAGGTCTGAGCTGTCAAGCCCCACAAGCTGTGTCTGACGTCGCGTCGCCATGAGCCATTAAACGAATAACCACGGTAGGGCAACCGCCTCCATAAAGTCACGATTAACCATGACCTTTGATTGGAGGCGGTTGCAATGTCCGCCTCCATTAAGCATTTTGGCCCGCCTCCATTAAGATTTCTGTACTAGTGGTTGTGCTGCTCGATCCACCACCGGAGGAGACCACCACCGCCAGGACGCACGCCACCCACCACCAATGCGCACCAGATTCGCCGCCTAAGCACCGCCAGAGTAGACCCCTGCCACCGGGATGCACGCCACCCACCATTGGGGCGTGCAGATCCCCATCGGCGGGACGCGTAGACAACCACCGCACCAGGGTGCGCGGGCCTCTGCTGCTGGGATCTGCCACCGGGAGTCACTGTGAGGAGAGGGAGGAGGGAGTTTTGGGAGGAGCGAGAGGGCTGCCACAATATTCTGAGGGAGAGAGGGAGCCAGAGAGAGAGATGAGTGAATTAAACCCTCAGTTCACCTATTTATACTCGAACACACCTGTCAGGCCTTCTAGGCCTCTTGGGCCTCGGCCTTTTTTCTTAGGCAGGCTTTTTAGGAGGTCTGCCTCTGAAAATGGCCTCCATTTTCGAAGGTGGGCCTGTTAAAACACCTGCCTTCGTAAATCCATTTTAGGAGGTGATTATTTTTTGACCGCCTCCATAAATCCATTTTAGGAGATAGTCAGTTTTGGACCGCCTCCATAAATAAAATGCCTGCCTCCGTAAATCCCCAAGTATGTTAGGAGACAGTTGCATTTTATGATTACCTCCGTTAATGTTTGGACAGTGCCACACAAAATCACTATTTATGGCTAGTACTCACTAGAGCACTTGGCTAACCCTAGAAAATTAAATTAAAGTGGTGGAAGGAATGGCTATCTTGAGTAGCCACTTTCATTATTTATGGCTATTACATATTCCAAGAATATCACTATATTAAGATCTGAACCACTTGGTCACCGGGGGCAAAAAGGACCAGATGGTCTTCAAAGCACAGGAAGGCCACCACGAACCAATCATGAAGTTGCTTAGCCTCGATGCAAGCTCCCTATTGGGTGCCATGTGCTGCCACGAAATCCTCCCCTAGGTGTTGAGGTCAAAGCATGGAAACCACTTAGGCCACATTTTGAGGCAGAAAGTGTCAAACCCTCCTAGCCTCATGGGCCATGTAGCTTGGTATGCAAACTATCTGATGTCAACACATTCCTCTATGTCCTCGACCGGATGGTCCACCACATGCTTATAACGCCTCATCCTGACTTGGTATAGCCATGGACTTGACATCAGCTGCAACATGTCAGATGGACGGCCCAGGAAGGGGGCCAGCCCACCCATGCCGACGACATGGTGGCTAACGACGCCAACCAAGAGGGGGCACGCCTAGTGAGGGTGCCCTCTCGCTGCGCTGCCATCAATCATATCCGGAGGACTCCAAACAAAGCACTACCCTAGATCAGGACATCACTGTCGGTTCAAAATCCCCCTTCACTGCCGAATTTTGAACCGGCAGTGGCATACCAGCAGTGATGTGAGGTTCACATCACTGTCTTTACTTAGAACTGCCAGTGATGTGCAGGCAAGACTGTCATTTCCTGGCACCATCCGACGGTGCCAGTTGAGCCAACACTGCCGGTTTGTGGCACGAGCCAATAGTGCTGCTCAAGCAAACACTGTCGGCTTGTGGCACGAACCGACAGTGATGCTCAAGCCAACACTGTCGGCTTGTGGCTCGAGCCAACAGTGATGCTCAAGGCAACTGTTTACACCAAAATTTGGGAAGAAGAACGTGGAAACTCGAAGCTTCCAAGATTGTGTCAATCAAGGAATCAATTGCATAAGGATCGATATCAGCTGATTCAGATGCGGCACTAGAATCGGCTCTCTTCGAATGACATCAGCAGATAACGACAATGAGTTATGGTTGGCGTCGAGAAATACATGTCGGACTCTACAAAAAGGAAAAGATTAGGGTCCAAGTTATCTAAAGTTAGGAATGTTTTCTTTTATACCAAAGATTGTAATGAGTTGTACTTGAGTAGGATTCATGCTTAGGCTCTAGGTATAAATATTGGACTCCGGCTATTGTAAAGGGACATCCACTCAATCAATACAAATTACTTTTTTTGGCTTCATACCAACCCTTAGGAGTTGGAGTAGTGTAGATCTCGGTGAGTTCTTCAACAAATAGGGCTGCATCGGTTTGGCCGACCATCGGCTTGTCTGTAAGTACCATCATGTCTTATACTTCCGTTTGTAGGGCTACATTGGTTAAGTTCGACATCCACTGCGAACTCTAGTATAAGCTAGTTATCGATTCTTATCTAGTTCAAGTATAGCTGCATCAGTTAAGTTCGACCTCCACTACTCGAATTATATTAAGGTCAAGTTCTCGGCTCTACCTAAAAGTGGCATCCTTTGGGTAGATTCATTAAGTTACCGATCTTGCTTATGTTCCTATTGTCATTAATTTTTAGCAACATCAACCTGCCTGGTCGAGATCGATCTAGATCGGCCTCACATCCTTTTAGTCCGTCGTTTGCTCTGTTACAATACGATGTTTCTTACTTTGAGCGACGGGTTACGTTTCATCGGTTGTTCTACTTCGATCTTGATCGTGCATAGTACGCGGTTAAGGCATGTCTGATCTTGAGAAGGTTTACTAGCTAGTTGAATCCGGTACATAGCTCGCTATTATGGATGTATCGATCCGATCGACCCCCACTGTTAGTACTTTAGATCGGAGGATGCTAGTTGGTAGATTTGCTTTTTACCAGGCATGACCCTGGCAGTTTGCTATGCTTGCATCGGCTAAATAGCCGATCGCCTGTGCGTTAACGCCTACAGTATGTCTCCATGATTCTATTAAATGTGAATAGATCTGTTTACTTTAAAGGTTTGATTTGTTGTCTTTATCACAGCTGCCATCGATCCGGTCGAACCCCACTGTTAAGGATAACAGGTTAGGTCTGATGAGTTCATAGGTCTGTCCATGTTAAATAGTCGATTGTTTACATGCTGTAGCCCCTTTTCTACCTGAATCGGTTATTTCAGCCGATTCGTTTATGCTTTCACACATATAGGATTTCTTTTAGAAAGCCTATCAATGTATAGATGGTTTTACGGATTCTTTGGTTTTAGTTTGTTATTATCATCATAGCTGCCATCGATCTAGTCAAATCTCACTGTTGATAGTAACAGATTAGATTCAAGGCGTTTGTAGATCCATTTGTATTAGACAGTCGATTTGTTCGCATGTTATATCCTTTCTCGTTAGATTCATTGGCTCAATGCTTTACACTAGTAATATCCACCTAGCTTATGATTTTACTCATATCTGCGTGCATTGTACCTATCATCATAAAATCAATCATCACCCATGAGTTTTATAGTCCTAAATAGTGATTTCTTCGTGTATCGGCTGCTTAGTCGATATCTCTGTCTGGCTGCTCCCGAAGTGGCACACTTAGAACTGTCTAGGCAAAACCGGCATGTTCCACCTTAAATTACTGATAAACTTTCTCTCCATGTCAATTATAGGTCAAATTGACTGGCACGCCCTCGGGAGGAATACGCAGGATCGGCTAGCCCTGCGTTGAAGCCAAGCGGATCTCTAGCCTTGCTCCATCAAGCAGATCCTTCTAGCTTGCTATGTGCCAGGCGCATCAACACATTTTTGCGCCGACACACGTTGTAGCATGCTCGATGGGACACCACAATCCTCATGGCAACTCACAACAATAGTGACATCCTTATCGTGCCTTATGAAGACCTACCTGATGAGGATAAAGATGTCATCAGCAAAGCTATAGAAGAATTTCAGAACAAAGTGTTTATTATCGTACACCAAGACACACGATAATAAAGTTGTTTAGAAATATCCACTACTAATAGTTTTGTTGCATGGGCAGTCAGATACAGACCAAGCCAAAGATAGACGTTTCTTCGTAGATGCTATAAACAAATCTGTTCATGACGCCATGTTGAACCACAATACAACTTTCTTGAACACATTCCACAATACCATGAAGGAGGTATTTCATAGATATCCAATTGATCAGGTTGGGCCTACTTATTACAACATTCCACATCCGTTGACTCAGGGGACTAATCAAGCCAGCACTAGCCATCAAGAGGCAGCACTAACTGGTAATCATGATGTCCAGGTAGTTTAGAGCTCATCTGAGCAAGTTCAAGGTACCACTACCGACCAAATGCAGTATAATCCTGGATCGTCACTATAGCATGTGCAATAGCCGATGGGGCAAGTTCAGAATCAAATTGTCAATTTCGGCACAGCAGGCCAAATACTGTTGTAGGCTCAAAAAATAGCGCTATCAGTTTAAAGGATTCATAGAGATACAGATTCCAGCATCTACAACTAGAGACTTCAAGCAGTAACCAACAAAGGACCCAGCAGATAGAGATTCCACAAGGATATCATTGTGGCACAGATTATAATACCCTTCATATGATTCCAAATCCGGGGTATCAAGGTACCCGGAATTTTAATCCGCAGATGGGTCAACAATTATAAAGAAATGCATAATCGAATGCTGATGAGTTGTTGCTCAGAGTGACCGAGATGATGAAGAATCAGTTCGGTTTGAAGCCAAAAGGGCAGACCTTCTCGTACAAACGCCCATATCCAGAGTGATATGATTTGATCGCTCTTCCTACACATTATAGGCTCCTAGAGTTTACTAAGTTCACTGGCCAAGATAGCACAAGCACAATAGAACATGTCAGTCGGTATCTTACACAGTTGGGTGAAGCATCCATTGAAGAGGCCCATCGAGTTCGTTTCTTCTCCTTGTCCCTGTTGGGACCAGCCTTCACTTGGTTTTCATCGCTGTCAGTTAACTCCATTGCCAATTGGGCTGACCTAGAGAAGAAGTTTCATACATATTTTTACACTGGGTCAGGAGAAAAGAAAATTACTAATTTAATGACTATAAGGCAGAGAACTAATGAATCGAGCACCGAGTTTCTTTAGAGGTTCCGAGAGACCAGAAATTTGTGCTTCTCATTGAACTTGACTAATGATCAGCTAGCTACTTTGGCCGTTCAAGGAATGTTGCCAACATGGATAGAGAAGCTGTTGGGGCAAAAGTTTGACAATTTAGGTTAGTTGCCTCAACGAGTGGCAGCACTCAATAGCCAATTCCAGAGTATGCGCAGAGATACCCGATTCTAGAAGAGTGCCACAATTACTGAGGCTTATAATTCATGTCCAGTTAGTGATGGCGATGAAGACGATAAAGAAGAAGAGATTGCTATGGCTGAATGGAATTAGGGCAAGAACACAGTAATGGTGTCAAATCTTTGGGGAAGAGGAGTCGAAGAGAGCTATGATTTCGACGTGACAAAATTGGACAAGCTCTTCGATTTCTTGCTTGAGAAGGGACATATCAAGCTGCCCGACAATCATATTGTGTTGCCTCCCGATCAGTTGAAGAATAAGAAGTTCTGCAAATTTCACAACGCTACTTCTCATTCAACTAATGAGTGTAGAGTTTTCTGGCAACATATACAGAGGTCTATTCTGCAAGGGAGGCTCAAATTTGATACACCTCGAAAGATGAACGTTGATGATAATCCTTTCCCAAGAGATCAGAATATGGTTGATGCTAGGTTGCTCAAAGGGAAGACTAAAGTCCTAACATCAACCAGGGCTAAAGAAGCCGGAACTATCGACCCAAAGATGCAAATATCGGCTGATGAATATAGAGAGATTAAAAGGCATCGTGACCAACAGAAGAGCCGATATAAGCAGGGAGAGACATCAAGGGACGGTGCGACAAAGCCACGTGTCACATCTCAAATTTTGTTGAATAAATGGCAGCGACAAAAGGAAAAGGATTATCAGCGTTGGTTAGAAGAGAAAGAATACCAGCGTCAACAAGAAGAAGAGAGGCACGAAAGAAAGTGAGCCGGATCATATTGGAATTGTCCTTTCTTTAGACATTGTTGGAATGAAGGTTTGAAATTCCCTACTAGAAATAATTGCCCAGAGTGCAGTGAGCAATATTGGGAGTTTTGGCAATCTCAAGCCAACCGCCTATCTATCCATGCTCGAGAAGAGCATCATCATAATAATATGGATCAATGCTTAAAAAATAGAAGTGTTTATGATCGGCTTGGGAAGCGAGTTGTTGATCAGAACTAGGCTGATTATGAAGAAGATAATGAAGAAGAATATGTTTGGTAGGAAGGGCAATGGTGTCCAGGAGGTTTGACAAGAAGCCAGAAGAGAAGGGTGCAATGCCTAAAGAACAGAGAGCTAGAACAGGCTTAGGCATCTGGTAGACCTCAGGTGTGGCGTGCTAAACAAACAGTCGATAGGAGTCAACCATCGGCTAATATTCAAATGGCTTTTCTGTTGCCATCAGAATTTAGAGCTCCAGCAAACCAAGAAGTTTATTCAAATTTGATGAATCGGAATATGAGGAGATAGTTGCCAAGTTAATGGTTATACAGCAAGCTATATTAGATAAACCAGTCAAGCATCGGCACTTAAAAGCTTTATATGTAAAAGGTTTCGTTGATGGGAAGCTGATGAGCAAGATGTTGGTGGATGGAGGTGCTTCTGTTAATCTTATGCCTTATACTACTTTTTGCAAGCTTGGCAAGGGACCAGGAGACTTGATTGATACCGACATGATGCTGAAGGATTTTGGGGGTAACGCATCTAAGACCAGGGGGGCAATAAATGTCGAATTGACAATCGAAAGTAAAACTTTACTCACCACATTCTTCGTCATTGATGGAAAAGGTTCATACAGTCTACTCCTTGGTCATGATTGGATTCATGCAAATTGTTGTGTACCATCGACCATGCATCAGTGTTTGATTCAGTGGCATGGAGATGATGTTGAGCTGGTTCGCGCTGATGATTCTGTAAGTATCGCAACAGCCGATCCAGTATATTGGGAACTAGAAGGCTTCGAGTGTTTTTCTAGCAAGCTATAGGAAGGAGGCTTCATTAAGATCAATGATGAAAGCCAATAGCCAATCCATGCAATCGGCTCTGAAAGTCTGTTTTAAAGGATAATCTAATAGATGGAACATGTGGTAAGCTAGGGCATGGCTTCGTGTCGGCCGGTGGATTGAAGGAGATAGACATTGGTCCTAGAGATAGACTTAGGCTGATGTATGTGAGTGCTAAGTTGGATCCTGAGTACAAGCCAGAGCTGATAGATTTATTAAGGGAAGTTTAAAGATTGTTTCGCTTAATAAGATGCTTGGCCTAGATCGGTCAATTGTTTAAACTTTGGTCTGAAGAGTTTTGGTACAACCTATCAAGAAGCAATCGATGGAAAATGTTTGAAGGAATATTATCCTAGCATTTAGATCAACATTTGATAGCTGATTTGTTCAGTCATTGGCTCTAATAGCCGATACCAGAAAGGTATCGCCTTTAGCTCAAAATTACCCCAAAAGGGGAAAAGCCAATACGAGACGTATCGCCTATAGAGCAAAAACAAACACAGAAGCAATCATGATGTATACAAAGACATTGCAGAAGTGCGCTGAGATACTATCATGGAAAAAACAGAGACTTTATTGATTAGTTTGCCCTAAATACAAACTAATCAAAAACATTGTTTATCACATCCTGAGCGAATGTCATGTCCACAATGGCCTCCGCTGCGTCGACGAACTCCTCGATCAAGTCCTCTTGCTCCTCAGGGCCATCACCCATTGGGAAACCAGTCTCCATGGTATGGAGCTCGTACCCTGTCTAGACCTACACCATGGCTAGCACCACTGATGTGCCATGACGGACGCCATGAAGGGCGATCTCCTAGACATGGGCCAGAACATCGTGGAGGCGAGCGTTGATGAGGGGCCCTAGGCGTTGACGGTCGTCGTAGCCACGTTCACCACCAGTTGGAGGGACTCCAACTGCACCATCAGGGCTGGCGATCGCAGAAACAAAAGAACTATCAGATGGAGTTAGTAGAAATCAAAGTGAAGATGTTCTTGGAGTCCATCTTACCCGCCACCATGGCGTCGGATTCGGCCAGCCGTGCCTGAGCGGCGCTGGCCTCTTCCTCGGTGGCGTGATGAGCTGCTTGAGAGACCCCAAGGCGGATCTCAAGCTGATCATTTTCCCGAGTTGCCTCGGAATAACGGTCCTTGGCTTCCCTCTACTCTCGGAGGAAACACCGGGCGCCATCGCCATTATAGGAATCGGAGGAGTCCAACGACGAGTTTGGCGTAGAGGCAGCATCAGATATGGCATTAGAGGCCTGGCTGGCCCTGGGAAGAGGACGAAGGCTGTCATTCAAGACAAATCTATAAACAAGTTAGAAAAGTTCATCACCATGAGCAAAAGATATCGATCTCACCTCATGCGTCGATGGCGCTGGCTCACCGGCATGTCCTCATTCGGAACATCCTCCGCCTCAGGTTTGCCTTGGTTGTCTTCGCCAGCCATAGGGTCGATTGGATCTACGAAAAGGGGGAAGAAAACCGCTGCAAGGTTTGTGAAGGCGGAGAAGTGCAAAGGAACAGGAGCAGTTGCAAGTATGGATGTGTTCGAGGCTGGAGCCCTCGGCTGATATTTGTATCCATGAAGCGGGGTGGTAGATATCTTGAGATGTGCAAAAGGCAACCACAATTAATAGAAGGCGAAACGCCACCTCGCTAATACCGAAGAGAATGCGGCGTTGATAATTAAGGACAGAAGATTGAGGGGTTTTCTTAATAAAGGCCACATTTTTAGACTTAATCGGATTAAAGATTAGAAGTCTGGAATCAGCTTTTTTCAAATCGGCTCTTTAGCCGAAACAAGAAATACAATAGGGTGACAGAAAATATGATTACCATTAATTCTACACAAAATACATATTGATATACAGATTACAAGTCTAGAACATCCTGGATTGCTTTCAACGATTCTAGCCGGATAGCATCGACTTCTGTGATTTGTTGCTTGTCTTCTTCAGCTGATCTAGGAATATCCTCAAGGCTGCTGCAGATGGCCCTGCCTTCTCTAGCCTTGGCCAGCAGCTCTTGTTTCTTCTGCTTAATGGCATCGGGTATTTGAGCCAGGTTGGACTTATGGCGATCGATGGGAGCTTTCACATTCTCCAGTTCCTTCTCAAGTTCTGCACGCCTGGCTTCTAGTTGGGTCAGCTCTGGATCGATCTTGAGAGAGGAGTTCTTCAAATCATCAATCAGCTGTGTCAGCTCTTTGGCCTTTTGCCTGTTGGAGTTCTTGGCCAGTAAAGCTTCACGGTTAGACAGTCTCCTCTGAGCCTTTTCACCTTTGGACCTTGATCTTCAATGACGGACAAAGATGACAAGACCTTGGTAAGAACGGGGATGAATTATCCTTAAAGGCCAAGAAGACACTTTGCATTGAATCTGTATCTTAGACCAAATCGGCTATATTCTTCTCAAGCATTGGCAATATGTCCCTTAGCCGATTTATGGTCTCTTCGGGTAAAGCTTCTTTAGAAGAGGTGGCCGATGAACTGATTTCATCTTCATCTAGATACTCCTCAAGATTGAAAGAGTAGCTCAGAGCTGGGAGATTAAGTACCTATATATAAGAAAATCTTGTTAGGATGATTGAATCAATTGATAATAAGATAAGTGGTGAAGCAAGTACAGTACCTTTTCTGGGATAGCTTCTATCTAAGAAGAAGGAACGGCTGATGATGCACCAATGGTATCTGGTTAAATCGGCTCTAAACTCTCAACATTAGTATCTGCAAACATCAAGGAAGATTTTTAGTTCATGATTATTGCAGAAGGATAAAATAGATATATAATTTTCTTACCATTAGTTGTGTGCTGATCTAGGGAATCAACAGTCTGGGTGTCAACAACAGTATGATCATTTTCAATGCCAGCAGGATCATTTTCAATAAGAAGACTATCAGACTCCTGCTCCTGCGTAGGTGTTTCCTCAAAGAGTATCTGACGTGATAAATAGTCAGATGAAGGGTGAAATTGAATAAGAATCAAGAACTTTAAGGAGATACCTTGGCAACATCAGGGATTGAAGTGGAAGGGTTCTCATCTTCTGCAGTCTTAGAAGCATTGATTCGTTCAACCAAAATCAACTCCTCTTGAGGATCGGCTAATGAAGGTTTAGTCGATGTTGAATTAAATGCCTTTGACAACAGTTTCGCATCCAGAGCCGATTAGGATGCAATGGTTGATAACTGTAAAGAAAGAGGATTAGAAGTTGAATATCATTTTGAGGAAAAGATGAATTGTTTACCTAGGCAACTGATGGTCTCGTTATGCGAAGTCTTTTCCCAGTAACAGTTTTTTGGGTTGTCCCTTGGGCTGCCTTGCGTTTTGAGGATTGATACGTTACAATGGTAGAGACAGCTTGAGTTTTCATCAGTTTCTTCAGTGTGGGTGTAGTTGATCCCATTCTTGAGGCTGGACATGGTGGTTGATACTCTATAAGACGCCCCTTCATGTCCAAACTTGGGGGATCGAATTCGGTATCCTAAAAAGGTCTGTTAGAACAGTTGGCAGGAGAATTTATCTGAAAAAAGGGATGATAAGTTACCTCACTATCAGAGGCAAAATCTCCATCCAGAGCTATGCATCTAGGATGGACTGACCCACAGAAGATATGGGAGTGCCATTCTTGCCACCAGGAGTCAAAAAGGTTGGAAGAGAAGTTGACTCTTGCTCAGTAATGCAAGTAAAAGGAAGGAAGATCTAATCATAGTTGGAAGACTCTAGAGACTTCCATTACTTCACTAACACCTTCCCTTGGTTTCAATATATTCTTGAAGAACAGTTGAGGAGGCAACTGACCAAGGCTGAATTGACGGGCCATAAAATAAGGATTATAGAATTCATAAGTTGGAAGATTTTCTAGGAAGAAAGAACCAGTAGCCATTTTGCCACGGCCATGGCAGAATTTAGGTGGTAGTACACAGGGTTTGATGATGCAACTAAAGATTGCTGCAGCTACTTCATCTGAGCAACCTGATTCAAACTAGCATTTGACTGGCAAAACTAATTCATTATCTTCATCTTCATCATAAGACAGCCAAGTCAAGATATTTGCATCAAACCCTCTATAGAACTTCTTGAAGAGATGGCCTACATCAATAACAATTGTTATGGTTGATGCAACCTCCTCATAGTTCATGCACTGTCGAACTCTTCCTTCTTTCCCTTTATAATCTTCAGCAGAATTGGAAGAAGGGAAGCTCAGGTTTCTGAGATCAGGTCTTGCAATCTTGTGCATATACAGGTTCAGCCATAGCTATATCAACCACCAAGGGCCATTGATAGTGTGCACTAGTTCATTCTTCAGTAACTGGATAGCTACCTGGTGTATCAGATGATAAACGGATCCTAGCAGATATTTTCCAAGGGGGATTTCATTGCCAGCTACTAAATGCTCTGCCAAACATTTATGATTGAAAGTTGGGCCACAAGAAGATCCACAAAAGACGAATCTCTCCAACCACATGTTCAAGAAAGCTACATGTTCCCTTTCGGTGACAGTTGGTCCGTCTCCAATATGGTTCAAAATGTAGCTTGCCTATCCTGTGCAGTCTGATATTTTGGCTAATTTCTTAGATCCAGCACTTAAGAAGTCATAAGGTTGCATTGATCCTGTTATTCTAAGGCTGATCAACATATAAACATCGGCCAAAGTGATGGTCATTCGGCTGTGACCAAAGACGAAAGCATTTAGAGTGTTAGACCAGAAATAAGAAGTAGAAATCTAGAGTGAATCATTCCTCTCCATTCCAGACAGCGAGAGTGTCAAGCATTCATTCAAGTCATAAACCTCCCAATCACCAGCCTTTGCCCTCGATACCCTGCGAAACCAATCTCTCCACCCCCTGGGCAATTTTGGCCAGTTTCTAAAAAGAGTTTTGGTGTTCCAGGAAGATAGATCCACTATAGATTGTTTGAAGGGGATTCAGTTGGTTTCTTGGTGGATGAAATCAGATGGATCAGGGTCACCCATAGGCCCAAGAAAATAGACATTGGAGCGATAGTCGATGGAATCAAAATTTCGTTCCTCATTTCCTAAAAATCAGATAAAATAAATTTGAGAAGAAAGAAAAGGCAGGGTAACGGCTGATACTTGGAAAGCAGGAACTTGAAAGCATACCTCTAAGACATGGTCACTGGTCACCATTGTAGCCAAAATAGATTTGAATCTAAGGAAGATTGCTTTAATAAAAGCTTGATAGGGCAGAGGATTTGCTAGGGTTGAGGCCTTGGCGATGGCGGCATTGGCTGTTAAGATTTGCTCGAGAAAGAAGGGGAAAGCAAATGGGCCGAGTGAGTTGGAAATGATACTGTTGGGATATTATATAAGCCTTGGACCGAGAAGTTAGGAGTCACGCATACATCTCAGAATAAAACCATTGCGGCATGGTAAACAGGTGAATAGGAATGTTGGAATAAAATCATTTTTATCCCAAAATTGGGGGGCATGTGTTTACAACAAAATTTGTGAAGAAGAACGTGGGAACTCGAAGCTACCAAGATTGTGTCAATCAAGGAATTGATTGCATAAGGATCGATATCAGCTGATTTAGATGCGGCACTAGAATCGGCTCTCTTCGAATGACGTCAGCAGATAACGATAATGAGCTACGGTTAGCGTCAGGAAATACATGTCGGACTCTATAAAAAGGGAAAGATTAGGGTCCAAGTTATCTTAAGTTAGGAATGTTTTCTTTTACACCAAAGATTGTAATGTCTCATACTTGAGTAGGATTCATGCTTAGGCTCCGGGTATAAATATTGGACCCTGGCTATTGTAAAGGGACATCCAATCAATCAATACAAATTCTTTTTTTAGCTTCATGTCAACCCTTAGGAGTAGGAGTAGCGTAGATCTTGGCGAGTTCTTCAACAAGCAAGGCTGCATCGGTCCGGCTGACCTCTGACTTGTCTATAAGTACCGTCATGGCTTATACTACCATTCGTAAGGCTGCATCGGTTAAGTTTGATCTCCACTACTCAAATTAGATTAAGGTCAAGTTATCTGCTCTACCTAAAAGTGGCATCCTTTGGGTAGATTCATTAAGTTACCGATCTTGCTGATGTTCCTATTGTCATTAATTTTCAGCAACATCAACCTGCCCGGTCAAGATCAATCTAGATTGGCCTCACATCCTTTTAGTCCGTCATTTGCTCTGTTACAATACGATGTTTCTTACTTTGAGCGACGGGTTATGTTTCATCGGCTGTTCTACTTCGATCTTGATCGTGCATAGTACCCGGTTAAGGCATGTCTGATCTTGAGAAGGTTTACTAGCTAGTTGAATCCAGTCCATAGCTCGTTATTATGGATGTATTGATTCGGTCCACCCCCACTATTAGTACTTTTGATTGGAGGATGCTAGTTGGTTGATTTGCTTTTGATAAGGCATGACCCTGACTATTTACTATGCTTGTATCGGCTAAATAGCTGATCGCCTGTGCGTTAACGCCTACAGTGTGTCTCCAAGATTCTTTTAAATGTGAATAGATCTATTTACATTAAAGGTTTGATTTGTTGTCTTTATCACAGCTGCCATCGATCTGGTCGAACCCCACTGTTAAGGATAACAGGTTAGGTCTGATGAGTTCATAGGTCTGTCCATGTTAAATAGTCGATTGTTCACATGTTGTAGCCCCTTTTCTACCTGAATCGACTATTTCAGCCGATTTGTTTGTGCTTTCACATATATAGCATGTCTTTCGGAAAGCCTGTCAATGTATAGATGGTTTTACGGATTCTTCGGTTTTAGTTTGTCATTATCATCATAGCTGCCATTGATCCGGTCGAACCTCACTATTGATGGTAACAGATTCGATTCAGAGCATTTTCTAGATTTATTTGTACTAGACAGTCAATTTGTTCGCATGTTATATCCTTTCTCATTAGATTCATCGACTCAATGCTTTATACTGATAATATCCACCTAGCTGATGATTTTACTTACATCTTGTAGTCCGTAAACAGTCGATTCCTTCACGATCGGCTATTTAGTCGATTTCACCATCTGGCTACCCCATCTGGCACACTTGGAACTATCTGGTTAAGACCGGCATGTTCCATCTTAAATTACTGATAAACTTTCTCTCCTTGTCAATCGTAGGTCAAATTGACTGGCACGTCCTCGGGAGGAATACGCAGAATTGGCTAGCCCTGCATTGAAGCTCACTGTTGAGGGTAACAGATTAGATTCAGAGCGTTTATAGATCCATTTGTATTAGACAGTCGATTTGTTCGCATGTTATATCCTTTCTCGTTATATTCATCGGCTCAATGCTTTACACTAGTAATATCTACCTAGCTAATGATTTTACTTATATCCACGTGCATTGTACCTATCATCATAAAATCAATCGTCACCCATGAGTTTTACAGTCCTGAATAGCCGATTTCTTCGTGTATTGGTTGTTTAGTCGATTTCTCTGTCTGGCTGCTCCCGAAGCGACACACTTGGAACTGTCTGGGGAAAACCGGCATGTTCTACCTTAAATTACTGATAAACTTTCTCTCCTTGTCAATTGCTGGTCAAATTGACTGGCACGCCCTTAGGAGGAATACGCAGGATCGGCTAGCCCTGCGTTGAAGCCAAGCGGATCTCCAGCCTTGCTCCATCAAGCAGATCCTTCTGGCTTGCTGTGTGCCAGGTGCATCAACATGTTTTGAAAGGCAGAAATGTTAGAGAAATAAGTAGATTGTTTTGTTGAATTAATAGATATAAATGAAATGGGGATTATACACACCAAATGATCTACCACCTCCGATTTTATGCCGAGGTAGCGAAGCATTGCCCACATTACGTAGAACAGGCATTCATTGTTTCCCGCCGGCTGGTCTAGGGTGTCCAATTGCATTGGTGCAATCTAGAATGGGACCTTCGTCCCACCAACCATTCTTGCCTGGACACTGTGCCACATTATAAAGTGTGAAAAAGGGGCAACATTAGAATATGCTATGTGCAATTAGAAAATAACATGTTATTAGGTTCGCTTATACATTAAGCACTTCGACTAGGGGATCGAGCAAAGAAAGTGGCTTTTTCTTCGAGTCCCACACCTTGATATGATTTCTTTTAATATCGACAACAATGAAGATGAAATGGTTGCTGCAATCACAAAACCCTAATTAACGAATAATCGTAACTACAAAAAACAAGCATAAAAATAAGAGCAGAGAACACATACTCACAGTTGTAGGCTAGAAGTATTTCGGTTATATTACTCATCTTGAAATTTTTGGAAATGGCAGTCAGTGTCTCTGTCAGATCTTCCACTTTATTTCCATGCATGGCTCCGCATGTTCTCTCATTGACTAGCTCAGGGTCCAGGAAAGACATTGTTGTCACAAAAATGTGTCAATGCGCCTGGCACACAGCAAGCCGGAAGGATCTGCCTGACGGAGCGAGGCTGGAGATCCACTTGGCTTCAATTCAGGGCTAGCCGATCCTGCGTATTCCTCCCGAGGGCGTGCCGGTCAATTTGACCTGCAATTGACAAGGAGAGAAAGTTTATCAGTAATTTAAGGTGGAACATGCCAGTCTTAACCAGATAGTTCCAAGTGTGCCGCTACGGGAGCAGCCAGATGGTGAAATCGACGAAATAGCCAATCGTGAAGAAATCGACTGTTTACGGACTGCAAAGCTCATGGGTTGCGATTGATTTTATTATGATAAGTACAATGCACACAGATGTAAGTGAAATCATCAGCTAGGTGGATATTATCAGTATAAAGCATTGAGCCAATGAATCTAATGAGAAAGGATATAACATGCGAACAAATCGATTGTCTAGTACAAATGGATCTACAAAACGCCCTGAATCGAATCTGTTTCCATCAACAGTGATGTTCGACCGGATCGATGGCAACTATGATGATAATAACAAACTAAAATCGAAGAATCCGTAAAACCATCTACACATCAACAGGCTTTTTGAAAGACATGCTATATACGTGAAAACACAGGCGAAATAGGCTAAAATAGCCGATTCAGGTGAAAAGGGACTACAACATGTGAGCAATCGACTATTTAACATGGATAGATCTATGAACTCATCAGACCTAACCTGCTATCTCTAACAGTGGGGTTCGACCAAATCGATGGCAGCCATGATAAAGACAATAAATCAAACATTTAAAGTAAACAGATCTATCCACATTTAACATAATCATGGAAACACACTATAGGCGTTAAGGCGTAGGCAATCAGCTATTTAGCCGATGCGGGCATAGCAAACAAGCAATGTACATGTTTCGATCATGAACAAAACCACTACCTGATGACTTCTAATCTAAAGTCTTACTAGTGAGGTTCGACTGGATCGATGTAGCTATGGTGGTGTCATTAGATTAGATCTCATTAACTAGTGAGTTTATCCAAGATCGAAACATATCTTTGAATGCATACTATGCACGATCAAGATCGAAGTAGAACAGCCGATAAAACATGATCCGTCGTTTGAAGTAAAGATTATCATAATATAGAAAAAATAAACGATGGACTAAAAAGGATGTGAGGCCGATCTAGATCGATTTTGTCCGAGCAGGTTGATGTTGCTGAAAACTAATGGCAATGAGAACATCAGCAAGATCGATAACTTAATGAATCTACCCGAAGGATGCCACCCTTAGGTAGAGCCGATAACTTGACCTTAATCTAATTTAGGCAGTGGTCGGCCGGACCGATGCAGCCGTACTTAAACTAGATAACAGTCGATAACTAGCTTATGCTAGAGTTCACAGTGGAGGTTGAACTTAACCGATGCAGCCTTACAAACCAAAGCATAAGCCATGACGGTACTTATAGACAAGCCAGAGGTCGGACGGACCGATGTAGCCCTGCTTGTTGAAGAACTCGTTGAGATCTACACTACTCCTACTCCTATGGGTTGGCGTAAAGCCAAAAAATGTAACTTGTATTGATTGATTGAATGTCTTTTACAATAGCCGGGGTCTAATATTTATACCCGGAACCTAAGCATGAATCCTACTTAAGCATGACTCATTACAATCTTTGGCATAAGAGAAAACATTTCTTATTTAAGATACTTGGACCCTAATCTTTCCCTTTTTGTAGAGTTTGACATGTTTTTCCCGACACCAACCGTAGTTTTTTGTCGTTATCTGCTGGCGTCATCTGAAGAGAGCCGATTCCAGTGCTGCACTTGAATCAGCTGATATCAACCCTTATGCAATCGATTCCTTGATGACACGATCTTGGAAGCTTCGAGTTCTCGCGCTCTTCTTCCCAAATTTTGGTGTAAACAGACATATGAGCATACTTTGTTTTGAAGCAATGTTTTGCTACACACCTACATAATTCATGGGGAATGTGTAGTCGTTAACTATTTGTGTATTGAGAGAGTAGTTAATTATAATATCATGTGAGTAGGGTACTTACATAGTCAACAACGTCAACATTTGTGTATCGAGATCGCGTCTCTCGAACAGCTGAAACAAGTGATCCCAACCGACGAAGTGCTTCTCTACATTAGGATAATGGAAAACATGCGGCGGGCGGATAATATATTCAAAACCCGCCTGCCCCATCTCAAGTGCTTGGGCCATGTAATAATCTTGCAAGTCACACATATATGTTGTCAAATTTTTATACTCCTCCTTGTCCACCAAGAAATTGCCTCTTTGAAACTGCATTGCCGGTCTTGCCATCTCATATAGTGAATCATAATAGATGTCGATGGCATCATCCCTGGTTAAATTGGGGTTATCTTCGACAATCTTGTTTATCTTCCTTTGATCTTCATGGTGTATTTCTTTGACTCTTAATTGATTGTGCTTAGTCTCTGTTTGCCTATTGAATTTGGACTGCACCCTCCACTTAGGCAGTGAGGCAAATAGATTCCAGAATCTAACTTTGTCTTCCTTGGAGGCTACTTCTGGCTTTTGTTGGTTCATGAAGTTTGTAACGCTGCCACTCATCGTCCTTTTCTTTTTTTTGTTGGTCCACTTTGGGAGCATTAGCGATCGAATCCGAGGACCTTTTCTGCGACTGCGAGGATGCCTTAGATCTTGTTTTGGGCTATTGTGGAGGAGGAGGAGGACGAGAATTATGTTTTCTCGGGGTGATGAAGAGGGAGGAGGAGGAGGAGTCTTCTCTTTTGTTGGGGCTAATAAAAATGGAGGATGAGGAGGAAGAGATGGAGACTTCTATCTTCTCAGGGGTGATGGTAAGGAAGCAGGGAAGGTAGTGTGATCTCCTCTGTTGGGAGATGCTGGGTGATCATCTCTGGGCGGCGAAGATTCGCCATTGTCCTCATCATCATCCAAAGACAACTGGTGATCAAGCTTAATGAAGCGCTTGCACCAGGCCACATGAGCGCCCTTGTTCTGAACAAGGCGTTGCCTATCTGTCTGTGCGGGGTAATCAATGTGCATCTTGTTATACTTCTTATCAAGTATAGTATCAATGCTGACGTGGGCATACCCCGTTGGAATTTGGCGGCCATTAATGGTCCCGTCTCCCACAGGCCAGGCCTGGCCGATGGCCACCTTGTCAGTTGTCCATTGCTGATGGATGTATAGCCTGACATTGATGGGTTCGGTGATGCTGTCCACCGGATGAGGCGCATTCGCCTTTTCATCGTTGAGCGGGGTTGATCCGCAGCTACTGTGACCCCTGAACTATGGGCTAAAGCTAGTCGGAATAGGTTCTTGTGTTACTACTCCTGATCCCATGGATGCCATAAGTACATTGATTTTTTCTTGAACCCTCTCATCAATCCATTTTCTGAATTTGTCTTCCATCTCTTTCAGAACCCTCTTATACTCTGCCTCTTATGACGCTCTAGACCGGCTCCTCTAGTGCGACCTAGGTGCTCCTTGTTTCTGAGTGCTTAGGTGAGCAAGCCATTCTCCCTATTAGTACTGTGGGTCCCTTTCCTCTTCATTTACCTCGGAGATCCTCTAGACGAGGCTACTCATGGCTGGATTTGTGGAGCTAAAGCTCCATCGGGGCCGTTGTGTACCCCCCTCGCCATACAGAAATATATTGATCTGGGCTCCCAATTAGCAGTCTCAGGCTTAACACCAAGGTGTTCCACCTCCTCAAGTTCCCTTTCAAATGCATCCATCTTCTTGGCATAGCCATGAGAGCCGAGTTTATGAGGATTCGTCGCTTTAAGCGAGTTCTCCTTATTCTTCCTGCTCAATTTCAAGTACTGCTTGGATTGCCTATAT